>JACGCM010002867.1:0-76008 GCA_014058105.1 Kingdonia uniflora
TACCCGACGGGGCGCTCACAGTTCTTCGTAATTGGACACCGTCAGCGACGTGCCCGGGAGGGTGGTGGTTTTTGACGAGCGTCGATGTGGGGAGAAGGAAGTTTAAGATCCCGTGTGTGAGACGCGATGTTTGTTTATCCTGAGGAGCACTTTTTTCCAACGTTGATTAGTATGAGTAGCCCGTGGCTGTGGTCGATCCCAGCGACCCTTGGACGCATGTAGATTGGGAAAAGGGAGATCGGACGGTCATCCAAGAAACTGTTTTATTTTATTTTAGGGAGGGGAAAGTAGGTCCGAGGTTGATTCAGCGACTCAGGAGTGGACCAGTTGAGGTATGGGAGTTGGGGACCGTGCGGGGGGAACGAGTCCAAACTCGAATAGCAAAGGATTATGTGTTTCTTTTTGCCAGAGGAAGAAAATCTCTCCGATTGTTTACAGCCGTTGATGGGCTCGCGCAAGAAAAAGAGTGTTATTTTCCGTTATTGAGCTTTTAAAAAGATGTACAAAGTTGTAACTTTGTTTCCTGTGAAAAAAAAAATGAGGGAGCTAAATCGGGTTCGGAGGGTAGTACTGGTTAACTCGGAAGAGTAATTTATTCACGACTGTGTTGTGCGTTCTCAAATTCACTACGCCTTTTGTTTATAGCTCATTACGCTTGTAGTTTCTTTTTAAAGAGGGCCACCAACAAAAATTTGTTTTCGTTAATCTCAGTTAGGACTGAGCACAAACCGACCAACCGAAACCAAACCAACCAAATCGAAAACGCTGTAGGCTCGTTTTTTCGGGTAGTAGTTTGGTTCGTTTGTTTGGATCATAAACCGATTTTAAGCTAATGTTCGGGTTTCGGTTTTTAAGTATTTATGGCCCACATTAAAACAGAAGAAATCGAACCGATTTTGAGGTTTAATATGAATCTTATAAAAGATAACACCCCTGCCACAACCTCAATCTCTCTTCCTTCTAATCTCCAAAAACCAAAAACTTTCTAAACCCAATTTTCTTTCCATCCTCTTAATGATTAGGAGGATCTTTAGTAGGGTTTTTTTGGAAAGAATGGTTCAATGTCGTTCGAAGAAGTTGGAGTAGTGGTTCGTTCGACGATTGGTTGGGAACATGTTCGCTGGCAATTTTGGCCTAGAGCCATTATTTTGTTCGAAACGACTTTCAGTGGCGTTTTCAAACGAGTTGTCATGTTCCTCTGGAATTTGGGGCCAATAGGGCATTAATTTTCGCTCGAAAGAGTTTGGGTTCGGTTCGAACGAGTTGTCGATATGCGGACGATCGTTAGTTTCAGTTCTACGTGAAAAGTTTTAAATACCTTTTAAGTGGATTAGAGGGATTTTGAGTTGGGAGGTGTAACTAGGGACTTGCAAAACCTCTAAATTAAAAGGGGCCAAACAAGCCTAGGCTTGAGTTAATTATTTAGGAGTTTCGATCATTGTTCTATGGTAGATCTGAAAAGTTCTGATTGGGGAACAACCTAGGGTTGGTGAGAGTTTTTAATTCCTTGTAATTACTTCGTTCTTGAGTAAATTGAAATTCTCTATATTCCAAACCGATGGTGTTCTTCAGATTCTCTAATTAAACAATAGCTTTTCTCAATCGTAAATTTTTTGGGATTACTAATCCCTCTTTTTCTTCGCCAAATATGAAAAACCACAATGTATTTTTTGACTTACGTGAAGTTCTTCCTCTCATTTTCAAAAGTACAATAGTGGTTAAATTTGAAAGAAAAATTTTTGAAAAATCTTGGATCCAAGACCAAACATCTCCCATACAAGTAGATAACACTCATGTAATGCCTAATTCTGTAGCTTGAAATAACTCAAAAATGAAATCTTACACCAATGACATATGATAAGAATTAGTGATAATAAAAGAAGAATACCACAAAGGTGTGATTTTTAGCGTGAAAAATCTTTGAATATGTAAAAAACTCTACATTGAGAAGTTGAAGATTTATTTAATTGTTAAACTTTTATGTTGAGGATCGGTTGAGTTAGAAATTACTGATTCTTGGAAAGGTTAAGAATTCGTGTTGGTCTTTAGAGAATATGAAATTCTGGTCCTATCTCATCTGAAAATTAATCTAATTATAGACCTTACTCTCAGTTCGAGATTGGTAGAAGGCATGTTCTCTAAAATGGGCAGGTGGTAGGTGAATGTGATAAACTATTAGTTCGTGGGAGACAGGCGTCTTGACTTGTTCATTATTTTTTTGTAGTACTCGGGCCATGTTTTCCTTACAGTTCGTGGTCTATGGTGTCAATGTTGATTGTATATATCACGTATAATAATTGTGTAAGTCTGGTTGGTATTGAGGTTAGTTCAAGCGTAGGGGTTTTCTAGCGTTGGAGGGGGAAAAAACCCCAAAAAAATTATTTTCATAAATTTTTTTGTTTAAAAGCACATTTAACATAAATATTTAACAAAATTTCTAATAATCACATACCCAATTTGTTTTCTCAAGTTTAAAATTTAAGTGGTTGTTGTCATGCCGGGAGAGTCTAGAAGAGGGAAAGATAATGAAAACTTATTCAAGTGACAAAAGAGAGCGACGTCGACGACGATGATTTTGAAAATATCAAGCGGAAAAGTCCTAGTACGTCTCGGAAAGTTTGAAGAACAGAGAATTCGAGAGAAAAATAGGAAAAATGTGGAAAGAGAAGGAGATAGTCGTGGTAGGGAAGGAAGAAAAATAAAGGTTGAGAGAGAGGAGAGAAGAAAGAATAAATGAAGAGTGGCAGTTTTTTTGTTAGGCTAGAGGTGTTATTACAAATTTGCATGAACAAAAAACACCCTCTTAAGGAGTGATCGAGAGTATCGTATAGCAAACATCTATTCTCCTTAGATATAGATTCTCCCGGTCCAGTGCTTCAGGAAAGGAGCCCCCTGTCTTCCAAGGATACACAACGAATCAGTCTAGAGAGAAAGAAATCAATGCTTATCTCTTGCCAAACGAACCTTGATTGCGGTTTATGTTTTCTCCTTTGACGAAATAATAATGTGACTCAAGAAACTCTAAAAAACTGAAATATTAAAGTTAAAATAAATGAAAAATGAATTTAGGTGATATAAAGCATAGGTATTCTTCACCAAAGTGGTCCACCTTAAGACACAACCTAAAGTTAGTGACTCTTCACCAAAAGGTCACAACTTATGCTGAGTTCCCTGGGGAGACAACCCAATTCTTCACCTCAAAACCAAAAATATTTGACTAAGTGTTTCCAAGGAATCCCTGTGGTCCAAGGCCGAAATCATAGAACTTATATAATAAACGACTTTCCTAGATCGAGCAAGTAGTCATACCTTAAGGAACACACCTCAAGTTATGTGACATTTGGTGAAAAAAAAGTTGTTTGAAAAAAAAAAGCATTCTATATCTTTGCCAAACCGAACCTCTGATCGAAAGATGTTTATTTCTTGAAGGACATGAATTAAGGGAAAAAACTTCCTAAAAAAGCTTGAAAAAAAATATGAAATAAAACGAAAAGTGGGTTATATAGGAGCAGTCGCACCTTAAGACATGCCTAAGTTAGTAGCATCTGTCACCAAAGGGTAACCACAACCTTAAGTGGTTCTATATTAGAGACAACCCAACTCCCACCTTTAAACCCAACAGATAAATGACTACACCAACCTTAAGTTGCGTCTATTCGAGACAAACCCCCACTAACACTCAAACCCAAAAGATAATATTGGACTAAACAACCCCCTTAGTTGCGTCTATTAGGACACAACCCAACGTAGCACTCGTGACAAAGCGTTACAACGATATCCCCACCTCAAACCCAAAGATTGACTAGCGTTCTTTACAAAGAATCCTCGTGGCCCTATGCCGTGGTTGATCATAGACTTATAGTAAAATAAAACGGGTTTTCTTAGGTTGAGCAAGCAATTGGTAACCCATGCACCCAAGCTAGTTTGCCCAATCATAGACTTATAGTATAAACGCGTGTTTTTTAGGTTTGTTTTTTTAGAGCAAACGGCCCATTTGGTAAACCATGCACCCAAAGCTAGGTTGCACCAAAATAGGGTGGTGAATCAAGAACTATAGTAATAAACGGGTTTCTTAGGTTGAAGCAATTCCATTGTAAACACATGCACCTCAAGTGAGTTTGTAACAAAAAATAGGGTGGTGAATCCAGAGACTTTCTAGTAATAAAACGAGGGTTCTAGGTCAAGCAAGCCCATTGGTAACCATGCACCCAAGTTTAGTTTGTACAAATAGGTTTGCACATGCATGTGTGTGGCCAACCAACTCTCACACACACCACCAACAAGATAAGTATTAGGAGTAACTTCCTAAAAGTGCCTCACTACCTTGGATTTTAAGAGCAACCTATATTTTTGGTCCTCCAAACAGTGCCTGAGGACTGAATTGGAGTCTCAAAAATCCAAGGGTATCTAGCCTTGGAATCCAAGACCGGTCTTGGATTTTTAAGACGCGGAGTGTTGGGAGGCATGTTCTGTTTTTAAAAAGGCGGTAGGGACTAAGGCGCTCAATTGTTTTTAAAAAATAAAAAATCAATCGGGCGCCTAAGATTTAGGCTCCAGTTAAAAAAAAATAAAAAATTCAAATTGGGCGCCCAAGTGTCAGCGCCGTTGAATTAGTTTAAAAGCCCAAGTCAGGTACTTTGGCGCGAAAAATGGAGTTTGGACTACCTTGGATTTGCCTTTTTTGCCACCAAAGGGCAAAAGTCAGGCACTTTAGGAGGATGTTTTATAGACTTGAATATATAGTAGAGTTGAGCTTCCCTCATATCCAATGTGGAGGGACTAAAAACACTCAGTGCAACTATTTCAAACAAAAGGAAAAACCAAAATCTTTTTTATTATTTTTCAAATAGAGTCCTTGAGTTTGGTATATACAAGGGAGAATACTCTAGTAGTGTTTATAGGTAAAAGGGTTGATAGTAAAAAAGGGAGAATGACCCCTCATCGGGGAAGGTTTAGGTTTTTGTCTTGGCGAGTAGGATACGCCACACATGTCACACTCCACGTTTTTGGTCGTGAACGCGTAATTGAAAGATCTTGAGCCCTACGTTTAACACATATTTTTAATTTGGTTTCGTACCGCTTAAGTATAAGGGTTATAACCACATTGTAATTACGTAAAAATATGTAAAAGCCAAAACACCACGAATTAACCTTTTGTCAAAGGGTGATTAGAAGTTCTAACATTAGGTTATATAAAATACATTAAAGTTAAGCAATATCAATATTGATTATGCCTTTGAAAGATTTACGTTAAAAGTAATGCTTTGTGGATCGTATTATGAGATGTTGCCGGGCCACCTAGGTATAATATATATGTCCTACAAAAATTGGACGGATTGCGGTTGTGAAAAATAGATTTTCCACATAGATCCTTCTCGGCCAACCGCTAGGTGGTCATTCTTTCTTCCAAAGGAAATCCATCAAATCATTGGCGTGGGAATGGTTTGGTTTTGCCAAGAAAATGAATATGGATCCCTTGAATTATAGTGATGAGGTTCTTTAACTACTAGCTCCCACTGGGAAAAAAACTTTAGTGTTTTTCTGTCTCGATTCTCTTGTCATGGTTTCTCCAGCATTGGCGTAGAGCTTCTTCTTAAAGCATACTATCAGTAAAAAAATATAAAAAACGAACATTTACAAGATGGTTCGATCCAATTTTTGTTATATGGGTATGAGAAGGAAAATAGAAGAAACTCTCTGTGACATATATATCGATTATCAATATTAATTTATAGGTACTTCTATCAGACAAACACTACTTGCTGCGGCTCTCGAGGCGGGGAAAAAAAAAGAAAAAACAGATTCAAAGGTGTTAACAAATTGTTTTTCAGTGTCTAGGGGCAGTAATTGTCCGAATGTAATAAAGAGTAGGTTTACAGTACTAAGGCCATGGTTTACCTTAGTTTTTTTAAGACTAGTTATATGATGTGTCCATAATCCATATTTGAGGGACCATCCAGGGACACTCTTCTACAATAAAGATATATATATATAATATACTGGACGAATGAGTAGGAAACCATTTTTCATATTTGCTTCTTCTTTCATTACTAGGACTCATTACTAGTTTAGATTGCTTATCCTTGAGTGCCGGGATTCAACTAATTTCGGATTACTGCCCACAATAAGTTCGTTCTATCCTCTCTCTTACAATGCCCCTTTGCTTTAAATTTCCTCCCAATCGATATATATTCGTCCCCATCTACTCTATTACAATGCCCTTTTGCTTTAAATTTCCTTCCATCGATATATAGTACCAATATAAATTTCCCACATCCTCTCTCTCTTACGTTCTTGAAACAGGAAAACGAAGTGGCCTATTTCCATGGCTGTTGTAGTTCGCCTACTTTCTGGCCTATGCGTAATTCTTCTGAAACCAGATTTTTAGCGTTTCAAACTAACCGTGGGATTTGAAAAGTATGTAGGTATACTTACCTTCATCTTGTATAGATTGTGTTTTCCTCTCTCTTTTTATTCCAGTGTTTCATTATTTCAATGCTTCTAAGCATTTTCTATAGAAAGTTCTTTGTGGGCGTTTTTACTGATTCCTAATTATCAGGCTCTTAGGCCAATTACATTTAATTAAGGTCATATTTAAAAATTGCTTTAGGGTGTACAAACTCTGATTCATCTTTTGCAAAATACATTAAGTGGAGCGTTTCATTTGAAAAAATGGGCGTTAGTTAGGAGAGTTAGCCCATGATACATCAATAATGGGCCCACTATGTACTAATTCAATTAATGGAGATATTAAGAAGCCCATTAATAGTTAAGGTCAATTAGGTTATGATGGGTTGACTGGGGGCTAGCCTTTGGGGTAGCATAAAATTAAGTTTCTTATTGGGGGAGGAACAACATCCGGACAGTTGGCATTATTTACTTCTTAATGGGTACTTATACCCTAGGTTTGGTTAGGACATGTTTAATTTTCATTTCATGGTAGTTAGTGTCAATGTTTAGCAAGTGCCTTTAATTACTTTGATGTGAATGTTGATTTTGATGATTTCAGTTTCATAACAGTTATACATTGTTCCAATGCGTTTCACAAAGTTTGAAAAAGATGGTAAATGAAACTATTCAGCGGCTTTAAAAGATATGATAAGGAAAATGAAAGAAAATTTGGCAATTGACACAGTATACAAAACCCTTTTGGAGGAAATTTAAAACTAATCTTCACATAATTCATCTAATCTAATTATAGCAAGAGTGAGATTGATACTCTATATATATATATTGTTCAGGTTAGGAAACAAGATGCAAACAAGGTTTTTATAAACCACAATATAAAGAGAACCAAATACAAACAACCAATAATAGGAAATGTTAAATTGGTCAACATGGAAAGCTCTAGCGTAGGAACAAGAAGAATACTATAGGGCAAAATGCTGATGGGGATAAGTTATTTGTTATGTCATTTAAAAAATTATTTTAGGAAAAAAGCACATGTAGGGTTATTAGTAATTTTAAGTACAAGGATCATTAGGAAATAATTATATCCGCCATAAGTATTTTTTGTGTGGGGACCTATTTATGTACTCACAAAAAGACTATTTACATATCAATTACTAAATACATAAAACATTTTATCGAAAACGTTCGACTAGTATGCGCGGATAAATAACGCCCAAACGGAGAATCTGAAATAAACTACAATGATACCTTTCGGTTGGGAAATTTTTGTACAAAGGGCGGGAAATAAATCTTCAACAAACGAAAATTATTTTTTAACACAACAACTATCTTTTGTTTGCTGACAATGCACCCATTCCAAAAGTTTTCCATTAGCACAACGAGCCACACGTGAGAAAGAAAACACAATTGTTAATGGTGGATGGCTACTATTTAACAATACGTATAGTTAACAACAAAATTTTTGGGGGAACAATTTGAGGAGAACTCCGTTCACGTGGTGGCAACTTCGAAAACGGGCATTAGCATTAATGTGCCGAGGACGAAAGAGGGAAAAAGAAAAAAAGAAAAAAGAAATAACAAGCTGCAATATTTTCACCTTTCAAATGGAAAAAACAATATTCATCGCGATGTAATATTTCAATGGGGATACATCAACACAATATATCACGATTTGTTAGGAACTGGGAAACAGGCAAAATGCGCCACATGCGTCTCTGATGAATGATGTCAACAATCATTGGAATATATATGTTGACAAACTTAGTCAAATAAAAATTATTAAAGAGTAAAAATTTACTGTCCAAATTTTAATTATCAATTAGGGAGAACAATTCCATAACAACTGGGAGAATGTTGGAGGGGTGGTGAAAAATTTTTAAAAATTGAGGGGTTGCCCCCATTGAAATACTTGGTATTGATGAAAACAATAAAATTACTGCTACTAGGAAAAAGAAATCGTAATTTTGTTTTATTTCTGAAATAGATAAGCTTAAGGGGGGCCCAATTGACATGTAGCTCTCATTAGAATTAAGTAAAATTATTAACCAGCACAGAATATAAACCTTTTCAAAGATTGTAGAGGGTGTAAACAAGCTACCGCAAAAAAATCTATTTAGGATTATTTACCAAATCATGGGAGAAGATTTGTGGACATGGAGATATACTTGTGATCTTAACACATATACTGTAATATTTAGAGATTTACTGTAAATAGGGTTATATAGATTACCATAATCTTCTTGATTAGGTATATTGTATTATCTTGTAAACTCTATAAAGGAGGATCTTTGTAATGAGAAATAATAAGGAAAAGCAAAAAAAAAAAAAAACCAATTCTTCTTCTGTTGCATTCTTAGCCATTCTTACCTTCTATCATGGTTTATGAGTTGAAATCATCTTTCACCGTGGTCGAGTTGACGGGGGGGGAAAACAACTCTTAATTTTTTTCGAGGGAGGGGGGTCCTTTTACATTCATCATTCGGATATAACCCCCGGGTTAATTCCTTGGGTCTTTCAACACCATTGACAGGATTTGGACAATTAATGAAAAAAAAAAATCTGGAGGTTGTGCAATGCACACAGCCCAAAGTTGAGTGACAAGAAATAAAACTTGGGTTTTAATGACGCGGTCCATGAAAAAATCTAGAAACCTTCGTCTACGACCTTCTCTTCGTGGGCAAGAGGCGATGATATGGTCAAATCTTGGCTCATTAGTTCCTATCAAGGGACCAGTGCTAACAGTATATTATCTATTGTAACTACGGCTTTCCAAAAATTGATGTAGTGAACTTAAGGAGCGATTTCGCTCAAAAGGCAATGCTCTTGTCATTTACAAAACTTCGCCGTAGAATATTGCATTTGTATGCAGGATAAACCTTTTTATCGTGGTTTCTCACCAAACACTTAAAAAGCTCCTAGGATAATGAATTAACTTCCTTGGTCGGTTTTATTACTGATTGTCATTGTGGCGCCGGCCTAAGCTATCCCAATCAATATTGCAACAGTACTTATTTTCACCAAGTTTTTGAGGCCAGATTCCTTCTCATGAATCCCCTCCCAAACAATGAACAAGGCCTACGTGTACTTCTCAAAGAGGATAAAAAAAAAAGAGGTTCCGTTTATATATGGCTCGACTTCAATTTTTTTAAGTTGAATCGGTGCTATCGGCTGCATATTCGGGGGCTCGATCTCATATCAGTCCAACTCGCCGGTTCTTACTTTTAGAGGTATTCTAACAAAACTCCTTCAAGCAAGGAAAGGAAACCGTTTTTCGTGTTCTGCTTTCGCCCAAATTGTTGGGATATAAATGTGGGTGGGCGGCCACACAAAAGATAAAAATGTTTTGCGGCTAACACGGGCTTACCCACTGAAAACATCGCCCTATATTCTTTCGAGTACTTCGTCCGCTTGGAACAAACCCAAAAGTTAACATCGTCCGAGCACTTCCCACAACTCACTCCAGAACCAATATCAGCAATGCTCACCTACTTGTCGAAGGTTAGTACATCACAATGGTGTAACCTCACAGGTAACCCTTCAACCAGTATTTCTTGGGATCGTGAACAGTCTGGAGCCCACTGACCAACCTGATATTGATCCAATCGCTTAATCATGATTTCATTTTAAATTTCATCAGTTTTACCCGTTTTTTTTTTAAACTCCCAATGGAACTTTGTACCCATCACTTTATATTAAGACAGTGCAACTCACATCAAAACATTACATTGTACAAGGGTTTTGTGTTCGTGTTCCTCTTTGGTCGTTAATAGCATTTCGGTGTTGTAAAAAGTAATCTCCTCGATCATTGTTATGTCTTCTTTACTAAGTGATTCTTGCTATTTCAGGAACCTGGTACGCTCGGAAGACGCAGGTGATTGGGGTCGCTTTTAAAGTACTTGATGGCCTTTACATTTTCCAAGCTACATTAAAGCAATTTTTCCAAATAAATTTGGTTTTGTTGATGTATGGCTATTGGCGCTTAGGTGCCACCTGTCGACAAATCGTTTTTGGAATTTCTATCTAATAATATGCTCACTTTTCAGAAATCATTTGGTCATTGTGAGATTGTTGCCCTCGCGACAACAATACGGTCCCGCCATTTTTCCTTTTTGAGCTACATTAGTAATACAACACCATTTTGACATGTTAATATGATAGTTGGGGGGGGGGGGGGGGGGGGGGGTGGATACTCGACACCATCAATTGGTGGTGCTCGATATTCTTTAAACTCGTCTGATGATTTTCCCGATTAACAGGGGTTTTTCTAATGCGGTTTTAAAGATCCAAAGCCAAACTTTACTTCAACAATTTTTGTTCTTATTTGAAAAACTCAATTCAATCGTAAAATCAATCTTACAATCGAAATAATGAGAGTGGATTCCACGCTATAAACTCATTCTTTCTCGACAATGGGATAATCCATCGCACTAGTTGTGTTGCTACCCCGCAACAATGGTGCAATCCGAACGAGATAGGGGCCACATCCTGAGTCAGGAACACCAAAACGTCACCCATTTCAACACATTATACCACTACAATTTTTGGGGTTGAGTGCATCAGTTTAATTGACTGACGGTTTTCTACCTATGAAAGTTGGATTGCCAAGGTCCATTGTTTTAAGAACAACAACCCCATTTTAGCTCCTATACCAGGAAGCCCCAACTACATTCATCTCAACATTTTTGGTTGTTGTGTTATGTATTCAACCTTTTTGCCCACAATCGACGATAAAATTTGTGCCTCGCGCGCGTTCCTTCAATTTTTTTTCGGGTATCCTTTATGGTTCCAAAAAAATGATTAATCTAGGTTGATTATATGCATCCAAAAAACCATATTACTAGTCGAGATGTGTTCTTCACGCACCATCTAGTCCCATTGCCAAACATGTCCTCATGCCAACCCGAATTTCTAAAAAATCAGCCCTCCGCTACTCCACTTCCATTATCTATTCTGAAAGCCGATTGTGGAATACAATTTCGGAGTCATTCCAGCTCTAAATAAAGCTTGTTAAACACCTTATCCAAACTTCCCATATTATATGGACCACGGTCAGGACTCACCTCCAACCACAAATCTATGAGAATCAAATTTCATACTTCCCTTCCCACCTACACGCCCATCCGGTTAAACGACCTTGGGATACCTATCTGATGATGAGTGTAGAGACTTCCAAAACCTGCTGCAAGTCTTGTAGCTGCTCCTAAAGTGAACTCTAAGTTCAATTCTTGCGCAAAAGTCTTCTAGTCTCTAGTTATGATTAAACATGGATATTGGGACCTTGAGTTCAATATTAAGCCTTTATCCTGGGAAAAACTCAACATTATTTTGGGACATATGATATCGAATGTCCTTTGTGTCACGACATTGCATTGGCTTGATAAAAAGATGACAAAAAATCATTGCGTTATCGGTCACGTTTGGGAACTGTTGCAACAAGGGGAAAAATAAGATACCTTATTCTTCAACCACTTTCTCCAGTTATGCAAGTAGTACCGAGATGATTCATCACATGCAAAAAATCATTTCGAAGTCTATACGCGGGAGTTACAATACAGTTAACATTTACTAGCCTTCTAAATTAAGGTTTTTTAAACGATTCAAAATCCTAAAGTAGTAGAGGTATCAAGCCATTTCTCAATCTACAGAGAGCTTAAAATCTTGAGTCGGGGCTTTATCACCCGTTCTGGGGGAAGGAAAAAAACAAACAGCTTAGCAAAACTCTCCATTTATGATTCGTTCAGTACTTAATGCACGTATAACCCGACAACCCACAACCCACAAACCTTAAATACCGATGTCTTGGAAAATTATCCAAGATAATTGATGGAGTACAATCCATTTGTCCGAATATAGCTCAAATGGCGAACGATGGGGTGGGGTATATTGAATGATGCGTACTCAATAGATTAATCCAAGATGTTAATGTCTACGCGCATCTTCATATGGTTCAAGAAAAACAAATCGTACGTCGTTTATAACCTTTCCCTCAACAAATGAGATTGCCGTTATACTTACCAGGAGGAATGGACTGAGGTTCCTCCCAGTACTAGAGAATATCGTCGTTATAATTTTTAGGGTGAGAGCATGAACTTATGCGAATAAGTGAATGTCACCCTACATATTTACAAAAAAAAATAAAAATCCACGTACGTTTTATTCTATTCCCACATGGATGAAAATGGTGTTGGGAACCAGCTGATGAAGAAGTGGGGGACTGTGTCAATTATAATGGACCTGCAACTAACGACTAAAAACATATGATACTATTCGCAATCCAACAGAATACCAAATTGCTGCCTAACGGGACCTATTTTATTAGAACAAAATATTTGCAAGAAGGAAGGTAAAGAGTCTCATAGAATTTTGACATGATTTGAAATTACTAAAAGGGAGGGAACCTTGAGGACATTGGGGAAACCGCCCCCCTAATATGGGATCAAGAAATTTTATCTGAATGCGCAACATTGCAGAATCTCTAAACAATGTGATCACTCAACGTATGAACATGATACACTTATAAAAGGTTTATTGATTATGGTTGAAGCAATTGGGACTTTTTTTTTTTCTTTTGAACGAGTGCTAGCACAGGAAAAAAAAAAAATACTGTATATAAACTTTTAGCCGCTACATGTCGTAATGAGAGAAAATTATAATATATTTGAAGCATCATCCGGTTTG
This sequence comes from Kingdonia uniflora, assembly GCA_014058105.1. Taxonomy (NCBI): domain Eukaryota; kingdom Viridiplantae; phylum Streptophyta; class Magnoliopsida; order Ranunculales; family Circaeasteraceae; genus Kingdonia; species Kingdonia uniflora. Next base: position 13,090 of record JACGCM010002867.1, read on the forward strand.
CGTCTTACTCTCTAAAGGGAGGTGAACATCTTATTCAACTTTTAAGATATCTCATAAAAATTCTTTAGTATTAGACTTTAATATATGGGTTTTGTTTTCGCCATACAATCAATACATGTAGAGTTTATTTCCATCAAAAGGAAAAAAGTTTAGTCATTTGGAATGAAAGTTTCCATTTGCATACACATAATATTGCGTGATGGAACTGCAGTGGACGATCTCTTCAAGAAGGTTCTATGGAAAATGAAGAGGCCATTTGGAGGGAATAACTATTTTTTTAGAAGGTTGGTCTTTTGTCAAATCTTCAGTAGTGCCAAAAAGGCATCAATGAGGATATCGTTTCTGCTTCTTTAAAGAAAATCATATAGTATTTGGGGGAAACGTACAAGTACTATCCTTATTATAGAATATATGACAAATCAATAACAACTCTAAGAATGCCGCGTTCACAAATATATTATTGGAGGGACCCTAAATTTATCCTATCTAATATATTTGTTTTGGTGAAAATTCATTAATACACTTACATTTAAAATATATGTAGATAAGATCTAATCCCAAAGAAAACAGTTGAATTACCGGTAACATTTAATTGTGCAAAATTTAGATAGCTAATATGTTCAGTTTACCCACATTTAGAAGAAGTTACGATAGCCTCAACTACATACTTGACTGACCGCACGATTCTATCTGCCCGTATGAAGATGTTAACATCATTAGCATTCAAGCTATGGCCAAATTCAAGGGCAAGAATTGTTTATCTTGCCGCTGACAATTTAATCATAAGTAAACGCCGGTGATCGCACTGTCACAAATTAATATCCCCAAGGATTATAAACTTTACTCAACCTTCAGGTCTACCTCTGTATAGGCTAAGATTGAAAGTTGGGTACCCTGTATTTTATTGCATAATCTTTCTCCAAAAACAGTTTATGCAATTGGACAAGATTAATGGTGGTAAGATGTTCGCCTTAGATTAATCGAAGTAAAGATTTTAACAAAATGTAAAGCTGGAAACTTGGTATTCATACCATCGCTAACTCAATGTCTGACGATTTACCATTTTCTATGACAAGGAATAGTTCCCACTTCGGCTACCATTAGCAATAACCATTAACAAATCCAAGGCCAGTTAGTAAAATTTATTGGGATCGATTTAACAATTCCATTTTCAGTCATGGCCAACTTTATGTGGCATTGTCAAGATGTACATCATCGAAAAGATTAATATACTCTGCTACTAGATGCTGCAAATACAATAATGAACGTAGTATATCCAGACGTTTTGTTGTAGGTAAATAACTTAGCAATGACATGACCCACTACTCTTATGTTTATCTTTCTTAAAGTTCAAAATCAATATATCTTTAGAATAAGACTTATTCATATGGTTGACTAATCACTGTCTAAATTTAGGAGAATCGTTTCCGTAAATATGGAGATGGAATTAACGAAAAGTATGGAACAATCGTGGGAATAATACAATAAACATGTAGTATGGTACTATATATCGAATATTTTATCTCAATGTGGTTTCAATGATTACTAATACTTTCTATTTTATAGGCAATCCTAAAACCACAAATTCAACCAACACCGATGATATATTACCATGACATTGATTACCAAAGAGAAACTTGAGCGTCTGATGTCCACAACTACAGATGTTTTGTGACTATTAGTTTTGTACTTTGCTAGAGTTCTACGAAACATGATCCAAAAGATAAAATGAAGAACGTGAACTAACGTTGTGCAAAAATCACTTTGATAGTATTGAAATCATTTCATACGAACATGATTATTTTATCGTATACCAATTACAATGTGAAGAGAATCAATACTTCTTCGAATGAGAAAGAAAAGACAAGATGAATTTTGGAAATGAAATAATCTAATGCAATTCTATGACAACATGTGTACTCCAAACTTATGTATATTTTGTATTGATTTTAGAAGTTCATACGTAAAATTAAAAATTAATGTATACCCCATTTTAATGATTATCGTATTTGAATAATTTCATATTAATTTATTGTGATGTATGTAATAAAAGGGGGAGAACCTTCTACGCTTAAAACTATGTAGAAAATAAGGATCAAAGACAGAAGAAGATAGAGACCAATACACATTGATGAGGTATGTCAATTTGGTGTATATTGATTTAACATATATTATCAACAAGTTCTATACACGAAATTGTACTTCCATATTTGTAACTTTGTACATTTCTATTAATAAAATTTCAGTTCTACGTGAAGGAAGTAGAAATGAAATTAGAGGCCTTCGACGATGGTAATTACGTCGAACACCATGGCCTATTCATGATCGTGTTGTGACTATGCTAAAATTATTTGAGAACTAGGGAGGCGCATTTTAATTATATAGTATCGTAACATTTGTATACTCCTTTATAATACTAGCACAAATCATATCAAACTTATTTTATTTGTATTTTTTGTTACTACATATTCTCAACTCTTTTCAATACAACCTCCTTCTAAACATTTCAATTTCTTAGTGTATACCTAATATATTAGCAATTAAAATTTACCAATATCAATGTTCTAAAATAGATAGCACTCTTTTATATAATAACCAAATCATATCAAACTTTTTTTTTTGTTACTGCATATTTCTCACTCTTTTAAAATACAACCTTATTCTAAACAATTCTAATTCCTTAGTGTATAACCTAATAATTAGCAATTAAAATTTTCCAATATCAACGTTCTAAAATAGATAATACTATTTTATAATACTAGCACAAATCAGATCAAACATATTTTTTTTGTATTTTTTTGTTGCTGAATATTCTCAACTCTTTAAAATACAACCTCTTTCTAAACAATTCCAATTCCTTAGTGTATAACCTAATATATTAGAGATTAAAATTTTCCAATATCAACGTTCTAAAATAGATAGCGCTGAAGGCTCGTCGACGTAATTGCCCGTGCATCGTCACGGGTAGTATTAGTATCCTATAAATGATAAAAAGAAGAAATATTTTTCGTACGTGTTTTGTTTCTTTCTTTTTTCCGTTTGGCATGGAAAAGGTACACACAAATTTAATGGTTAGGAGTTATCTAAATTAGTAAAAATGTTAACATTTCGTTTGTTTTTGATATATGATAATAGTATGCTAGATAGTTTTATTGGTATCTTTATTATTCTTGGGATTTCCTTGTTAAAATCTTAAAATAAAATGGTGCAATTGTAACGGGATAACCGTTTTGTGATTAGGAAAATCTCTACGAATCAAGAAATTCTATTTATTTCCCTTGATTCAATCGTTGTGCTGTTTGGTATGCCGGGATGCATCCATAAATAATTCTCTTGATCCAGTCGTTGCTAACCATTGGATCAAAGAAAATAAATATAATTCTTTGATTTGTAGAGCTGTAAACGGGATACTAAGTAGAGCCTTAGTACAATTATGATGATAAGAGGATATAAAAGCTTATGTAGCATAACGGTCCCTATTTTGAACCCCTGGATGAGAATCTGGCTTCACACTTGGGCAAACGATAAAATTCCCTTATGTTTGACATATTTTTAGCATAGGATGTTCTTTTGTGCAATCCTCATTATTTTCTGTTTTTTTTTTCTTCTTCTTGAAATCGGATAGTGAAAACGGGTTCGATATTGGTTTGCAGGTTGTTTTCACGGATTGTATTACTTAGCCTTAGTTTTAGTGTGGATCACGTCAACACGAGTAAAGGTATACATGAATTCATTTTCATATTTACATTAGACTTCCTTAATACGCATTCTGATTGTTGAAGAAAATAAGATTAGGTATTTTGATGCAACACAAAATGTAAAGAACATGTTCCGGGAGCTGTATATAATCAACACTCTTATAGCTCAATGTTATATTTTTGGTTTTTCGTCCATAAATTAATCAGAGAAAAATACAGGTGTTTCGAGGGAATGGGAAATGCTGGCATAATTTTTTTTGATGCGTCTGGTATTACAGCCTCAAAAGAAGTAAACAACTCTCTAATTATTACTATTCCCTTGTTTAAAAGAGATTGTTATTTCTTATTCATCTGTCTTCATTGTACCATGAATTTAATCAGACCTATAAGTGACTAAATCCAACAAACGATTAAATTATAGTGATTTTGTCTCCCATTGTGACTGATGTTGAGCTACAAAATTACATACTATATATCCCAACTTTTTATGCGCGCACCCCCGGAGCGCATTGCAAGCTTCCCATTTTCTACTTCTGGCCCTATAGTCTATTGGTTAACAAATTAGTAAATTGCCAAACAAATAGACATATGTTGGAAAATAAATAGCTAATTATAGGTCGATCCTATATTAAGAGAAATCTAAAAAATAACAACAACCGTTTTAACTGAAAAAAGAAGCATATTCCCCCTTAAATTTTGGAAAACCAACTATCCTCCCCATTCACACACCCTATATAGAGACAGCTCCTTCAAGCATTTCATCTACCTACAGTGTTTCTCTATATACACCTTTTGTACCTAGAGAAGTGTTGTATTCATCCTATCTAAATTCATCATCGCTAATATGGCCCGCCAATCATAGTTATCGCTCTAATCTTCTTTGCCGTTGTCGGTTTAGTCTCTGCACAACCACCTAGGGTTGTTGGGTTAGACCTGGGTGACAATGCTAGTGATGATGGTTTTACTCCCCCTTATTGAGGGACCTTCTTCGACATTTAATGCCGATGCTAGCGATGATGGTATGACTCCCCTTATTGAGGGACCTTCTTCGACAGTTATGCCCACGGGAACCATGCCCGACACCAACAACAATGCATGTGGATTAATGGTGTCCGCGGTTGCTGGTGTTGCCGCGATCGTTGGTTCCTTCTTTTTCTTCTGAGGTGCATTAGAGTTTAATTGATTGTTTGATATATTTGATTTGAGGACCAACGTTGCTTATGTACCATGGCCTATTTGGTTGTAATGAGTGAATTGTTTTGGAGTTCTTAACCCTTGAAACCTTTCATTTGTACTTGTTTTGTTTATCAAAAGGTAATCAAGGGAATAATCTTTTATCTTACGACTTATGAGTTTATGAGTTTCTGTTACAGAATAACATTGATGTTTCGATCGAGTATAAAAGCGTAAATTGTTCGAACATACTTTGAGTATTTCGAACAAAACAAAGTCTGTTCGAATAGATTTTTAGTCTATTCGAACATAAAACATGACAGCCTCACATCATGTATTACGTTCAAACAGACTCAAAGTATGTTTCGAACATAAAACAGGGAAGCCTCATATCATGTATTACTATGACCTTGTGCTGAAACAAATTATTTTTTATTTAGACTGTAAAAACAAATGTGGCGAATGGAAACCTTATCACACTCACACCTGACCTGCCTGCCCGATTTGGGTGTCACCATGCGAAAGGATGAAGATTGAAAGGAACTTGACGAAAAGAAAGAGAAGACGTATGAATATCAGGTGCATGCAAATTCTAATTTTTTAATGTTTATTTGCTACTTACGTTTTTTTTCTTCTTGGAAATGTTTTTATTATGTGTTGATATGGAAATGCCTTTTTTCTTTGTCATTCTTAGGTTATTGGTAAGAAACCATTCCAACCACATCACGCAAGAGATGACCGCGAGAGAAACAAGTGATTTGCTTACCAATTCAATATTGTGTTCTTCATTTGGGAAACTATAAGCAAATTACTCTTAGGCACTTGGATTCAATCAGAAACTTTTTTCAACCATGATCAAGACGTTGCCTAAGGTGTTACAGTAAAGATAACTTTCAGAAATTTCACAAATATGCAATTACAGTGGGACTACACTCTTGTACCACGAAAAAAAAAAAAAAAAAAAAACCTGCACATTACACAATATGCATAAAACTGACAAGTTTATGAAATTCGGAGTATGGCACAAACACTTAGTGTCCGTTTATAAAGTCAATTGTACATGTTTCCCTGTATTTGTTAAATCTCCATTCTATGCCCAAATTTCCATGTTTCCCTGTATTCCCCGTTTATAAAGTTAATTGTACACTTACTCTCTTAATGTTGATGTTGATGTTGATGTTGATGATTAAGCTTTGTTTAAACTTGCTTCAAAAGTAAACCCAAACCCCTCTCCTTATAAGAAGATTGCTTTCATGTTCTTAACAACAACCCCTCTCCCATTCTCTCCACTTCGGGAACTCTTCTTCAATTAAACCCAAACCCAAACCCAAACAAAAGCTCAAAATCAAAATCCAACACAAACCCAGAATACCCAATTGTACAATATATATCTACATACATGCAGACCCCAGTTTCAAATACAACTTTCTCACCCATTTCTCTCAAACAAACTCATCCCATCAAAACCCACACACAGATTCTCCCCTTCGCTCATCACTGCAGCACGTCTTCTCCTCGCTAACGCTCTCCTCAACGACACCTCCAACGCAATGTTCTCTCTCCTCTCCCCCTCATGCATCCCTCTCCACTCCTTTAACTTCACCTACAATGCTCTTTTTCTGACTAACAACAAGAGTTTCATCGAGATACTCAACAAGGAACCAGGTGCGTACGATCGTTGGGTCGCACGAGGGAACGACACGATGTTGCCCGAGGTACCATTGGTTGCGTTTTGTGTCGGCTCACAATTTTTTGTGTTGACACGTCAGCATGTCCGGATGGTGGTGGGTGACGACCGCCCGCCGATTGTGGGAGAAGCTTAAGATCCCGTGTGTGAGATGGGATGTCATCTCCTAAAGTGCCTCATTGACTTGGTTGAAAAAAAGCCAAATCCAAGTCAGTGAGACTCTATTTCCTCCAACAGTACTTGACTTGGATTTTAACTTAATTCAAATAAGCGCATAACACTTGGGTGCCCATTTGTATAAATATACAGGAGCCTAACTGTTAGGTGCCCAAATTATTTAAAATAAATAAATAGGTACCCAACTCTTAGGCACCCGATGGACTGAAGCTTCAAGACGAATCTGTCTACCTCTCTTCTCAAATTAAACCACACGAGCTTCAACCCGAACCTTCTTATCTTCATGCATCTCTCTCTCTCTCTCTATCTCTACACACACATTCATATTGGATTTCATGTAGAATTTAGGTAAGTATTTGATGATTTAATAGGCTATACTTGTTAGAAGTATTGTGATTTCATGGTGGAATTTAGGGTATTGTGATTTGCTGATTTCAAGCTAATCATCATTTTGTAATTTATATCGGTTGCCTGCCATGACTGAATAATCAAATCATAAATATGAGTCATAATCTTGTAACTTATACTGCAATTTGGGTAATTGGAGGTATAATGTGAAAATTGTACTGATATAACTATCTAGTAACTAATATAGTGTTAAAATCAACATTTTTATTCCTCTTGCATCCCACAGTTTCACCCCTCTTATATACCAATTCTGACTGTTATTGTAGTGTGAAAATTGTACTAATATTAGTAAATATTAATCATTGGACTGGGTTTTTGTTTGATGATGAGTTTGGTCTTGCTGATAGGGTACATATAACCCATGTCACTTTTAATAACCATAGTTAAAGTCTAACTATTTACAACTACAATAATAACATTTGTTTACAGCTGATTACAAAAGTTAGTTAAACATTCAACTAACCATTGTATATAAACAATTGCAGTATGAGATTGGAAGATTAACAAAGATCATTTGTTTCATTCTTTCTTGTTTCTATTATGGTATCAAAGCGAGAAACCAAATGGTAGAAATCGATCCGATTTTTTTCCCCAAATATTCTTCTCCAAACCCCTATCTCTTTCCTTGATCTGTGTGTAAATCTCAGATTCAAAGCTTAAATCATGGCAGTTCAAGCTTCTTCAAGCTCAACAATGGCTATTCACAACAAAGCTAATTTGGTCCCAATCAAGCTCAAGGACAATTATACACTCTGGAAGGCACTTTGGCTCCCAATTCTTTGAAGTTTCAATCTTCTTGGCTTTGTCGATGGATCAAACATCTCACCTAAAGAATTCAACACTGAAATTGATGAATCTGTTAAACAACTCTTTACTTCAAACCCTAAGTTTTTGGATTGGACAAGACAAGATCAAACATTGTTGATTTGGCCCAATGTAACACTGTCTGAAGATCTTCCTCCTTATGTGGTAAATCTCCCTACATCTGAGTTGTTATGGCGCACTCTTGAACGTAGATTTTCTTCAATCTCTCGGTCTCATGTGATGCAACTCAAATCCAAACTTTAGATGTTGAGAAAGAACAATGATTCAATCTCAAACTATCTTCAAAACATCAAAACGATTGTGGACAATCTTGCTTCTTCAGTTTGTTTGATTGATGATGAAGACATCGTATTTTAGATCTTACATGGTCTTCCACAAGAGTTTGATGCATTCTCAACATTAATCAGAGTCAGGTCTTCTTCAGTTAGCACTGATGAGCTGCATGGTCTCTTATTGAGTGAGGAAATCTCAATTGAAGGAAGAAACAAGAGCTTAATTCAGACAAATTTGCAACACAAGTTCATTGCAAATAGAACACCAAATGGTCATCAAATGCCTCAACAAGGAATTTTAGTAGATATAGAGGGAGAGGTGGCAAAGGTGGTCGAGGATATTCAAGAAACAACAACTATCAAAGATACCTATTTAACTACAATGGCAATTACAATTCGAACAGATCTCAACTCTCCTCCAATGGTGAAAACTCAAGAAATTTCAACAACTACAGGCCACCAAGTTAGTTTTACAATGGTGAGTCTAGCAACACCTCTTCCAGCAGGTCTACATGTCAAATATGTAACAAAATGGGCCATCTAGCTATTGATTGTCATCATCGGATGAACTATGCATATCAATGGAGGATTGCCCCATCTAGGTGTCAACTATGGTTGCCAACAGAAGTTCCTTCACCAATACTGCATCAACATCCAATTGGTATGCAAACATAGGTGTCACCAACCATATTACAGCAGATCTTGGAAACCTTGATGAACACACAGAGTATGATGGTGCCGACAGAGTCATTGTATGTAGTGGCCAAGGTTTGAATGTCCTAAATACTGGCTCTTCAATTTTTAGAACTCCACAGTCAACTTTTCACCTTAAAAATATCTTGCATGTCCCCATATAACACAAAGCTTATTATCAGTTCATAAGCTTGTTAATGATAATAATTGTTTACTCACATTTGCTCATAACTCCTTTTTTGTAAAGGACAATACCTCAGAGATGATTCTTTTCCAAGGGAATCATAATCATGGCTTATATCCCCTTCCTCTCCACTTACAGACATCAAAGACAAAAGATTTCAGCTCTCCAACTGCCTTCATTGGAGTAAGCACCTCCTCAACTATATGACATCAATGATTAGGTCATCCTTCTATCCATGTACTTCGTAAAGTTCTATCTTCTAATCAACTACCTATTACTAGTTCAATAAAGACTATGTCATTTTGTAATGCATGTCATTGTGGTAAAAGTAAGAAGTTACCTTTCAATCTTTCAATGTCAAAGTCTACATCATCTTTACATATCATTCACATAGACCTATGGGGTCCCTCGCCTCAAAACTCTGTCACAGGTTTCAGATATTATGTAAGTTTTGTGGATGATTGGTCTAAATTTTTTGGATATATCCTATTTTCACTAAATCCGAATTCGTTAACATCTTTGTTCAGTTTAAAGCAAAAGTTGAAAAACTGCTTGACCACAAAATCAAAATTCTTAGATCTAATGGAGGGGGTGAATTTACTAGTAGTGTTCTTACATAATTCTTAGTCACACATGATATTTCCCATCAATTCTCATGTCCTCACACCCCTGAACAAAATGGTATTGTAGAAAGAAAGCATCGACACATTGTGGATCTAAGCTGAACTCTTTTTGCTCAAAGCCACATGTCTCTTCAATACTGGGTAAAAGTTTTTCATATATCTGTCTTTTTAATCAATAGGTTACCCTCTAAATTTCTTCAATATATCTCCCCTTGGGAAAAGCTATTTTAAACTCCACCAGATTATTCTTTTCTCAAAGTCTATGGATGTACATGTTTTCCATGGCTCAAACCTTATACACCAAATAAACTACACCCAAAAAGCAAAAAATGTGTCTTTATTGGCTATAGTTTATCACATATAGGCTATAGATGTCTTGACACTTTCACCAACAGAGTCTACATCTCAAGACATGTGGTATTCAATAAAAATGAATTTCCTTTTGAAACTTTAATCCAACCAATAGTCCCATCTAAATCCACTTATATTTCACCATCACCTTTCTCATACTTTCAACCTAATACTACATCTACAAGCATAAACACAATAGTCACCTCACCCACACCCCCTATTTCTTTAATTAATTCATATTCTTAACCTAATGGTCAAACAAGTACAACTCCAACCACTTTGTCAAATACTACCCCCACTGTACCTGTACATGTACCTGCACCAACTCTAACAACTTTGTCAAATACTACCCCACTGTACCTATACATGTATATGTTCTACCTACTATACATGTCACACCAGTTGTACCTGTTGTTCATACTGTACCTATTTCAAACATTGTACCTGTCTTTACAGCCATGCCTATTCCTTCTCCCATAATTCATAGAACTTAAACAAGAACTCCGTAGTTCACAAATCCCATTCATCATATGTCCACAAGGTCAAAACATGGCATTTTTAGACCAAAAATTCTTCTAGCAACAAATCATCCAATTCAAACTCTTTCTATGTCTCAATCAAACAGTCTTCTAAGTACTCAAACATGCTTTTCTCACGCTGTTAAGGATGAAAACTAGAGAAATGCCATGTCAACTGAATATAATGTTCTCCAAAGTACAAGAACATGGTCTCTTGTACCACCAAATAAACAACAACATATTGTGGGATGCAAATGGGTTTTCAGAGTTAAACAAAAAGCAGATGGATCTATTGAAAGGTACAAGGCAAGATTGGTAGCAAAAGGGTATCATTAAATGCAAGGCATAAACTTCACAAAGACATTCAGTCCAGTTGTCAAACCTTGCACTATTAGACTAGTACTTTCTATAGCTCTTCAATTTGATTGGGAAATTAAACAACTTGATGTCACTAATGCCTTCTTTCATGGTCACCTCAAAGAAGATGTCTACATGATTCAACCCCCTGGTTTTATAGACAAGTATTGTCCTTCTTATGTTTGTAAATTACATAAATCTCTATATGGGCTTAAGCAAGTTCCTAGAGCATGGTATGAAGAACTCCTACATGGCCTACTTGAGTTTGGCTTCACCACCTCTACTTTTGATCCCTCCCTGTTCACAAGACACCAAAATCACACTATTACCTTCATCCTTGTCTATGTAGATGATATCATTGTCACTGAAAATTCTTCCCATTATTGTCAATTTCCATCCAACAACTGAGTTACAAGTTTACAATGAAAGATCTTGGACAATTACATTATTTTCTTGGTCTACAAGTTTAGAGAAATTCCACAGGTCTCTTCCTTTCACAGTCAAAATATGTGCTGGACATTCTACAAAAATAGCAATGGAGGGAGCTAAACCATGTGCAACACCAATAAGTTCTGGTTTCAAGTTGGACTCTATAAGTGGAAATCTCTTAGAAGATACAACATAATTCATATCTATTATAGGAGCTCTTCAATACTTGACATGGACTAGACCAGATCTTTCTTTTGCAGTGAATCAAGTCTGCCAACATATGTAATCCCCAAAAATAACTCATATGGTTGTAGTTAAAAGAATACTCAGATTTCTCAAAAGTACTCTTTCACATGGTATATTGTACACAAAAGGTTCTATGTCCCTCACTGCCTACTCATATGTTGATTGGGCTGGATGTCATATTGATAGAAGATATACTAGTGCTTATTGCATTTTTTTTAGGAACAATCCTATTTCCTGGAGTGCCAAGAAGCAACATACAGTTGCTAGATCTTCAATAGAGTCTGAATACAGGTCTCTTGCCGGCACAGCTGTAGAACTAACTTGGGTTTGTTCTTTACTTAAAAATATACAGTTTTTACTATCTATTCCTCCATTACTCTGGTGTGACAACATTAGTGCTATTTTTCTTGCTTCAAATCCTATTTTTCATGCAAGGGCAAAACATATTGAAGTTGATTATTACTATATTAGAGAACTGGTACTACTTAAACTACTTGTTGTGAAGTATCTTTGCGCCCAAGACCAAGTTACAGATATCTGCACAAAGGGCCTCTCCAATCATAGATTTCAAATGCTTCAATCCAATCTTTTAGTCATCTGCTCTCCCTTCAGCTTGCGGGGGTGTAATAACCATAGTTAAGTCTAACTGTTTACAACTGTAATAATAACATATGTTTACAACTGATAATAGAAGTTAATTAAACATTCAACTAACCATTGTATATAAACAATTGTAGTCTGAGATTGGAAGATTAACAAAGATCATTTGTTTCATTCTCTCTTGTTTCTATTAACTCTGATAAGGTTTAGATGCCGTGTCAGTTAGATCAAGCTTGATATAACTTTAGGAAGAATACATATGATCATTTTAGATGGTTAAGATAGTCCCACGCATATGATCATTTAGGTAAAGTTCAGTTAGAGGTTAATAGTAGTTGATTGATGCAGAGGTGGGTCATGCTTACGGTATGGGTTTTGAAGGCAAAACCAAACTCTGGTTCTCTCTACATAATCATGTTTCCTATATTTTTCCAAATCTGTGTCATCAATTCTCTTCAATGTTAAGTAGGTAAGAACTGTTATAAAAGATGACACCCACCAAAGGAAAGAAGAATTAGAAAGATATTTGTCTGCAATAAGTTAGGGGGAATACTATTAGTTTTTTGTCCATTAATTTATATTGGAATATAATGAATAATAAGTTTCATTTAATGGGGTATTAGGTATATACATTGTGTTATGATTAATGTTATTGGGTTTCTCATAAATTAATTTTATAGGTTTGGAATTATCGAATATATATTGGTATTGTGGTGGTCATTATATTAATTGGTATTTAACTTTCATGCAGGATTTGACGATGTTGTAAGAGGAGGAAGAATACGATGAAACCGGTGATGAGGAAGAATTTGAGTCCGATGAAAGCGAAAGCCATGTTTCCCAAATACGATTTTTATCAGGCAAGAAGCAGAAAATTATTTACAAAAAACTCAATGTCTCCACCAAATCTCCTCCACCTCTTCTATAAAATTATGAACCGCATGACTTTTGGTGACTCACACAATCAGATGGGAAGGGTCATTTGTCCACATCAGTTGTTACTACATCGGCAAGTTAAAGCAACACAAATTTGTAATTATTGGTTTTATAATTATTTTAAAGTATTTACTTTCGGTAGAATTTAGTTTAGATACTCTTATTTGTGTTTATTAATTTTGTTACAGGCTCAGGTGAGATTTAAATGTTGATCCATTTTAGTTAAGCTCCGTGAAGTGTATTTAATACTTATTGAGGTACCTCACTTAAAGTAGAGATTAAAGGCTACCAATTTGATAAGTTTATTTGATTGTAAAGTTAGGAATAGAGGCAACCAAGTAATAGTATCGATGATTGAGCGTTAGTGGGCAACCACTCACACATTTTACCTTCCTTGTGGAGAACTAGAGATCACTTCTAGAGATTTTACAGTACATACTGGGATAGGTATCGGGACAAGAGAGCCGATGGTATTGGATGAGTCATACACGGAAGAAGATAACGCTATAACAATTTTCCCTAATATGCACTATAAAGATTATGGAAATGAATGTATTAGTTTTGCTCACCTCCAGACTTACCTTGACTATACAAGAGTAAACATCAAAGATCTCGCTAATGCTAATACAATCTTTTGAGCATTTATGCTATTGTACTTTGGAGGTGTCTTTTTTGGAAACTCGAGGAGTTGGGTTCGACTAGAGTTGTTGGGTCCAATTCTCCTCATAAAGAATAAGGGACCTATGATCGACTTTGGCTCTGCTATATTAGGACACCTTTACTACTGCCTTGACCAAGCATTGAAACAGGAGGTAAAATACATTTGCGACCTTTTCCAATTTATCGAGGTATAATATTTTTAATTAATAGTTCTAGTTATTTATTTTTTGTTTATTCAAGGTTATTTAGAAAATTAATTAATTTTTTTATCTTCTGCAGTATCAGTGCTACGAGTATTGTCAGATAGGCCATCATATCTTGATAGAAAATATGTTAGATAATTTTTGGCCAAGGATGCCAGTCTTGTAGGGACTTATCCCTCGATCTCACTCAAAATCGAGCTCGAGATGCTCGATTTACCCCCATCTCATGTTCACACAATTTTGACATTTGACACTCCAGTCAAACATTCCAACCCGCCCAGCGAACTACTCAAGAATGTGGGTTGAGCTAAACCCAAAAAATGTTATCCAGTCAAAGACACCTGTCTCCCATGAACTCGACAGTTATTCAGTCAACCGCCACTAACCACATTATTCAGAAAATGTGTTCTAGTACGATGAAGAGCTATAGAGAAGCCTATATAAAGGAAAAGTGTCACGCCCCAAAATTGAATAATCGGTAAGCTTGACCAATTACTCGATTCGAAGTTGTGCAGGTCGAGGAATCCACAGATTTACCCCACGAACAACCGAGCCATAGACAAGTTCAGGCTCAGTCATTCACTTAAAGCAATAATCATCAGAGTAAAGAATGAATAATAAAGTGGAAGCAAAAGATATATATACATATTAGACTGAAATCAGAATACAATATCTCGAATAAAGTACAACGACATATGTTGAGATCACATACAAGAATGTCTAAACTAAAGAAGATCTACAACGGTAAAACTGGCTCTAATCAGGCTGAAGCTCACAACAATTCAAGCTACTCAACCTCTAAAAAGAGGGAACAAAGTAAGAGCGAGCAAAACCATGGCTCACTAAATACCCAACAGAGTAAATAACCTACTAATATAACAGGTACAGAGAAAAAGGGTGAGGTGAATGGGATAAAGAAAGTTTTAAAGTAAAGGAATAGTAAACTAAGTGACTATGATCTAAATAAAGAGTTATAAGAACAGAAGAATAGAGATAGGAGTTTAGAGAAAAGGAATAGTGACAAGGAATAATGATATGTGATGATGATATGATATGACATGATGAACTGGGATAATCCCACAATTATTCCAAATGCTGTATGCTTATATGTTTTAAAACGTGTTTAAGATCCTATTATAATATTGGTTGATCAACCGCTAGCATGTTTATCTTAAATAGATCTGTTAAGGGGATACAATGGGTACGATTTTTGTCAAGCTCGACCAAGCTAGTTGATACTCACTTGATCAAAGTATTATGGGCTTTTCAACCCATGGAGGCAACGTCCGAACTGTATTTTCATTCCAAGGAATTTTAACCTCACCGAGGATAAGTCTAGCACCGGATTTAGACTGTCTCATACCTTCCCACACTCTCGGATAGGTATTAAAGGTATGATAGTGTTTACAACCAGTTCTTCACCTACTATTTTAACCCGATGTAGGACTCCTGCGATCCTATCGGAGGTTAATCCATGTAGAGCTGTGTTATGTATCCGATCTCGTTAAGTTAAAATTTTTTACATGATTAAAAGATGCAACAGATCCCAAGGATCAAAATACAACAACCGTAAACCCGGCATCACACATAGGATGACCACCTGCATAAGAGCGTGGCAAACAGTCCTAGCAACAAAAAGAACAGCGACTCAGTTGTACCATCTAAACCTAGATGAAACAATAACCTAACCGTCACCACATCTAACCAACATCAGTCTCTAGAAGACTGAAACCAACAACAAGAACACAACTATGAGAATACCACACTAAGAGCTTCTAACTAAACCCAAAGTCAAATGCAAACTATATACCAAGTTACAAAATAACTAACATAGGTTAACAACTTGTACTGAGAAAAATAATATCAAACCATAACTAAATCACATGCACCTCTTTACACAGAGTACTACTCTAATCAGCATCTATTAACTAGTAGAAGAATTTAAAAATGAAAGGGAACTCGCCTGATAATAATCCCGAGTCCTGACGAAACTAAAACTGGAACTCCAAAACCCAGAATCAGCGATACGGCTAACGAAACACAGGACAAGCTACAACAGACAAACGCAACAATAATCAATCAAACAATAAAGGAAACCAATCAATAGCCCAAACCCTAGAAATCAGCCCAACCTCTAATCGGACGAATAGAATGGAAAGGAATAGGGAAATTACTTACCAAAGATAAAGGCGAAGATCACGGCGAAGAATCGGTGAGCGAGGGAACGGATTGGATTTGAATTTGGGAAAAAGGGGATTCAATTTGGGGGAGAGAGAGTGAGAGAGTATTTTTGGATAAAAGAGAAAAGAGGTTAAAGGACCCAACATGTGGCTAAAAATGTACCCCTGTTCGAATAGAATATATTTCTATTCGAACAAAATAAAACAGGTAGAACCTTGTTCGAACAGAAATAAACTTGTTTGATCAGAATAGAACAGAAGAAATTCAACTAAACAAACATCTATTCAAATAGAATAAAAGTTATTCGAATAGAATGAATCAGTCAGGAATGTATTCGAATAGAACAAGATTTGTTCGAATGGAATGAAGCAGAATGAAACATATTCGAACAGAGCAAGGTTAGTTCGAATAAAATGATGCAGAATGAAACTTATTCGAGCAGAAAAAAGTTTGTTCGAATAGAACTGAACAGAAACAGTCCAGAACTCCAAAAACAAAAGATTCCCTCCAACGAAAACTGGAGGAACCCAAAGGAGATACCTAACACAGATCCGCCCCGGATCACACACCACACCATAACCACAAACACCACCACCAACCCCACAAAGGGTTCCCAAAACTACAACACAACCACCATCTCCTAATAACCACCGAAACACCGAAATGCAGAAAAGGAATCTAACTCCAAAACTTGCCCAAAAAGAATAAAATTGATGCAAAAAGGGTAGAAGGAATATATGCAAAATTTATGCGGAAACTTATTGTAAGGAAATAAATGCATATGCTAAATGAATAGGAATATGCAGAAAAGGGATATATACCAAAAAAATAAAAATACAGGTCACTACAAAAAGTTCCATAATTTACAGGGGACCAGAAAATTACTCAAACTTCTAATTTATGAGATCAAAAACATTTCTATATTCTAGAGATCATTTGTAATAAAGATATCCACTCCAAGCAATAAATAGACTTTTACAAAAATCCTCCATCCGAGGTCGTGGATTTTTACTTGTTCCGAGGTTTTCTACGCTAAAAACACCTGTGTCAATTTCTTACTATAGAGCATTGATACAGGATCATTGGTGTGATAGCTAATTCCTAATCATATCGATCTTGCGGAATTTGGCCATTACATTTGGCGCCGTATGGGGAAAGATTGTATTTCCACGATACCCTAAGGCAATCTTCCATTATAATTTTCAATTATGGTTTCTTCTAGACTACAGGCCGCAGGAACTCAGCTCAAAATTTCTGTGGATCTGGGGCAGCTCACCAAGTTACGGGCGAATCTCCATGCAAAGGCAGAGAAACGTGCCGAACTCAAACTTTAATTGAAAAAAGATCGCGAGATCCGAGAGAAAGAGCTCGATGCAGAACGCCAAGCTCGTTTGACAACGCTCAAGCAGCACGAAGATTGAATGACGATAATGCAGACTGTACTCAAGGCTCTGCAAAATACTCAGCCAGCTCCTCCAACTAGAGGTCGTGATCAACTTCCAGAGACCTCCCGCATTTCAGCAAGGGAAAGGTTGAGACCTCGGGGAGTCGCCAGTAAAGTCATTTCCAAAAATATACCATATGGACCGTATCCCTCCATCCATTTGGGGGAAGAAGTTCAATCATAAGTCAGTCGAGGTCACCCGCTTTCCATCCGTTAGGAGGAGGACCAGCGACCTCTACATCAAGTTCCAGTATGAAATCACTTGAGTGAAGGTACAGGAACTCATCATCCACTGCCAGCACGTCCAGCGAATCAACCAGCACGTCTTTACGTCACAAAAGAGCATATTGACTAATGAATTAAGGAGTTGATCGAAGCACAAGTTCTGGGTACTACCGGCGATACCACAAAGTTATAAGGAAGTCTGATTGCCAAAGAACTATTCGATGTGGAAGTACCAAAAGGTTTCCATACTCTCAAAATTTACAAATACAAAGGAACTAACCCGAAGGAACATATTCAACAATACTGCGATTCATTGGGGTTATACTCCAATCTCAACCACATCTTTTGCCACCTGTTCGCCACAAGCTTATAAGAGGATCCACTCCGTTGGTTCCATTCTCTTCCCGAGGAATCTATCTACACATTTAATCAGCTGCAGAAACAGTTCATCAAGACATATGCTCACAACAGAGGCAAATAGGAGAACTTGTATTCTCTTATCGGTCTTAAGCAATCACATGGAGAAAAGCTTGAAGATTTCTCAAAGAAATTCCTAGAGCTCGCAAGAAAGGTGGATAGCCTTGACCAAAAAGTAGCAGTTACCACTTTCACCAATGATCTCTGGCTCGAGTGCAAGGCCAAAGAATACCTCTTCCTTAATAAGAGATGATCACCAAAGTCAATGGTTATGTCGACTTGGAGGGGATGATGTCTGAGCAACAAAAGTCTACTAAGTCTATCCTTTCCACCAAATCCCCACCTGCAGAATGAGCCAGCGAGCCTAAGGAGGAATAAGGGGATCAAAAATGCACCAAGGGAAACACTGGATACCCTTAGAGAAGCGGTTCGCAGAATAAACCCGTCCTTCCAAAGTTGAACGCCCGAATCTCAACAATTTTCCATAGCTGTTGAAAGACATGCTCTACCGCGCCTCTAAACCACTGGAGCCCATTGAAAATCAACCATTTTGCCTGTACCATAAGGTAAATCATCATTCTATTGACAATTGCTATGCTCTACAGTGGATGCTCGAGCTCATTTTCAAGGAAGGACGGATGCTCGAATACATTATTGACCTGAAGTCATACCAAGATGAAAACTATAAGATGCAACTCAAAGTTGTTCAAGTCAACGACAGGGCTGAGGAGAAGCATCTCTACTATATGCACTTCAGCAACATGATCGAAATCAACCAGATCTCCAATTCTAACCGATTAAAGTACCAAAGGCTCTCAGAATACTATGATCTTACACCTCAAGAAAAAGAAGCCAAGCTTCTTCCCGAGTCGAGCAATCACCGACTCAGAATCTCCTTCAAGGATTGTGATACTAGTCATGTCAAATTTCCACATCATGATGCGTTAGTCATAATGATCAAGATGAAATAGTTTGTCATGCACACAATGATGATCGATACTGAAAGTGGTATTGAAATTCTTTTTCAGAGTACGATCAACCATATGGGATTGGCCGACCAAGTCATTCAGAGTGACACAGACATCAGTGGGTTCAATGGCTCCAGGGAGGAATGAGTAGGTAAGATTATCTTACCTTTTACCGTAGGACCAACCACTATCGACGTTATTTTCTACGTTATCAATGCCAGGTCTCGCTATTTTGGGATTATTGGCCGCTGCTGGATACACAATATGGAAGCAATCGCTTGTACCTATCATCAAGCACTCCAGTTCAAACACGATAATGGTATTTATGAGATCAGAGGTAGTCAGAAAACTCTATCGAGCTTATAAGAATACTATCTCTGCCATCTTAGATACTTTAGACAGATTGGCCGCATAGCAATTACAAAAAATTAGTCACCTCGGCGATCAATCACCTACAAAGGAACCCATGAAATATGTTAACATTGATGGACCTAGCAGAGGTACGTTCATTGGAACCAAGCTGGTTCAGCATGGGAAAGATGCTCTCATTCAGGCCTTACAACTGAATCGAGACGTTTTTGCATGGTCTTTCGAAGAAATATCTAAAGTCGACCCGACCATGGCTTGCCACAAGTTAGTCATCGACATCAACGCCACAACTGTCAAACAAAAATAGCGGCGACTTTTACCTTGCCTTTTAGATGAAGTCAACACCGAGATCGAGAAATTGATCAAGGTAAGATTCATTCGAGAAGCAAAGTATCCAGACTGGATATCTAACATTGTCGCTGTCCCCAAGTAGAACGGAAAAGTCCGCATTTACGTAGATTTCACAAATCTGAACAAACACACCCTAAAGGATAGCTTCCCTCATTCCAACATTTATCAGATCCTTGATTCAACAGTAGGCCATGATCTTCTATCTATAATAGACGCTACTTCGGGGTATAATCAAATCCTACTTCTGGAAGAAGATCAAGAGAAAACAACATTCATCACTGAAAGTAGCCTTTACTATTATAAAGTCATGCACTTCGTGCTCAAGAATGCAGGTGCTATATATCAACGATTGATGACCGCTATCTTCAAAGCACACCTGGGAAAAATCATTGAAGTCTACATTGATGATCTTTTGTGCAAAAGTGTACTGTCAGGTAATCACATCTCATATCTTAATTCAATATTCAACATCCTTTGATCTTACAGAATGCATCTCAACCTTGATAAATGTTAATTCGGGGTACATTCTGGCCGCTTTTTAGGCTACCTCATCTGCAAGAAAGGGATTGAGGTCGATCCGGATCAAATTCATGTTATCCTTGACATGCCTTCTCCAAAGACAACAAAAGACGTTCAAAAACTTGCGGACAAGCTTGCCATCATCAACCATTTTGTCTCTAAATCTTCAGACCACTGCCATTGGCTATTCCTATTACTCCGCGGATGTACCAAACGAGGAAAAGTTTAACCAACTTTGGATGTCACGTGGACACCAAAATGTGAAGCAGCTTTTTAGGATCTCAAAATCTATTTTGGGAGGTCTCCCATAATGAGTACCCTAGTAAGTAATGAGGAACTGATAATCTACCTAGCAGTCACAAATACTTCTCTCAGCTCGGTTATCATTAGCCTGGTAGGGAAAATTTAGAAACTAGTCTTCTTCATTAGCGATACACTCACACCTGCTGAAATATAGTACTCTAAAATTGAGAAACTTCTTCTCACCCTTGTTTACACTGTACAGAAACTTAAACACTACTTCCAAGCACACTCCATCAAAGTTATGACGAACAACCCACTTCGGGAAGTTCTGTCCAAAAAAGATATGCCACGGAGAGTGCAATAATGGTCAGTTAGTTTGAGAGAACATGATATTAAGTTCTAACAGTGTCATTCTGAAAAAGGTCAGGCCATTGCCGATTTTCTCGCGGATTTTCCAGTAGAAGATCCTGAGTGGGAGAAGCATGACCCAGACCTTTCCAAAAATACGCCAGAGAACCCTACCCCCAAACCATTCGACGAAAGAGCTGACTGGATCACTACGTCAGGGTGGAGGCTTCTCACAGATGGCTCAGTAGAACCCACAGGGTCAGGAATTGAGATCTTTTTAATTAACCCTTCCAATGATAGAATTGAGAAATCAATCCGCTTGAATTTTTAGGCCTCAAATAATGTCACCGAGTATGAAGCTCTCATTCACGGACTTGACCTCGCACTTGAGCTCGATGTCCTCGAACTCTCAGTTTACACAGATTCATTTCTCATCATTCATCATTATTCCGAACAATACAAGAAGAACGAGAAGATGATCGAATATGCGGCCCTCGTTGCAGATAGGATGAGTAAGTTTGCGAAAGTAACTCTTTAATATCTTACTTGAGGTAAAAATAGACACGCTGATTCCTTGGCATATCTTGCCAGGGTCTTGGGTACAGAAGCTCGATATCTTCAGATCTAAATTATTTCAACCTCCAGCATTGATCGTATATCCCTATGCACTATCAACACTGGGGGCGATAAAGGGGGAAGCGACGATTGGCGAAAGCCTTTCTTAGCTTATCTCGGTGTCGATAATAGTCGTAATGGACCACTTCCAGCAAATCTAAAAGAGCGCCAACAGCTGATCAACAACTCGAAGCATTACATTACTTAGAACGGTATGCTATACCACCTTTTCGTTATAGGACCTTACCTCAAAGGCCTCTCAAAGTCAAAAGCAGACGAACTGCTCCGCAAACTACACGAAGGAACTTGTGGTTCCCACGTTACAGGTAGATCATTGGTAAATTGAGCTATAACTCAAGGAGTATTCTGGCCCGGCATGCGCAAGCAAACAGAAGAGTATTCCTGCAGGTGTGACACCTGCCAGAGACATGGGCATATGATATGCTCCCCTGCGCTCAAACTCTATGCAAGCAAGGTTTTCTGGCTATAAAAAAGATGGGCACTAGACCTAACTAACACTCGACGAATTCCCTTACTCTCTAGGTAATCACAGTCACCTACTTATGGCTACCGATTACTTTACAAAATGGGTAGAAGCAATTCCACTATATCGAACCAGAGAAGAGGAGGTCATCTCTTTTATCTGGAACTACATAATCACTCGATTTGGGTACCCCCACCTAATTTGTATCGATAACGATCCCCAATTTATGGGAGATAAGGTCGTAACCTTCCTAAATCACCACAATATCATCCATTCACCATCAAATCCATATATCCTCAAGGCAATGGCCAAGCCGAAATTACCAACAAAACCATCGTGGATGGACTCAAAAAATGGCTTCACTCACAGAAAAAAGAAAATTAGGTTCGCGAACTACCTCACGTCCTGTGGGCATATCGAACCACTCCCCGACAATCCACTGGGTGTACCCCATTCCTCTTTGTTTATGGCACAGAGGCTATCATTCCTTCTGAATATCATCATCCAGTTTATGATCACGAGCTGACTGACGAGGAAAATGGGTTCGAATTGGCTTGCAACCTCAATATAATAGATGAGACCAGGGAACGCGCCATCGATAACCTAGGTCGATATCATCATATGTTTGCCAGATCGTACAATAGCCGAGTCAGGAGCCATACTTTCCAAATCATTGATCTCGTCCTTAGAGAAATTTCTCAACATTGCAAAGAGCCTCACGCTGAAAAATTAGTCGACAATTGAAAGGGTCCATTCATTATCATAGGTCTCTCAGGCCTGGGATCATACTATCGCATGACAGAAGAGGGAATCCCCATCTCAAATCCTTGGAACACTAGACGACTGAAACGGTACTATCATTAGGCATCTAACTACTCCATTTTCATTGTTCGCTTTGAGTTTTTTAATTCCAAAGTGAGATTCTTATCTTCTTCTAATATAAATTCTGAACTTATCAATGAAAGTTTTTTTACAATGTCATTCTCTTCACGAACATTCATCCACATTCTACAGATTAAAGCATAAATAATACTAGCTTACAATCAACACTTCAGTAGGCTGGATCAAGGATAACACTTGGTTTAGCTAAATATTTACATATCTGCGATTGTAGCAAGTATAAAAACTTGTTTCATATCAAAGACTCAGCCAGGCATAAGATGAAGCAAATGTCATACTAGCTTTCATCTCCTTTAATATGTCTGTGATATTTATACAATTCAAACCATGTTTCAACTTGGTTTAACTACATACTTCAGTAGGCTGGATCAAGGATAATACTTAGTTTAGCTAAATCTTTACATATATGCGATTGTAGCAAGTGTAAAAATTTGTTTCATATCAAAAACTCAGCCAGGCATAAGATGAAGCAAATGTCATACTAGCTTTCATCTCTTTCAATATGTCTGTGATATTTTTACAGTTCAAATCAAGTTTTAACTTGGTTTTACTACACACTTCAGTAGGCTGGATCAAGGATAACACTTGGTTTAGCTGAATCTTTACATATTTGCGATTGTAGCAAGTGTAAAAACTTATTTCATATCAAAGACTCAGCCAGGCATAAGATGAAGTTAAGGTCATACTAGCTTCCATCTCTTTCAATATGTCTATGATATTTCTACAGTTTAAATCAGGTTTCAACTTGGTTTAACTACACACTTTAGTAGGCTGGATCAAGGATAATACTTGGTTTAGCAGAATCTTTACATATCTGCAATTGTAGCAAGTGTAAAAACTTGTTTCATATCAAAGACGCAGCCAGGCATAAGATGAGGCAAAGGTCATACTAGCTTTCATCTCTTTCAATATGTCTATGATATTTATATAGTTCAAATCAAGTTTCAACTTGGTTTAACTCCACCTATTTATGCGATTAAAACGAATGTAAAAATTTGTTTTATATCAAAGACCCCACCAGACACAAAATAAGGCAAAGGTCATACTAGCTTTAATCTATTTCAATGTGTGTGCGACAGATCCTATTTATTTTCAGGTCAAATTCATATTACAAAGGATTCTTTTCTGCTGATAGAGTGTCAACAGTACTTCCTTCCAAATCAAGATGTAAATCTTTCAGTTTGCGGGCCACAGTAGCTCTACCTAGTATTATTGATTCAGCAGTTTGAGGGCCCAGTTGGGTTTCTATGGCACCCAGACAGTTCCCTCGATTAATCCTAACTCCACAAATACATCCCTTATCTTGCAGCCTTTTGAACAAGGTTTCTCATTCTGACTCTAGTATTTTATTTCCTCTACAAAATATGCAATAATCACCCTTAACAGGTCAGATCAAGACACATCAGGTACTACCATGATCGCAAATCTCGTCCTCAACCTCTCGAGGCGTAACTTTAACTTAACATAAGCATTCTTTCATTCAATTATGCTCGCATCGACCTTCTCTTGATAGATTACATTTTCTTCCAACTTGGCTATATATTTTGCTTACTCAGCTAGGTTTATGGCTTCTAAGTTTACTACCCGAGCACAAAGTCTCCCAATTTTTGCGTTCAACTCTTCCCTAGGCGACATATCTTTTAATAATTCTTCTTTCCTCTTCACCAACGATTCCTATGCTTTGATCTTCCCTTCCAGAACTTTCTCCTTGATAAGAGTAGCATCCAACTTATGCTTGCATTCCCTCAAATTTGCATTTCCCTTCTAAACATGCCCTTAAATTCGAGATACGTCACTTTCTAGCTCTCTAATGCCACCTGAGAGACTAACTATATCCCCTCGAACTAAAAGAGCCTTAACCTCACTTCTACTTCTCCCTGAACGCTCTCTAGCCTCGGCTTTCTTGGCACGAGCAATAGCTTGCGCCAGTTCGGCCTTAAGTCGTGTAGCCCTCTTATTTAAGTCGTTGCACCTTCGTTGCATTTTACAGAATTCTATATCCTTGGCGGGAAGGACTGTTTGCAAATGATCAGCTATGGTATTTGAGGCTGATAGATTTTCTCGAGCTACCCTCAGCTCATCATCCTTTTCGATGATTTTTTGTCTCATTCGCTCTAGCTCGTTCCTACAGTTCTGAAGATAGAATCAAAATTGTTCCTCTGATTTTTCCAGCGCCTGGATACGATATTGAGAGGTGTCGGTCTGCTTACCCTTTACAACCAGCACATCAATTTGACGTTAAAGCTTCTCGGCATTTTTTGTTACCTCAGATAGCTCTTTTAATCCCTTCTTTATCTCAGAATCTTTCTCCTCGACCTGAAGAGTCAGGTCAAAAATGGCCTGCGTCAACTTCATTAGTTTGAAATACGCTTTTACGTATTGATCTTCGGTGTTCTCATTGACCTCCTTCATCCTGTCGAACTGCTCTGCAAATTCTTGATACATATGAGTACATCGTCCTCCCGTGAGCGAGATGAATCTAATTCGACCTGGGAAATATAACAAGTTTTAGTACAGTTCAATTCAGGAAAGCCATTGAATATATACATACTATGTTTCTTAGAGACTATGCGATTTATAAGCATATGCTTCCAAATACTTTTGGACTAAAAGTTTGGAGTCAATTCTCAGATGAACACCTCATATATCTTCTTTCGGTGTGTAAGGTACATACTTTCGATATATTATCTTGTATTAATAACGTAGGTTTTTACCATGCAGTTCTATCCTGTTTACTTGATAACTTAGCATTGATATAACATACAGGTCGAGAAACCTATTCTGATCGAACATATAGCTCCGCTTACGTAGACAACAAGGCTTTAGTGGTATCTCTTTCCCTGACAAGTCCAGACTCTAGATCTTTTACTCTGAGACTCATTTCTCTAAGTGCCTACAAAAGTTTTATAATATAGAGTCAACTTACTGAATTTTCTTCTTCACAGCCAAGTCAATAACTTAGAAAATATTTTGATAAATACACGTGTCTACCCTACCTTCTTACTACCACCTTCTGGGAGCTCGGTGTCATTACCTTGATTGTCGAGCACCGTCTGGCGGGATACACCATCCAAACCATCCATGACTCCCACCACTTCCACTTCCTCGTCATCACCTTCCTTAACATAGGTGTCAGCCTTAATGGCATCTACCTCCTCCTCGGAATATCCCTTCAACATCAAGTGACGACCCAGTCTATCACGCTCCTCAACCATCTCGTCTAGAGTGGCCTTTGCCTCAACCTGTAGCTGGTCGATCGCTACGGCATGGGAGGACTTCAGCTGCCAAACTTCCTTCATAGCTTCAGTCTTGGCTCGAGCTAGTTCTTTCTCTAGCTCACTCTTCGCCTATTTCAGCTTGAATTTTTATTCTTCCAAACTGAGCCAAATCCCCTTCACCAGACGAGCGACCTGTATAAAATGAATCAATCTTAGTGATTAGCTCAAAACATATAGAACAACTCTTTCCCAATCAATAAAACTCACCATCTTGCTCGTATCTTCTTTTCCATGGAGTGCCGCCAACCTGGCCCTTTCCTTGACCTCCCTGAGGTCATCCACCGCATCAAGTCGTACCTCAGCGACCTTCTCCCCAAAGGATTCGATCCTCCTCTTCTTCTCTTTTGAAACCTTATCATTTTCTGTGGCGCTCGAGGCCGGCAAAGACTTTAACATCCATTTTTTTAGATATTTTTGAGCTATCTTGCTCGTCGTGAGATTCGGCTGAGCCAATCTGCCTGATCCAGGAGTCTTGGACAAATTAGTTCGAGTCTCGTCGCCACTTACTTGCTTTTTTCCTCCCTCAACCTCCGCCATCGACCTGATAGACTGAGCCTTTATAACCTTGTTCGACCTACTATCAACCCTCTTTCTTCTACTTTGGCCGAGTCCCCCCAATACAAGTTTGAGCTCGGTCGCCTCCTTCTCAACTTTGTCCAATAGGGATTCTTTCTTTTCCACTATAGACTTCATACCTGCAATAACACATTTTTACTATCAACTACGGTTGTCAACAAGACGTAACAATAATTATATCTATGCATGTATATACTTACTTTTTTTTGCAGTTCTAAACCGAAGATCCAGAGGTTCTTCGAAATCTCTCTGAAGGCAATTACCCTTCACCTATATGATGTTATCATTCCAGGTTCAACCTGCCAAATTCAGATTAAAAAAATGTTTGATTGGAGAAGAAGCACTATTTATTTTTTCTCTCTCTTGCGGCTGACATTTATTGCGCCTCGCATGAACCATCCTCA
This sequence comes from Kingdonia uniflora, assembly GCA_014058105.1. Lineage (NCBI taxonomy): Eukaryota > Viridiplantae > Streptophyta > Magnoliopsida > Ranunculales > Circaeasteraceae > Kingdonia > Kingdonia uniflora. The sequence goes on from JACGCM010002867.1 coordinate 40,452, forward strand.
ATTTTGGAACTGGGGCGTCATTTCCACTCTCTATGTCAGACGTCTTGTGCCTTTTTGATAAAACTACTTTTCCATCATTACCCCTCCCCTCATTGTTTAACATTTTTTTCCTTTCTGTTTCTAAATCTTTTCCTGACCTCCCCTCATCCATGATGACTCACTCTGTACAATGTCAGATTCCTACTTCCTTACATACAAAACAAAACTAGAAGCTTCTGCATTTCCTCATTTGTGTTTCTTAGTCCTTGTGTATCATACTTATAGTAATTGACGTCATTATCTCACTGATCACATTTTCAAATTTATTTAAATTATTTACAATAGTTTTACAACAGATTCGCACCTATAGAGGATCCCATAAACATATTTTCCATTACATTCAAACAAAATTCTATTATTCATGATCAACACTTTATGCAAACATCCATCATTAGTAAACTACACAACATCATCCAGTTACTTTATTCATCAATCCTCAGATCTTCAAATTTAATTTCAACTTTGGCAATCAAACCAACCAACCGCTGTCAATCTACCGAATCACTCACCAATACATAAAAATACACCTTGTAGAAATAACAAGCATACTCCAGTTCTCTGCTCCTTACATCTAATCCTTCGAGCTAACATTCCCTCACCAGTAGCTCAGCATCATACCCAAGCGCAACAAAAATTTACTCCCACACTTCAGCAATCTTTATAACCAATCGTCCATCCACGACATGACGAATCCTCTGAGATTGAGTCTGTACCATCCTAATCTCCCCTCCGATTTTCTTTCAGCCTACTCATATTTATACCTCTTTCACACACTTTCCCCTCGAATACGTTATTTTTACCTTGTATCTCGTAACGGGAACCCAAAATCTTGAAATCAATTATTAGAACTTATCCCCTCACTAGTACACACATTGGCTACTATACTTGACCTTACGCTACTGCGACTAGTGTCCCTATCAACCTATAACAGCTCGAGTTTACATATTTCTTGTAATTTTTATCCCTCACCTGTTAAACATAAATCATTTATATCATCACGACATTGTCAGCACATATTCACTTCATTTCGAGTAACATTGTAACATTGTTTCATTACTTATCAGCAGTTATTTAACCAATACACAACACATTTCAGTTCGATTCAAAGAAAATTTTCTGTACACAGTTTAAGTTGAGTAAATATCAACTTTTATTCATGTCAAAGATATTACATAAATTTACAGATAACAAATTTTTAGCACATCGACCTCTAGGGTATAGCAGAATGTTATCCATCCAGCACGAAACTCCAGGTACTTTACAGATAATAAGTTTTCTCTATTTTTTAAAAATCACAGGTCATTCAGGCACGCAGAGGAATCATGTCTTCCAGTTCTTCTTAATTCAGTGATTCTTCACCCTGATAGAAAGAAGACATTGGAACCAACAAAGCTCATCCCTCATATGGTTCAGTTGAAGCCCAGTCGAACTCCAAGCAAAAACTATGACAGTAGTAGACTCAATGCTAGCCCCCATAAAACAAGATGAAGGTCTTCTGAGTGCCAAAACATGATGGAAATGCGTCAGCAGACTCCCACTTCTCATTTTCCTCCTCTACTGCCATCATCGCCCCTTTTATAACCACCACCACCGAAGAGTTAGTAGAGATAAAGATGACCCAACCGTAGAATCCATGGCGACACAAGAAATTAGTATATCTGCCCCACAAATATACCTTTCCCTGTATATGAAGCCCTAACTCTGTCTTCCGCAAGGGTGCGGAGATAGGCCTAACGTTCCTTGCCTGTCAAGACGAAGACATGAAATCTCCACTTATGGTAGAAATATTCCTTAGCTTCAACCGCTTCCTCTCTTGACAAGCCTTTGTATGTCGGAGGAACAGGGGCGGGGATCGCCATTTCTAAAGAGCGGTCACCAAAGTACTTTAGCCTCAGCCTCTGCGTTTCAGACGCAATCCTCTCTTTAAGAACCATACTCCAAGTTTTTACTATCTCAGAAAGAGTTACACATGCAGGAATTGTTCTAAAGATTTGGTACAGGTGCTCTTTATATATCCCTAACTTTATTGTGCATGTATGTTTTCCCAAGTGTCATCATTCATTATGGATGCGAATATTCAAACTAACCATCACATACATCTGAATCATCATTTAATACCCATCACTTCCCAATATCACGTAACTGCCACCCAGTCAAACACCATCATTACTCCGTTTCAAATTCCAAACTTTTCGCACAATTTTTCTCAGCCAAAGCTACTCGTGACTTCGGTTACGAGGGGGAGATTGTAGGGACTTATCCCTCAATCTTACTCAAAATTAAGCTCGAGAAGCTCAATTTACCCCCATCTCAGGCTCACGTAATTTTAGCATTTAATACTCCAGTCAAACATTCCAACCAGCCCCACAAACTACTCAAGAACATGGGTTGAGCTAAACACGAAAAACGTTATCCAGTCAAAGATACCTGTCTCCCACAAACTCGACAGTTATTCAGTAAATCGCCACTAACTACATTATTCTGAAAATGTATTCTAGCACGATGAAGAGTTGTGGAGAAGCCTATATAAAGGAAATGTTTCAGAAGACACAGGGGACCAGAAAATTTCTTAAACTTCTTATTTACGAGATTAAAAGCATTTTTACATTCTAGATATCACTTGTAATAAAGATATCCACTTCAAGCAATAAAGAAACTTTTACAAAAATCCTCCATCCGAGGTCATTGTTTTTTACCTTTTTCGAGGTTTTCCACGCTAAAAACACCTGTGTCAATTTCTTACTTTAGAGCATTAATATAGGATCTTTGGTGTGATAGATAATTCCTAATATATCGAGCTTACAGAATTTGGCTATTACAAGCCAGCACACTAAAAGATGGAAACTTACAAGAAATATGGCAAAGCATCATCTATCACTGATGAGGTAACAACTGGATTTGTATACAGTCAATAATATGTAATGGGACCCATTTAGAAATATGAAGGATGTAGTAAAGCAGGAGGTAATCATCACTGGTAATATCAGTCATAAAATACTCCTACAAAACTCATTTGGTGGATACGAGTGATATCTTGGGGACCGTTGTTGGGCTCAGCTAGAGCATCATACAGTACATTATGACCCTCCAGAGAAACTTTATTGCTTCCCGAGTTCCGATGTGGTTCGTTCACTCCGAGCAACAGGTTGGATCGAAGCACACCATTATATTACGGGTCACCATGTCGACTATGATGCCTACTGGAGACATGTTTCATATGGTGCACTCATGTCGGATATTGCGTGGTGTGGCAATATTGACATCCCAGGTCGTGGTGCTTTGACAGACTGAGTTACCTTTCTACGTGTTAAGTTTTTCACTATAGATTTTTCTACTCAGGCGACACAAATCCTTCCTCCATGGCTTGGTGATTACTTTGGATGGATTATGGAGGGGTTACCACATGGGACCACGTAGCATACTATTCCCTCTATTGCGACGACCTCTACTGTAGACGTGCCAACATGATATAACTTTTTTGCTATGACTGAGGGTATGCAAAAGCTTATACTTGATAGGACCTTAGATTTGGAGGATCTACACCTTCACGAGGAGAGTCGTATTACACATTTAACCACGAACTTGAGACGTGTAGAGTACCGTCTTTCCCAATTGAATGACTATTTCGATGGAGAAGTAAGTTGTATGAACATGTTATGATATATTGTCCATTATTGATGATTTGTAATTTTAATTATTAATTATTACATAATTTTGTATGTTTCAGGGGGTTGTAGTCGATTGGGAAGATGACGAAGGTGAAGCGGAAACTTCTCAAGCGGGGACTTCTAGGGGGAGGGGTTTACGGGGAATAACATCTCAAGGGGGACCGCTCCTCCCCCTCCTCGACGATCAAGACGAACGCGGGGATCGTTTTAGTTGTTTGGTTAGCTTGATGTATGTAATTGTGGTATATAGATATTGGCCTATGCATATTTTACTTGAATGTTTGGATATTTAACTTTTTGAATATTTAACTTGAATGAATATGTTATTTTGTTCATATCTGGTGCACGGATATTTGTTTATGCTTATTTATGTTTTATGCCAATTTATTTTTTGTTAGTCGTGCATGGTTATTGGTTTATGGTTATTTCAAGTCATGCAGTTTTGAGTTAATTTTTTTTTACTCAGTGCAACAGGCGCCTAAGATAGAGGCGTCTGATTGAAAAAAATTAATCAGGCAATTTTGTCTTAAGCGTCTGTTGCGCTGAGTAAATTTTTTTTTTGTTTCAAACGGCTATATTATGTTTAAACGGTTATATTTTGTTCAAACAACTATATTTTGTTCCTAATGGCTACATTAGATGAAGGGAATATGTACCCCAAATAATGAGCCCCATACTATCCCATAACCAATCCTAATATCCTCTTGCAATTTTTAGTGTTGCACGCCGTATCTGATGAATTTCAAGGTGGTTCTTTATCATTTCATCAATTTTTCATCCGAGGAGGAAGATGAAGAGGATATCGATGAATCTTAAACTGATTATAGTGATGACGACGTTATTGGTGTGATTAAGAAAGATATATTAAGTAATCAAGCTGAAATTGATGAATTAGAAGAAGCAAAATCTTTAGGAACTCGTGTCGGTTCAGTTGTCAGGCATAAAGCCATAAATCGCTCATGTATTTTCTATCATAAGCTACTTATACACGACTACTTTCGTGATGAGAATGTTTGCGGAAGCAAAAATTTCTGTCAGAGATTCCGTATGAGCCAATGACTTTTCGATTGTATTTTGAAAGCGGTGGCTGCTTATGATAAGTTTTTCACTCAGAAATGAAATTGTGAAAATATTTTGGCTTTATCACCCCATCAAAAACTTACGGCGGTATTTCGTATGTTTGCATTAGGAGTGTTGGTGGACAACTGTAATGAATATGCTCGAATTGCAAAGAGTACAATAATTGAGTCCCTGAGGAGATTTAGTAATGCGATGATCGCACAATTCGGTGTAGAGTATTTGAGATTGCCAACTCCGAACGATATAAACAGTTGTTACACGTTGCTAAGAAGCGTGGATTTCCAGGCATGCTAGATAGTTTGGAATATTGCATGCATTGGGAGTGGAAAAATTGCTCAATGGCTTAAGCGGGTCAATACACGGGGAATAAAAAATACCAACAATCATTTTATTAGCAGTGGCATCTCATGATTTATGGATATGACATGTTTTTCTGTATGCATGGTTCTAACAATGACATAAATGTTCTTGATCAATCACATCTCTTTTGAGATCTTTATCTTGGTTGTTCTCTACCTTAAAACTTTGAAGTCGATAGAAACCATTCGACATGAGATACTACTTGGCGGATGGTATATATTCGAAATGGGCAACGCTTGTTCAAACCATACAATTTCCCCGAGGAAATATAGAGAAATATTTTGCCAAGCAACAATTGTCATATCGAAGAGACGTGGAATGAGTTTCGGTGTGCTTCAATCTCGATTTGTAATTGTGAAAGATTCGGCAAGAAGTTGGTCACCTAAAAACCTTGATAAAATAATGAAAACGTGTATAATTATGCACAACATGATCGCCGAGGAAAAGTGCAATAGGTACGGAGTAAGCTTATTGACCGAGTATTTTTTCCTAGATCCTCAACCAATTGACTTGAATCGGGAAGAAGTCACTTTACAGGGATACATTGCGAAGTACGATAAGATAACAAGTTCGGATAAGTATATGACACTTCGAAATTATCTCATTAAGCATTTGTGGAAGCAACTAAATTTTTTAATTATATGTAATTTTAATCTTTAATCAACTTTATTTCAATTCTATGTAATTTTAACGAAAGAAATTTTATGAAATTTATTTAAGAGATTTATTTAAATTTTAATATAAATTCAAATAGTAAGTAATTAAAAATATTAAACTTTCTCAACAAGATTCTATTATTTAAAATTTACCAAACTTCTTACACAAAGTTTTTTAACAAAAAATACCAAACTTCTTAAATAAGGTTTTTAAACAAAGTATAACCAAACTTCTTAAACAAGAATTACCAAAATATAACCAAACTTTCAAAATAAGATTCTTCAGCTAGATCATCTTAAGCATTATTATTAGCCTTAAACATTCTCGCCATAACTGTATTACGTTGTGTCTCCCAATTAACTCTTTGAGTGTCATCCAAAGTAGAGAAATCCATCGCCATCACATCTCGATCAATTTTTTCCATCTCTCGATCGTTTTGAGCTTGAAATTGAGCTTCTAAATTCACCACGACCTTTATCTCCTTTTCTTTTAATTCTATTATACGGGCATCTTTCTTTTCCTTCTTCTTATCTTTCTTTGATATATACTTTTCTTTCTTCTTATCTTTCTCAGCAACATACTCTTCTTCCTTCTTCTCTATTCGGTCAAGGTGCCTGGATAAGTATATTTTGGCAATCAATGAGAAGATTTTGCATTTTTTCATTTTTTTTCCTTTAGTTTAGCAATTTTGATATCGCCAGGATGTTTTGTCTTCACATACTCATTAAGTATCGGAGAGTCAGAGTTGGAGCTAACGGGTGTATCGGGTGTTGCTGAAATTAGCATTTTTAGGCTAGAATTTGATGTTTGCTTAATTCGTATATTGTGAGCTAAAGTGTCATGGTGTTGGTCTTGCAAAATTTTCCAACATTGATGATGACTTAAAACGTTATAAGCTTCTTTATACACCCATTTGCCTTTACCACGTGCTTCATAAAGTATTTTGGTAGCATCCTCCTATAAAATAGATTAAAATAATAAAAAAAACTTAATTTTGGTAAAAAGAATTTATAATTTATTGAGTAACGACAAATATTTAATTACTTACCAAATTTCCTTATTGCACCGCTTATGGGATCTACAATCGCATTTTTCAAACTAGTACCATAAACTTTGCAGGTACGATTCATATCTGACCAATGATTTTTCAAAATGACACGGTACGCTCGACTCGTTCACTATCATGTTCACAAAAATCATCAAATGCATCCAAAATCAAGTCCCAAAAAATGTCAAGGTGTTGGTTGTTGCTTTTGATCATACCTCTGAGACATAAATCCAAGCTTTTAATAGATTTTTGTTTTGAATTCCTGTCCATTTCAGCAACTAAGACCCCACCCCTCCATTGATATTTTTCTTGGTCGAGCGATGTTTGCCTTTTCCTTTTTGTCAATCAACAACCCTGGCGTCTTCGGATTAAAATAAGTTAACGGGTTGAGATGCTTGTGATTAAGATGATTAAAATTATGAGGGATTGGGAAATGGAGAAGAATGTTGGAATTGAGCGGGATTGGCAAATTGGGATGGTTGTCCCCAATTATTAGGTACAATGAACGTTTGAAAGGTTTGCACCCAATTGTTGGGCAAGTTAAATAATTGAAAGTGTTGAGTGTGAATTCGAATTGTCGAAGAAGAACTATAATTGTCAAAGTCGTTTGAACAAAATTAGAAGTTGTTCGAACGAGCTTGGATGACGTTCGAACGAGGTCTATATTTTTCACATTTTAGAAGTTGGTTCGTCAAAGTCGCTAAAACGAGCTTGAATGTCATTCAAGCAAGTTACATGTTTCTAGGGCTGGAGACCAATTATCTTTAAAGTCGTTCGAATGAGCTTGGAGTCATTCTAATGAGCTATGCGTAGGTTTGCCTTGGATATTATTCTGGGACGTTGAGTTTGCCTCGAGATCCGTTCTACTTGTATTTAGTTCCCTAGTATATAAAAGGGATTTAGTTTATTTGTTTAAGCTATCTTTCTTTGTGTGAGTTTAATTCTAGAGACCTAGAATTAGAGAGACTCCATTAAAGCTTGAGAACCTTGGAGAGATCGTTGTAACATATTTGATCATTATAGTAGATTGTTCGGGGAGTGGTTTTTATCCGTAAGGGTTTTTCACTTCCCTCCTTTGAGAATTCTTATGTTCTTTATTATTCTTGCTTAATTATTTTCTGTTAGGGCTTATTTTGCATATCGTTATTGGCGTAGAAGTGAGATTAACTACCTCGATTCTCAACAATTGGTGTTAAAGCAAGTATTACAAGGCTTATGTGGTAAAGGGAAATGGCCGATCAGGAGAAGTTAAAAATTACGACAATATATTTAATTTTGAAGTATGGAAGATACAGATAGAAGATTACCTCTATAAGAAGGATCTTAATTTACTACTGGGTAGAGTTGAGATGAATCCTACAAATTACGATACTGTTAAGTAGGCGTGATAAGATTGCAAGCCGCTTGGAACCGTTAGGTTAGTGTTGTCATCTAAGATTCTACACATGATCTCCAAACTTACGACAACGAAGGGTTCGATGAAGACGTTGTCCGCTATATAATCGAAACCGTACGGGGCAAACAAGGTACATCTTTTACGGCGCTTGTTCACTTTAAAGATAAAGAATAATAGTAGTGTGCAAGCTCATATCAGTAAGTTCAATACCATTCATGCTCAACTGGAATCCTATAAAATTACTTTTACCGAGGAGGTGAGAGCGCAGGCTCTTTTAGGGCAGATGCCTAAGAGCTGGGAAGGGTTCATTATAACTGTGAATAACTCATCAGGGAAGGAAGATATCAAATTTGACACTATAGTCTCTTTGATTATGAGTAAAGATAATAGGCGTAAAACATCTGAACCCTCTTCGAGTTCAAAGGGCAGTATGTTGAACATTGAGGAAAGAGGGAGGTCTTGCAGAAAGTACCAAAATAAGGAAGGGGTCGATCACAGTCAAGAGGAAAGTCTAAGCTGCCCTGTGCGTGTTGGACTTGTGGAAAGAAGGGTCACTTCAGGCGAGATTGCAACTCTTCTTCTAAGAATGATCCAGGAGGATCTGGGGTCTTTTTATGAAGTTATTGACCAAGTCGTTCGAACGACTTCAGGTCTATTCGAACAAACTTGATTTTTATTAGAATAAATAAAGTTTGGAGTATTCTGTTGCTCGAATAGTCTTTTTTCTGTTCGAACAGAGGCTTGTTCTATTCAAACATAGGTGCGATTCAGCCTATAGTTTTAGGCATTTAAGGGCATATTTGTCTTATTTTGTAACTATGAACTTGTAACCCTTATAAAGGGGTAAGGCTAGGCTAGATTAGATGATGCTAGATCAAAAAGTTCTGAGAGGGAGACTTAGGCATGAGAAAAATTCAATTGTAATTGATTATTGATTAAGCAATTAAAGCTCTAAAAGGGATTTTTCCTAACCAATTTGTATGTTCTTCGTACTATTCTTCTTTTTAGGGTTTCTCAATTCGTAATATGGATTAAGTGGTATCCGTTTTTCAGTTACAATTCTAGGAGGTGATTGTGGTTTATGGCCTTTACACGTGACCACCTCAAGCTAATGAAGGAGAAGGTAGTGAGTCCGTTGAAGATTTACCAGAAACCTAACTCGAAGAAGACGAACAATTTGGAGATGGAAGATTCCAAAGATCGACTCACGACTTTGGAAATAAAAGTTTATGACCTAACTACTGCTCTAGGGGAGTTGGTAGAACAATTGCGTCTCACGAACCTCGCGAAAGCTTCTGCTTCGGTGATATGGCGAGGTGGCTCGAAGAAGAAAGGGGTTGTGGAGGGGGATGGTTACGAGGGTACCGAGGAGATAAATAGTGATTCTAGTGATGCCAAATCCGTCAAGGAGCAATCGGGTATTGGTAAATCAAAGAATCCTATGCGTAATCATCATATCAATTTTAAAATTGAAATTCTGGTATTTGACGGTTCAATTGATAGTAAGAAGTTTGATAATTGGTAAGATAGGTTAGATACCTATTTTTATATTTACGAATATTCTAACGCTTAGAAAATTTGTTTCTATACATCAAAATTTACAAGTCATTCACTAACGTGGTGGAAATCCTATCAGAAACGTCATGAAGTAGGAAGTTTGAGTTGGAAAGAATTCAAGGTGTTAATGAGAAAACAATTTTATCAAATTGGGTATGAACAAGAGTGATGATACAAATGGCATAATTTGCACCATAAGTTTGAGCAATCCATACAGGATTACACTACGATGTTTCATAACCAAGCTTTGGTTTTGGATATCAATGTGGACGAGTATGAGGTATTCATGAAGTACAAGAAGGATTTTTCAGAGTATATAAGAAGAGAGTTGAAGCTCTTTACAGTGGCCAATATTGAAGATGCTATCGTGAAGGCAATTGTTATTAAAGAGTAACAGTGAAGATGACAAGAATAAGTCAGGGTACAAGTCTAGTTGGAAACATGAGCATAAAGGTGAGTCCAAAGGTGAGGGGTCTTCATCCAAGGAGAACTATTACAGTCATTGTAAGACGAGTTGATATATTTTAGATAAATGTTGGAAACTTCACCCGGAGCTTAGACTGAAGGAGGAGAAGAGCAAGAAAGATAGATATGCACTAGCTGTAGTTGCTGTTGACCTCCCAGATTTAGATAAACTAAATCCTAATCTTACATTTATATTTCAGCAGACTATGGCAACCAAGGAGGAGTGTCGGGAAGAAATTTTTCATGTCAGTATTCAGGTGAAGCAAAGCTTAGTCGAGGCCATTGTTGATTCGGGTAGTCAAAAAACCTTGATTTCTGAGGCACTGGTGAAGATGGGTTTGATTACTACAGCTCATCCTAAGCCGTATGATTTGGGGTAGATTCAGAAAGATACAGATTTGATGATCATGAAGCAGTGTACATTCAAGTTTGTGATCACTAAAAGGTTTATTAACAAGGTGACGTGTGAGGTGGTTCCTTTAGATGTGTGTCAGGTCATCTTGGGTAGCCCTTTTCTTTGGGACCGAGATGCGATTCATTACCGAAGAGCTCGCAAGTATCATCTTGTGAAGGAGGAAAAGGAGTTCCATATCAATGTTTGTAAGGAACATGTCACTGCGAATAATTTATTAATGGTGGCTCGGGTGAAGCGGTTGGTTAATGCGAGCAACAAGTTTGTGTTAGTGGTACAACCGGTTCAAGAGGATGCGTCGGCTAGAGTGTTGTCTGCAATGACAACGTCTCATAAGCAATAAACCAAAATAGGGAAGTTACAAGAGGAGGTTGTGGTATATTTTGATCATAGAATATTCCAGTCTTTAGCTACACAGTCCAAGCTATATCGTGCTCACCAGATGAAGGAGATGTCGTAACTCCAACAATTCCCATTGATTATGAAGTATAAGAAAGGAGTGGACAACAAAATGGCTGATAGGTTATCTCGACCCCCATTACCAACTACTTCCGCTATGTTGGTAGCCATGCAGATACAATATATTATTCCGTCAGAGTATGTTGCAGGATATGATGATCCTAAGGGGAATAGTGTGTTTCGCCAAAAGTTGCTAGAAGGCAAGACATACGCGTATGAATTGGATTTGTTACCTAAGAGGTAGATGTATTCGGTGATTATTGTCGAGCATTTGAAGCTGTTTGAGACGTCTCTTTTGGATAAAGACTCGACAATCGACACTCGCCTACCGTTAATTGATGAATTATGGATGGAAAGAGATGATCCGTTGCAGGAGGATGGTATTCTAGAGAGGAAAGTTCATGATACAAGACGGGGTAGTATTGAGTCATTCCGAGTAGGGATGAAGGGTCAACTACCTAGTAAGTCGAAGTGGTACAATAGGGAAATAAGCATGGCCATATTCTCATATTTCCAGTTCTAGCTTGAGTAGGAGCTCAAGGCTCTTAAAGGGGAGAGCCATGATCCAAGATGATCTGGGGTATTTTTATGAAGTTTTTGACCAAGTCGTTCGAACGAAATTTGGAGTCGTTCGTACGACTTTAGGTCTATTCGAACAAACTTGATTTCTATTTGAATAAATAAAATTTAGAGTGTTTTATTCGAACAGACTTTTAGTCTATTCAAATACACTTTTTTATGTTCGAACAAAGGTGCAATTTAGCCTATAGTTTTTGGCGTTTAAGGGCATATTTATCTTATTTTATAGCTAGGAACTTGTAACCCTTATAAAGGAGCAATGCTAGGCAAGATTAGATGATGTTAGATCAAAAAGTTCTAAGAGAGTGACTTAGGGCTTGAGAGAAATTCAATTGTAATTATTATTGATTAAGCAATTGAAGCTCTAAAATGGATTTTTCCCAACCAATTTGTATGTTCCTCGTACTATTCTTCTTTTTAGGGTTTCTTAATTAGTACTATGGATTAAAGAAAGATGAAAAGGAGAAAGAAATAATGAACCTTACTGAGGAGGTTAGTTCTGATGAGGCTCTACTACTATCGTGTGATGATATTAATAAATCTTGGATAGTTGATTTGGGTGTCTCTTTCCATTCTACTGTAAATACAGGTTTTATAGAGACCTATCCCTCAATCTAACCTAAATCGAGCTTTTGCCAGTTCAATTTATTACCCCCATCTCAGGCTCATGCATTTATCAACATAAATCCTCCAGTCAATATTTCAACCAACCCTACGAACTAATGAAGTACGTGGGTTGAGCTTATACTGAAGAGCCTGAACAGGTCAAAGACACCTGTCTCTCACAAACTCATCAGTTATTTAGTCAACCGCCACTAACCACATTGTTCAGAAAACGTGCTTCAGCACGATGAAGAGTTGCAGAGAACGCCTATATAAAGAAGAAGTTCCAGAAGAGACAGAAGAACTAGAAAAATTACATAAGAAATTGTTTGTCTAGATTTTCAAACTATTTAAGCTTCTTAGTTGTAAGATTCGAGTATTTCAAAACTTAGAGATCACTTGTAATAACATACCTACCTCAATCACTAAAAATACTTTTACCAAAAATCTTCCACTCAAGGTCGTGGTTTTCTTACCTATTCAGAGGTTTTCCACGCTAAAATCTACCTGTGTCAATTTTTTGTTTGTCACTTGAATATTGTTACAGGTTCATTGGTGTGATAAAAAATTTCAAGCCATTCCGAGCTTATGTAATTTGGCCATCACATTTGGCACCGTCTGTAGGAAAGATTACATTTCTGCGATATCCTAAGGCAGTCTGTCACTGCAATTTTCAATCATGGTTACCTCTCGATGACCAGCTACAGGTACCCAGCTCGAGGTGTCACTGAAGCCAGGACAACTTACAGAATTATGGGCAAATCTTGATGCTGAAACAGATAAATGCGCCGAGCTCGAAATTCAGTTAACTAAGGATCGGGAGCTCCGTGAAAAAGAGATCGAATACGAAGCTCTCATTCATGGACTCGATCTTTCCCTTGAGCTCGAAGTCTTTGACCTCTCCATTTATACAGATTCGCTACTCATCATCTACCACTACTCTGAGCGATATAAGAAGAATGGGAAGATGATAGAATACGCAACCCTCGTTGCAGATTGGATGTGCAAGTTTGCGAAAGCAACTCTCGATTATCTTCCTCGAGGTGAAAATAGACACGGCGATTCCTTGGCATATCTGACCGGGGTCTTGGGTACAGAAGTTCGATATCATTTCAGTATATACGATCAACACTGGGGGCGATAAAGGGGGAGACGACGATTGGCAAAAACCTTTCTTAGCCTACCTCGGCGTCGAAAACAGTTGCAATGGATCACTTCCAGAGGATCCAAAAGAGCGTTGACAGCTGATCAACAACTCGAAGCACCACATAAATCAGAATGGTATGCTATACCATCTTTCCGTCTCAGGGACTTATCTAAAATGCCTCTCCAAATCCAAAGAAGATGAAATGCTCCGCAAATTACATGAAGGGACTTGCGGCTCCTATGCCGCAGGTCGATCACTAGCAAATAAATATATTATACAAGGAGTATTCTGGCCCGGTATGCGCAAACAAACAGAAGAGTACTCACACATATGCGATACCTTCCAACGACATGGACACATGATACGCGCCCCTGCGCTCGAACTCCATTCAAATAAGGTGTTCTGGCCATTCAAAAGATGGGCACTTGATCTCGTCGGCGAATTCCCTAAATCTTCAGGTAATCACCGTCACGTCCTCGTAGCTACCGATTATTTTACAAAATGGGTAGAGGCAGTTCCCCTATGTCGAACCAGAGAAGAAGAGGTCATCTCGTTTATCTGGGAATACATCATCACTCAGTTTGGGTACCCCCACCTAATTCGTATCAATAATGGTCCCTAATTTGTTAGGGAAAAGATCGTCACATTCCTCAACCAACACAATATCATCCACCCACCATCCAATCCTTACTATTCTCAAGGCAACAGCCAAGCCGAAATCGCCAGCAAAACCATCGTTGATGGACTCACAAAATGGCTTTACTCACAGAAAAAAGGGAATTGGGTTTGTGAACTGCCTCATGTCTTATGGGCATATCGTACCACTCCACAAGCATCAACAGGATGTACTCCATTCCTCCTTACCTATGATACTGAGGCCGTCATTCCATCTGAATATCATCACCCAGTTCGTGATTACGAGCTGACCAACGAAGAAAACGAATTCTAGTTGGCTTACGACCTCAATATGATTGATGAAACCATGGAACATGCCATTGCTAACCTAGGCCAATATCATCATATGCTAGCCAGATCATACAATAACCAAGTCTGACATCGTACCTTCCAAATCGGCGATCTTGTCCTCAGAGAAATTCCTCAACATCGCAAAGTGCATCACGCTGGAAAATTAGCCGACAACTAGGAGGGTTCATTCATTATCACAGGTCTTTCAGGCCTGGGATCATATCATCTCATAACAGAAGATGAAATCCCCATTTCAAATTCTTGGAACACTAGGCGACTGAAACAGTACTATCGTTAAGCGTCTTACTACTCCATTTTTATTTCTCACTTTAGTTTTTTAATTCCAAAAGTGAGATATTCATCTCCATCGATTTTGAACTTATCAATGAAACTTCCAATTTTTTCACAACATCTCTCTACTTACATAGATTTAACCACATTATATAGATCAAAACATAGATAATACTAGCTTTCCATCGATTTAATACCAGTTAAATCAAGAATAACACTTGGTTTGGCCGACTCTACTAAATCTCTATGATCGAAGCAAGTGTAGAAACTTGTTTTATATCAAAGACTCTACCAAACAAGAGATAAGGCAAAGGTCATACTAGTCTTTATTTTTTTTAACTTGTTTGGGTCATTATACCAGTTAAATCAAGGATAATACTTGGTTTGGCTGACTCTACTAAATCTCTACGATCGAAGCAAGTGTAAAAACTAGTTTTATATCAAATACTCTACAAAACAAGAGATAAGACAAATGTCATACTAGTCTTCATCTTTTTCAACTTGTTTGGATCATTATACTAGTTAAATCAAGGATAACACTTGGTTTGGCTAACTCAACTAAATCTCTACGATTGAGGCGAGTGTAGAAACTTGTCTTATATCAAAGACTCCAACAAACATAAGATACGACATAGATAATCCTAGCATTCATCTCTTTCAATATGTCTGCAACATTCTTACAGTTGAATCAAAAGTCACTTGATTCGACTGGCTCAACCTGCCTCTGCGATTGGAACATGTGTAAAAACTTGTTCTATATCAAAAACCCCACCAGACACAAGATAAAGCAAAGGTCATACTAGCTTTCATCTATTTCAATGTGTTTGTGACATATACAATTTATTTTTCAGGTCAAATTCATATTACAATAGATTCTTTCCTGCCGATGAGGTGTCAGCAGCGCTTCTCCCGTCAGCAAGAGGTCGAACTCTCAATTCTTGGATTACAGCAGCTCTACACTGCTCTATCATCTCAACAAATTGAGGACCTAAATGGGTTTCCATAAAGGACATACAGTTCCCCCGATCTATATTCACTCCACAAATGCATCCCTTATCCGACAGACTTTTAAACAAAGTATCTCATTCCAACTCAAGTCTTTTTACTTCCTCTGCAAAATATGCAACAATCAACTTTAACAGGTCAAAACTTGATACATTGGATACGACCATCGTTGCCTCCAAATTAGCGTACAATTTTATCTGATGGGTTAGCTCCATGTCTGACCGAGAATCAATAGATATGTTTTCCTCTAATTTTTTTACATATTTGGCTGATTCAGCCAAATTCATGGCCTCTAGGTCCACCAGCTGAGCACGAAGTCTCTTGATTTATGCATTCAACTCTTCCCTAACCGGAATATCCTTTAATAAGTCATCTTTCTTCTTCATCAACATTTCCTTTGCCCGAATTTCCCCTTTCAAGACTTTCTCCCTCATAAAAGCAGTATCCAACTTCTACTGGCATTCCGTTAAGCTTGAATTACCTCTCTGCACATTTCCTTGTATTCGAGTTACATCACCTTACATCTCTCTAATTCATCCTGATAAGCTCACTACATCCCCTCGAACTAGAGGAATTCGAACATCCCTTTTACTCCCCCTCAAACGCTCTCCAGATTCTGCTTTCTTGGTACGTGCATTGGTTTGCGCCAGTTCGGCCTTTAGTCGAGCCACTATCTCATTATGATCATTACATCTTCGTTGCATACCCTGAAATTCCATATCCTTCGCAGGTAAAACTACATGCAAGTGTTCCACTACAGCCTCCGAGGCAGACAAATTCTCTCGAGCTACTTTCAGCTCGTTATCCTTTTCCACCAGAATTTGCTTCAGTCGGTCCAACTCACTCCTACAATTTTGTAGATCAGCCCGAAATTGTCCTTCTGATCTTTCTAGCGCCTGAATACAATACTGAGCCATTTTAACCGACCTATTCTTTGACATCAGAATGTTAATCTGACTCTAAAGTTTTGCGACTTGTTCCTTCATCTCCGCAAGCTCTTTTGACCTTTTGCCGATCTCGGCCTCTTTCTCCTCGAGCTTACGACTGAGGTCGACAACAGCCTAACTTGCCTCAACATATTTGAAGTGTACTTTCACGTACTAGTTTTCTTTGTCCTCACTCGCTCCCCTCATCCTATCGAACTCCTCTATAAATTTTTGGTTACATTGGAGCGCATCATCTTCGCGCGAGTGAACTGAATCCAACTCGACCTATGCAATATAAATATATTATATACAGTTTGATCATACACGCGTATAGATACAACTCATTTTTATAAGATATTCGATTTCTAACATCTACTGTGTATGACTACTTTTAGACTTAACGTCGAAGTGCCTACTCAGTAAAATACTTCAGGCCATGTATTTTAGTATCTCAGGTACACTTTTCCTATATGCCACTGTTTACATTTTTTATATATATATATATAACGTATAAGCCAAGAGGCCTTTTTCGATCTAACCTATAGCTCCGCTTGGGAAGACAACAAGGATCCATAAATTTCTTTCTCCCTGGCAAGCTCAGTCTCTAGGTCTTTTATCATGAGATTGATTTCTCTATATGCCTATAAGAGAATTACGAACAAACTCAGACTACGAGTCTATTAAATATACACAATCCAACAGTTTATGATACATGTCAAATATGTTCATACAAATTCATTTCCCTACCATACCTGCTCAGTCTCACCCTCAAGGTGTTTGGTGTCGTCCCCTTGATTGTCAATTACAGTCTAATGAGAGACACCATCTAACCCATCCATAACTCCCACCGCGACCTCATTTATCTCTTCGTCTTCCTCCTCATTGTAGGTATCCATCTTAATGGCATCCATCTCCTCCTTTGAGTTACCCTTTGACATCAGACGGTGCCCAAGCCTGTCGTACTCCTCAGCCATCTCCTCCAGCTTGGCTCCCGCCTCCACCTGCAGCTGCCCAATTGTTACGGTATGAGAGACTTTCAGAGCCTCCAACTGTTTTACATCCTTAACAGCATCAGTTTTCACTCGAGCTAACTTTGTCTTAAGCTTGATCTTTATCTTCTTCAACTCCCAGCCAGAACCTCTTCACTAACCGAGCAACATGTATAATACATATTGATCTCAGCATCAGCTTGGCATGCAATAATTATATTTTATATAATCAATATACACTTGCCATCTTGCTCGTATCTTCCTCTCCGTGAAGGGCCACCAACCTGTCCCTTTCTTCTACCTCTTTAAGGTCATCCGACACAATAGGTCACTCTTTGGCGACCTTCTCACCAGACTTCTCTGAAGATTCGACCCTCCTCCTTTTTCCTTTATCAGACTCACCACTTCCAGTGGTACCAGAGGCTGCCACAGACTTTAACATTTTTTTTTCTAGATATATTTGAGCTATTTTGCTCGACATGATTGGTTCAGGATGAACCGAACTCTCTATTTTAGAGGTCTTAGCCGAGTAAGTTCGACCATCCACACCAGTTCATCTCTTTTTTCCTTCGTCGACTCCCTCCATCAACCTGATCGACTGGGCCTTTTTCACCTTTTTCGACCTGCTATCAACACTCTTCTTTCTGTTGAGACCTTATCCTTCCAATACAAATTCGAGCTCAGCTTCCTCCTCAGAAACCTCGTCCAACAACGACTCTTTCCTCTTGACGTGGGATTTTACACCTGCAATACACAACATCACTTCATTATCAGCCACAGGTATCATCTCAAGTATATCAATATATTATCTATGCATGATAGTACTTACTTTGTTTTACAGTTATAAACCAAAGATCCAGAGGTTCTTCATCATCTCTCTGAAAGTAATTACCCTTCACCCATATAACGTTGTCATTCCAAGTTCAACCTGCTGAATTCAGATCGAAGAAACAAGGCCGAGTTACGCTCGCACAGAAATATGCCCCACCGCTAGCACAATAATTCTTCACCCCATAGAATTGTAGCGCATCCTCAGGGGAAATCCTCCTCTCTTTCCCTTCATTCTCCCACTTCTTATTTAGATGATCGCATACATTTATTACCTCTCACATGTTCCCATTCAATTGAACAGGACATTCCCCAATTGCATTCATGATCCCCTTCGCCAAATTGGTCAAAGGAAGACTCAACCTGTACTCTAATTGAGACTAGTAACACAAAAAATCTTTGTCAAGGTCATTCCGAACACCCTCATTAAAGTATTCTAACGAGATCGATTCGTCTATACTTCTATCACGTTTTTTCACTTCTAAATTGGCCAACAGATAAAAATACTCTTCCCCTGCCGCTACTATACAACCCCTAAAGTGCTTACCGGCATACTCTACACAATTACCCCATGTCCCTCCTACAGCGGCCTTAGCCTTACAGAATTCTCTAAAGGGATCCGAACCAGTAGGATAGGATATCAATTGACCAGGAAAACCTGGAAATTATTTCAATCCTACTTCAACCTCACCATCAGACTCCATCGTCCGACCGGAGGTCGATACCTCATTAACAGGTACACAACCCATATTAACAATGATTTTTATAGGCAAAGTTTCGGCCTACACAATTGCCTCACACGCTCGACCTACATACAGGTTCAACAAATATCGTTATCATATTATGTATATATACACTATACAGTTATTGCCATATGGTTGATGTTAAGATTTACTTCAAAATAAAAACGATTATGATTTGCACAAACACATGTATATATCTCACACATCTCTACTAACCTTCAGAATCCGAGTAGGAATCCGCAGTAGCACCGAGCCCCTCCTTCATAACACTGATGTATAGCTACATGTGTGATCCAGTATCTGTCACTCACCTCGACTATTGATCGCTCTTAGACAGCTTCTTATCAAGTCGTCTGTAATTTTTTTGCGCCCCTCTCTTTATGTTATCCAAATTTTTAGAAGTTGAAAAACATTTGAATGATGAAGAAGAAGCACTATTTATCCTTTCTTTCTCTAGCGGATGACATTTATTGTGCCTCGTACGACCCATCCTCGGCTTTGGAACTGAAGCGTCCTTTCCCCTATCCATGTCAGACGTCTTGTACCTTTTCAATAAAATAGACTTTCCATCATTACCCCTCCCCTCATATTTTAACATATTCTTCTCACCTGTCTCCATATCTTTTTCTGACCTTCCCACACTCATGATGATTTACACTACACGTTATCAAGTTTCTTAGCTTTACATACAAAAATAAACTAGAAGCTTATGCATTTCATTCTTTTTGTACCATACTTATAGTAAAGTGACGTCATTTTCAAAGCTAACAAAATTTTCAAAAGTATTCAATATCGCAACAGTTTTCAAATGGCAATTGCAACTATAGATGATCCCATTGATTTGCATTATTTTTTGTTCACATTTAACAAACTTAATTTTATGATAAATGCATTTTTACAACATCACATCTGAAACAGACTTAATAACCTAGAACACCACATCCGATTACCAACACATGAAAGCATACCTCATAGAAATACAGGGTACACTCACATTCCCTACTCCTTACATCTAATCCATCTAGCGGACACTCCATCACTGGTAACTCAACATCATAGCCAAACGTACCAAAAATCCTCTCCTGCACTTCACCTATCTTTATAGCCAATCATCCTTCCACGATGTGCCAAATCCTCTGAGATCGAGTCTGTACCATCCTAACCTCTTCTCCACCTTCACAAATCTTCCTACCCTTTGTGTTATATATATACGACATTTAAACTGTCCCCCTCAAAATGATGTATGGTTTACCTTGTATCTCGTAACAGAAAACCCAAGAATCATGGGGAAAATAATTGTACTTATCTCTTCCTTCGAGCTCGTCCATTATATTACTTTCTAGGTCGAGTATATTATGTCTAGATTTCTTATTTCGTAAAACTCAATTAGATCAAATTTGTGAAGTACGGAAATCTTAAACACTTTTTCGCATCCACTATTTTTAGCACACATTACACGCTCTACTTACATCATAACATTCTTAAAGCCCGACTTCTATATACTATATATATACAACACAGGTGATCAAATGTCCAATTTTATTCATATCAACAATTGTTACACATATTTTTACAGATAACAAGTTTTTCTAAGGATCTCAGGTATGATGCAAAGTACATCAATCTGTCCAACGCAACCTTCAGGTACTTTACAGATAATAAGTCTTTCCAATGATTTTATAAGTAAAAGGTCGTTCATACATGCTGGAACTTCAAGTTCTTCAGTTCGTCCCGCTTCAGTGATCTTTCACCCTGATACAAAGAAGATATTGGATCCAATCGAGAGCTACCCTTGCATGAGTCTGGTCGAAGTCCAGTCAAACTTCAAATGGAAACTATGCAAGCAGTAGCCTCAGTGCTAGCCCCAACCTTGTAACCTGAAGGTCTTCTTAGCACCAAAACATGATAGAAATGTAGAAGCACACCACCACCGTTTGCCTCCCTACTCCACTACCACCACCATATCTCCTATAACCACTACCCCCGAAGAGTTGATAGGGATGAGGTGGGACCGACCTTAGAATCAATGGCGATACAACAGATTAGCATAACTGCCTCATAGTTACGCCTACACCTGCATATGAAGCCTGAACATTGTCCTCTGCCAGAGTATAGAGACAAACCTAACGTTCCTCGCCTTCCAAGAAGAGAACATGAAACCTTTACTTACAATAAAATTCCTCCTCAGCTTTAACCGCTTTCTCTTCTGACATACCTTGATAAATCAGAGGAACAGGGGCAGGAATAGACAACTTCAGGGATTGGTCACCAAAGTACTTCAACTTTAACCTTTACATTTCAGTCACTATCCTCTCTTCAAGAACCATCCTCCGAGTCTTCACCATTTCAAAAAACATTCAAGTTTCAGAGCAAGTTACGCAAGCAGGCACTATTTCAAAGATTTGTTACAGGTACTATTTATATAACCCTATATTTATTGTGCAGGTACATTTTCCCAAACGTCATCATTTATTACAGACGTGACTATTCAATCACAGCCGTCACATACATCAGCATCCACATCATCATTTAATACCCATCACTTCCCAATATTATGTAATTTCCATCCAGTCAGCACAATCAATTGCCCATTACCTTCAGATTCATTCTCAACCAAAGCTACTCGTGACTTCGGTTGCGAGGGGCAATTGCAGGGACCTATCCCTCGATCTCACCTAAATCAAGCTTTTTCCAGTTCAATTTATTACCCCCATCTCAGGCTCACGTATTTATCAACATAACTTCTCCAGTCAATATTTCAACCAACCCCACGAACTAGTGAAGAATGTGGATCGAGCTTATACCGAAGAGCCTGAACAAGTCAAAGACACATGTCTTTTATGAATTCGTCAGTTATTCAGTCAACCGCCACTAACCACATTGTTCAAAAAATGTGCTTCAGCACAATGAAGAGTTGGGGAGAACGCCTATATAATGAAGAAGTTCTAGAAGAGACGGAGAAACCAGAAAATTTACATTAGAAATCATTTGTCTAGATTCTCAAACTATTCAAGCTTTTTAGTTGCAAGATTCGAGTATTTCTAAACTTAGAGATCACTTGTAATAAAATAACTACCTCAATCACTAAAAATACTTTTACCAAAAATCCTCCATTCGAGGTCGTGGTTTTTTTAACCTATTTAGAGGTTTTCCACGTTAAAATTCACCTATGTCATTTTCTTATTTGTCACTAGAATATTATTACAGATTTATTGGTGTGATAACAAATTTCAAGCCATTCTAAGCTTACGAAATTTGGCCATCACAGGTTTTCTAACCAATATTATTTAAGGCGACTTTGATACGGTCTTTCTTGCAGATAAGAGTGGACGTAATATTACTGGAAAGGGAAATGCTAGGTTGTCATTGCCTTCAGGGGGAACGTTGGTTTTACAAAATATGCGACTTGTACCCAAATTGGGGCGTAACCTTATATCGGTTAGCAAATTGGTGAATGATAGCGGATATGTAAGCACCTTTGGTGTAACCTTCAGGAAAGTTACAAAGAGAGCTATGGTAGTAGCTTGAGGCTTGAGACAAGGAACGTTGTTTACATACACAACATAATTTTCACTATTTGTGCAGCCACTCCAGGGATTGATATAAGTACATGGCATAAACGGTTCAGTCACATGAGTAAAAAGGGGATGAAGATGATGGTAACAAATGGAAAGCTAGAGGGTCTTATGAGGTTGATATCAAGCTTTGTGAAGAGTGTGTTCTTGCGAAGCAGAAGAATGTCAGTTTCAAAATAACTTGAAGATCAAGATAACCTAGAAAGCTGGATCTTGTACACACGGATATTTGGGGGCCAACTATGGTGTCTTCTCTTAGTAGTTCTCATTATTGCGTAACTTTAATTGATGATGCTACTCATAAACTGTGGGTCTACTTCGTGAAGAACAAATCTGATGCGTTTGATAAATTCAAGAGGTGGAGAGCTCTAGTTGAAAATAAAACCAGTTTGAAACTAAAATATCTCAGGTCGAATAACGGGGGTGAATACTATAGTGACAAGTTTGAAGACTTTTGCGCATCAAACGGGATTTAGAGAAAAATAAACTATTCCCGGAACACCACAACAAAATGGTATTGCAGAATGCATAAACCGAACAATACAAAAGAGCGAAGAGTGAGAGACTCAACGTTGGATTGCCAAAATGATTTTGGGCGGATGCGGTTAGTACGGTGGCGTACTTGATGAACAGAAGGCCTTCAGCTGCTTTGGACTTCCTGAAGAAGCATGAACCAGTAAAGAGGTAAACTTTTTATACTTACATATTTTCGATTGCACCTCATATGTGCTTAATAATTCAGATACAAGGACAAAGCTAGATACAAATTCGATGAAGTACATATTTATTGGATACGGTGGTGATGAGTTTGGGTACAGATTTTGGGATACAAAAAATCAAAAAGTCATCCGGAGACGTAACGTTACATTCAATGAGGAAATCTTGTTTATAGACTTCAAAGTACCTAGTAAAAGAAATAGAAGTGAAGCAGCAGAAAGTGTCGATATTGAATTTGAACCTCTTGAGAGGTTGATGAAAAAGTTGTGGTTGAGTCCGATGTACCGAATCAAGGCGAGGAACCTAATGATCTAGACATTCTAATAACACTTCGCAAGGAGTTGAGAATTGCAAGAGTTCTGACAATGTACGTTAACTCCCTAAATCACTTGTTACTTATGGATGGTGGTAAACCGAAAAGTTATAAGAAAGCTTTAGATGTGGAAGCCAAGAGCAAGTGGGAGCTTGCTATGGATGATGAGATGCAGTTATTATCATTAAATCAAACTTGGGACTTAGTTCTGTTTCTGAAAGGGAAAAAAACATTGCACAACAAGTGGGTATATAGACCAAAGCAGGAATCTAACGGTTCAAGGAGATTCAAGGCTAGACTTGTGGTGAAGAGCTTTCTGCAAAAAGAAGGCGTTGATTTTGGTGAGATCTTTGCTCATGTTGTAAAGATGTCTACTATTTGGGTTGTGATGAATATAGTTACAATTGAAGATTTGCATCTTGAGCAACTTGATGTCAAGACAACATTTCTTCACGGTAACCTTGATGAAAAAATTTATATGAAGCAGCAAGAAGGGTATTCGGTTAAAGGGAAAGAAGATTTTGTATGTAGGCCCACGAAGAGCTTATATGGTTTGAAACAAGCGTCAAGACAATGGTATTTGAAGTTCAAACAATTTATGTCTAGAAATGGTTATTCGAAGAGCAATGTGGATTACTGTTATTTTATCAAAATTATGGGGAACTCGTATATTATTCTATTTTTGTATGTAGATGATATGTTGGTAGCAAGTGCTGACATGGGAGTGATTGTTAAGTTGAAGGAGCAGTTATCCTGGGAGTTTTCTATGAAGGACTTGGGAGCAGTAAAATAAGTTTTTGGTATGTGTGTTACAAGGGACAAAAGGCAGCAAGAATTGAAGTTATCTCAAACTAAGTACTTCGGTAAAGTACTTAAACGGTTCAATATGGATGGTTCTAAAGTTGTTAGTACACCATTGGGAGCTCACTTCAAATTATCAAAGGATTGTTATCCGAAGACGCAGAAGAACCGCGATGAGATACGAAAGGTTCCTTATCAATCAACGGTTGGTAGCCTAATGTACGCTATGATTTGAACGAGACCAGATATTGCCTAAGCAGTGAGTGTTGTTAGTAGGTATATGAGTAATCTGGGCAAAGAGCATTAGAGAGCTGTTAAATAGATACTGAGGTATCTAAAGGGGACTCAAGATATGACATTATGTTATGGGGTTCTCAGATATGCGTACAGGATTTTGTTGATTTTGATATGGCAGGTGACATTAATAGGCAGAAGAGATCTAGTAGTTTTATACTTATATTAGGAAGCGGTGCGGTTACATGGGTTTCTAGGCTACAGAAGATTGTTGCTTTGTCTACGACGGAGGCGGAATATGTTACGGCTACGGAAGCGTACAGGGATATTATAGTAGCATATTTCCCAGATTATACAAGGGTAAGCCCGCATAACATAGTCGAAGACAACCCAGTATTTAAGAAGATGCCACATCTACAACCACAAGTCCTCGACCTACTAAAAGAAGTTGCTGTACCTGGACAAGAAAGAGCCGTTAGAGATCTACGTAGTTCGCCCACTACTCCCAAAATAGGGAACTATTTTTCTTTTTGTAAACTGTCTATATCTACTATAAATACAGGCAGAAAATAAATTATTCAGATCTGCAATTTTACTACTCACTATTCCTAACTTTATTGTCACTCTACAACTTGTAATAACTTGCAGCCTATTAGATTTTATATCAAAATCCTCCTCGAGGTCATGGTTTTTCTTAGCTTTTACTGAGTTTCCACGTAAAATCTAATTTGTTATAGTTTATTATTGCATCATCTTTACAAAAGTATTAGTGAAGATTATCTTTCTGAAAAACACAGCATTATAATTGGCACCGCCTGTGGGAAAACCATACTTTTCTTTACCACCCCGATCTAAAAATAATTCGATGACAAACATGAATCTCCGAAGCCATTCTAGTACGTTGAGGAATCACGAAATCAACCCGATACAAGAAACTGTCATTCTGCAAGATACAGTGATCGAATTACAGAGACAAATGGAAACCGACCGAGTCCAGAGGTTGGAAGATTAGCATATTCACGCTCAGGCTCTTCAAGTGGAAAGAGACAAAAGAAGGAAAACCTCGAACCAACAATGTTAGACACATCAGAAAGAGATGGAAAAATTACGGAGAACTCAAGATCGACTCATTGGCTGTCAAACTTACCTCCACAAGCCCGAAGTGATCACCGATCCAGAGCAACCCAAAGAGATGATCAGCCAAGAGAAGAAATAATACAAACTTCTTGATCCAGATCCAGAAATCTAGATAGGGCATCTCGACACTTTGGACTTACATCCACAACATCAACAACTCAAGGTAGTCGATGCACGCGCCATCGAACTCCTCCACTACCAAAAATAAGACCAATCAGGGACCGATTGGGACCTGAAGGACAAGGAGATTTTGATCTACAAGTTGTAGCCATACCAATTCCTCCTCCACAGTTCATCACCTTGGACGAACTAAATAATAGGATCCAGACCATAAACTCAGATAATCCAGGCCGAAGATCTGCCCTCGCCATAATCGAGACAAATCCCATTTCTTCACATCTCAAAGTTATGCCTATAACTCAGATAATTTCTACATGCTAAAATTTATTCAGTACAAAGGCCTCACTGAACCCTCACCCACGATAGACACTTCAAAGCCGTAGTTGAATTATACTCCAAACTCGATCACATGTTATACAGATTATTCAATATGAGTCTGAAAGAAGAACTACTCAGATGGTTTTATACTATCCCCGAAGGCTCCATCACCACATTCAGCCAGCTGCAGCGTCTCTTCGAGTCAAATTATGCTCATGCTAAGGAGTGAGAGATAATTATAAATTCCTTGTTCTTCTTCGAGCAAGGTACAAGAGAAACCTTGGCAAGATTTTACAAGAGTTTCTTGTAGGAAACACAAAAAATTGGGATCTCAGATCCTAAAATTGTCATTCCAGCATTTACCTCAGCCCTGCATATCGACTTTAAGGTTTGAGAAGAACTTACCTTGCACAAGCCCAGAACGGTGACAGAGATGATCGATGTGATTAATAACTACAACGAATTAGAACGATCAAAAAAGGATAAGATGAAGATCCCCTCTGTCATCCAATCTCGAGAAACATTTACATCTCAACCTCAAAAGTCAACCAATGCCGAAGCACCCAAGCAACGCGAAAGAAATACGGACAACGCTAGAAGAAAAGATGGAAGGCCAGACGATAACAACTCTCTTTGTTATTTTACCAATGATAAAGGGAGACGAGTTCTATCGGGCACCACATGTAATTATAGACATCCCCAACAAATCTTTATGTCAGTATCACAACGTGCATAGTCATGAAACTGACAATTGTTACTCTCTCATTCGAATTTTTCATCGCATTTTATTAGTTGGAAGCAGGATCTGAAACCATCTTCTTTAAATTCGTAGTCCTAGATGCTGAGTCCAAATATCTGGAAATTTTAGTGAGGAGTTGGCTACAATCGATTAAAGCAGTACCTTCTACATATTACTTGGCATTGAGATTTCCAACAAATCATGGAGTCTACAAAATCAAAAGCAGCCAAGAAGTTGCATGTATGTGCGTGAATGCCACCACCAACTCTTATACGGCGAAACTTCTCAAGGCATAGCAGCTACAATAAGAAATACCACCCACATTCGAGCAGCGCAAAACTGAGGTAGTAGATTCCATTGTGCTCGATGGGCTCAGGTGTAGCACCTTCATTGGCTCCAAGCTATCATCCAATGAGAAAGAAACCATGATCCAGCTCCTCAAGAAAAACGTCGTCATCTATGCATGTTCTTTCCAAGAGATGCCCGATATTCATCCTTCGATCACATGCCACAAGCTCAACCTCCTTCTAAACAGCAAAGCAGTCATACAAAAGCGTCAAAATCTAGCTCCCCGCCTTCGGGAAGCCATTAATGAGGAAGTCAATAAACTCCTTCGTGTAGGATTTATCAGGGAAGCCAAATATCCATGATGGATTTTTAACATAGTGGCAGTACCAAAGAAGAATGGGAAAATCAGAGTTTGTGTTGATTTTACCAAACCCCAAGTTACCTCAAAAATAATTTTTTCTCTATCCTGATCCCTCAACTCCTCGATACTATTGCAGGACACTAACTTCTTTCAATGATAGATGCAGCTTCTGTTACAATCGGGTTCCTCTCACGAAAGAAGACAAGAAAAAACAACTTTTATTGCAAAAAGAGGCCTTTACTGTTACAAGTAATGCCTTTCGGGTTAAAGAATGCAGGAACCACTTATCAACGACTCATCATTTAGGCAAAATCATGGAGGTATACATCATGATATGATCTACAAAAGCTTGAAGCGTGAAGATTACTGCAACAACCTCCAAATTATATCAATATCCTTCGTACCTACCTAATGAAACTCAACCCTGAAAAATGCCAATTCGGTGTTGTATCTGGTAAATTTCTGGAACATCTGGTAAGTAAAAGGGGAATCAAAATTGATCTGGAGAAATCAAAGCACTCATGGCAATGCCATCTCCTCGAATGAAGAAAGATATACAAAAATTCGCTGGCAAAATTGCCGCTCTTCACAGGTTCATATCAAAGTCATTTGATTGATGCAAACTTCTTTACCTCCTCCTTCGTGAAAATCCAAATACACAATCCAAAAAACAAACTAAAGAAATTGTTTGGACTCCCGATTGTTAATTATCTTTCTAAGATCTTAAACGATACTTGGGGCGTCCTCCTATCATGAGTACTCTGGTTGATGACAAAATACTAATAATGTACTTGTCCACAACTAATAAGTCCATAAGCTCTATTCTTATTTGAGAAGATGATGTTGTAGAAAAGCTGATCTACTTCATCAGCAAGACTCTCATGCCTGCAGAGAAAATATATACAACGATTGAGAAACAACTACTTGCCTTGGTCTACAACTCTCAGAAACTTCGACCTTAATTCCAAGCTCGTCCCATCAAAATTATTACTAAATATCCTCTCTGACTTGTACTCTCTAAAAAAGAAAAATCACGAAAAGTTCAACAATGGTCCGCATTCCTCAGAGAATATGAGATTTCCTTCGAACCTCAGATATCAATCAAAGGACAAGCAGTAGCTGATTTCCTAACAGATTTTCCAGTCAAAGACCCCGATTGGGAAGAACTCGAAGAAGTATTGGTTGACAACTCAATTGCAGAGCCAGACGCCTGGCTCCGAAGCATAGGGTGGAGACTCTTCACTAATGGATCTGTTGGACCACGAGGATTAGGAATCGGCATTATTCTCGTTACACCATCCAATCATCGCATCGAGAAAGCTATTAAACTTAAATTCTATGCCACCAATAATAAAACAAAATATGAAGCTATCCTTCATGGACTAGATATTGCTATAACACTTGGAGCAGAAGAAATAGTTGTCTATGTCGATTCTTTACTTGTTGCCAATCATTACAATAAGGCATTCAAGACATCTGGCAAGATGGTTGACTATGCAGCCATAGTCGAAGAAAAATGAGCAAATTTAAGTCAGTAATAATCTCTTACCTCCTCAAGCCGAAAATTGCCACGCTGACGCATTGGCATGCATCGCTACAATACCATAGACAGTGAAAGAGAACTTTGAAGATCGAAGTTATGAACTTCTAGTCCCAATATGATCTCTACGGTGCACATTAATGTCGTTGAAGACGCAGATAAAGGCGATTGGAGAAGACCTTTTTATGCGTAGCTCAATTCCAACATCCTCCGATCGCTTGGCCAAATGTTCGCGATTCATAGTCCAAGATAAAATCCTCTATCGCATTACGGTAAGAGGACCACTATCGAATGCATCTCTCAGAAACATGCCTAAATAAATCAAAGAACTTCATGAAGGGATCTACGCGACTCGTTTCAGGATGATCATTGGGCTCAACGAGCATTCACTCAAGGTTTATACTGGCCGAAGATACGACAAGACTGCAAAGACTTTGTTCAAAGATGCTACAAATGCCAAATCCATGCTCAAGACATCAAAAGCCCAGCACTCGACTTACACATTAACAATGTCTTTTGGCCATTCAAGAGATGGGGGATCGATATTATTGGGCCTTCCACCCAGCATCGGGAAATCGCAAATTTGTACAAGTTGCCACAGATTACTTTGCAAAATACGTCGAAGTAGTTCCTCTATGTCACACGGATGAAAATGAAGTCGTCAAGTTCCTTTAGGAATACATAATCACCAGATTTGGCTGCCCATAAATAATACGATCCGACAATGGCAAACAATTCATCAGCAATAAAGTCCTCACTTTCCTCCATAAGTACAACATTTAACTATCAACATCAACACCATACTACCTTCAAGGAAATGGACAAGCTGAAGCCATCAACAAGAGCATCAAATCAGGATTACGCAAGTGCCTCGATGAAAAGAAAGGCAGATAGGTCGATGAATTACAAAGTGTCATGTGGGAATACCGGATAACACTTCGAACATCC
The DNA here is from genome assembly GCA_014058105.1 of Kingdonia uniflora. NCBI lineage: Eukaryota > Viridiplantae > Streptophyta > Magnoliopsida > Ranunculales > Circaeasteraceae > Kingdonia > Kingdonia uniflora. The sequence continues at coordinate 70,761 of JACGCM010002867.1, forward strand.
ATAGGCTATACTCAATTCATGATGGCCTTTGGTACGGAAGCAGTCATACCTTTAGACCTCGATCTACCAAATGGCCGAGGATAAGTTATAGATTAAAACAATGAGCTAGGTCTTCTCTACAACCTCAACTGGATCGAAGAAACCCGAGACAAAGTCATTGCAAACTTGGGACGATACCATGACACACTGGAAAAGCTTACAACCAAAAGTTCGAAAAAGAAATTTGGTATTGGTGACCTTATCCTTCGATAAATTCAAGATAGTACTCGACCTAAGAATTCTGGAAATTGTTAAAAAACTGGGAAGGGCCATACATTGTCAGTGATAAAATAAATAGTGGGACTTACTAGCTGATGACAGAAGACGAAATCCATCTTAAATATCTACGGAATACAACCCAACTGAAATGTTTTTCATATGACAATTGTGGCAACTATCATCGATTCAAATAAAACTATCTTTACATTCCCTTACATCTTTACTATCTTTACTTAGTCCACGATTCATACTGATAAGTATGCATCATGCAATTATCATCTTTACTATCTTTACTTAGTCTCGATCCATAGTTGATAAGTATGCATCAGAACTATCAATCATCTTTACTATCTTTACTTAGTTTTGATCCATACTTGATAAGTATACATCAACAATCAATCATCTTTACTATTTTTACTTAGTCTCGATCCATACTGATAAGTATGCACAAGACTATCAATAATCTTTACTATCTTTACTTTGTCTCTATCCATACATGATAAGTATGCATAAGAACTATCAATCATCTTTACTATATTTACTTAGTTGATCCATACTTGATAAGTATGCATCCGAACTATCAATCATCTTTACAATCTTTACTTAGTCCCGATCCATACTTATAAGTATGCGTCAAAACAAACCATTCAAATCTTGTAACCGTATCCAATTACAGGGTATTCTTTTTTGCAATCATAACTTATCGAACAAAACATGCCATGCTTTGTTCGTTTTCAATTTACACCTAGATATTCCATTAAGGATTCACATCTGGTACTCATTCCATGGCCATCATTTACTCATCATTACTAATCCGTTATTATCTACAATCACATTAAAACAATCGATCTTATTGAATCTCAACACTTAACATATATTTAAAAACAAATATGCATCGAATATTTTTCAAACATTCTTCAAAAACAAAACATCAGCATTCAAAAAGCACATTATGAAAATTATTTTGGTCCCATCGACTATTTTAACATTTCATCAAAACAATTTACTGTTTACAAAATATAATTAAACTGATGGAGGAGACACCACGTCATTAACCTTCGTAACCCTCAGGAGCGAACACATCTAATTTTCGCCGGGATGCAAACCATCAGAATTCATCATCACAAAATCAACGACAACTTCTATCCCACTAACTTTAGGAGCTTCTGAAACTGCGTCTTTTGGATCTGAATCTCCGAAGACAATACCCCCACCTGGCCAGCCCTTTGCAATGATCTTTCCTCTGCTCCATCACCTTATACTGACCTACATAATTGGCCATCGTCTCTTACAGAATCTATATTATCTGGTATCAACTGCACCCTAACCTCCTCCAGAAACTTCCCATGCTCCAACTCCATCGCCTTTCACGCATCAGATACCTGCCCCCGCACATCCTTCTCAAATTTATCTCAGCAATGCCAAGCCTCCTCTTTTTCCCCTCACTAACTCAACCCTTATCTTCTCGATCTTTTTCTCCCAAAACTTTCTTTACATCACGAAAGGAAACTTCCTTGGCCTTCTCCCACCACCAGCTTATACTTATTCAGCGTAGCATTCGACTCCTACTTTTCCACAATTAAGCCTCTTTCTCCCTCATCAAATCTTTCTCGATGTTCTTATACGCCACCAGCTGATATGCCAGATCGTCACCACCAACAATGCGACCTTTGCCTCCATCAACAACTTCTTGATCTGCATTACATCATAAAATGAGTATTCAAATGATGTACCAGATTCTTTAATCGAAGCAAAGCAAAAAAATTCTCACCTTTGACATATTTCGATGGCCCTCGCTAAGAAAAGTTATCAAACTCTCGCACAACCAACAGTCATCCACTTCTGCCTCAAAAACATCCGTCCCAGTAACATATGCCTTCATCGTCCTTTGGGTCTCAGTCTTAGACTCCTCAACATACTTCTTCTCAACAACTCAAAGACGCCTTCTTCTTCGGTAGGAGGCTCGTTGAAGCTAAAGGAGGTCGCCCATCGAGAATGGTATTTGGTGTATCAATCTTCACCACCTCCTCATTTGTTGATCTTCAAGAAGACCTCTTCGGAGGAAGTAAGAGTGACAACTTGGCTAGCCGCCCTTTTCTTCTTACTCTTCCTCAATGTTTCAGTAAACATTGAGTCTCTCTCCATAGTCACAAAGTTCATCGTATACCCAGCCAAGGAATGATTTTACAATGGAAAACTAGACTCTAAATCCCTATTGTTCTTTACAGGAGCTTACACTCGATTACTGAAACTTCTGCCCCTTAGCCCTCAACCCTTTAAGCTTGCCTCTTGAAACAAAGTGCCCACTCGCTCTTGGTCGATGACAAGATTGTCGATCCTACCAAAAAAACCTTCCTAATTTTTAGAATTCCTCTTGTACTTCAGAGTTCCTATCGATCTCCTTCAAAGTTGTCAGGGACAAACAAAAAATCCAGTACATACAAATTTAACATAAATAAAACCACAACATCGACATTTACGTTACCCAGCCGCAAACCTAAATGAAATATCTTTCTATTCAGGGTTCCCCCTAATCATTCTTGTCGAACTTGTAGTTCCCGGAACGAGTAGGCTTCATTACTAAATCGCCATCCCATTGATACCATGTCATAGAATAACGGTCTCTTCAAAACCTTGCCAAGTATCGGTAGCCTAGCTTTTTCAGTTCTATTTGAGTGTGTAGTACACATAAATAATTCACTGTAATCAATTCTTCTCCCCTAGACTTTAATCGACCATTTATCGCCCCACACACGCGAAACAGGTCATACATTTAGGTGAACTGACCAGGTGCCACGTTGAAGAAATTCAACAACTTCTTCTGATCAGCTCGAAGAGGAGCCTCAAACCCTTTTTGATTTTTTCTCGATGCACGAGAATCCCCCCAATGGAATTTCTTGGTCAGTCAATCATATTGATACTCTTCTACCCTAATATCTTGAGGAATACCATACTTCTTCTAAAACTCAATATCTCATTTGTTTCTGGACCCTCTCCATAGCAAGTATCCTTAACCTCCTCAAAATCTTCCTCCCACCCCCACTACCTTCTCGATCACTAGCATGTGGCTCGTGATCCACATCTGTTTCGGTACCTCCATGTCTGAAACTTCGACGATCCTAGATGCCAATCTAACTGGTCGACACTAGCTATGTCTGCACTACTCGACCCCACCCTATATCTACCACCCAACTGTTGAACACAGGTAGTTACGCTCATCAGGTGCTCTACATCTTGAAGGTTCCCGTATATATCTTTATCATCGATTTGAACTGGTTCAGCCATTTTTAAGAACCCGAAATTAGATTTCATTTTTTACAACACATTAGTATCTATCATATCTGATACATATATATGTCCATATGTTCATATTCATATAGTTGTCGAGTTTACTCTCCACACATCATTCCCTCATTATTATCATTATTATCTACTGGATATCATTACTACCCGAATATACTCACTACATTCAGTTCTCGATATAATTTTTCATTACTATTTTTTCTAAGTCCAAACATCGATTACTATACAAATATTTCTTTTGTCAAAATTCAGGAATCTCAAAGTTCTCGACTAAACTTTGCTTGTTTACCATCAAAACCAATCCAATTCAACAGATTTAAAATACACATTCTCCGGCGTAAAAACTGACAAAATAATACCTAATCCGAACTCCATTTCTGGTAATCTCGCAGAAATCCCCATATTTCCCTACAATCGCGCCGTACTCGCAGCGATAACCCACCAATCAGCATCTCATCTCTTCACCACCCATATCCTATAAATATCTCTCTCCAACACATTATAACCATTTACTACTCATTGCCACGAACAGATACCTTCCTCTACCACTATCACAAATTCTATCATCAAAAACCCTACCACCATAAGACTTTAATTACTTCTAATCCATCCTCCTAATATAAATTTCTTCTAATAATATACTTATCATTTAGGGACCAGATTTCGTACAGCTCGAACTGGGTTAAAACGATCCTTACACCAAGAACTACTATGCCAGAATTAAATAAATAGATAACACTTAACACAGGGGGTTTTAGCGTGGAAAACCTGTGAATAGTAAAAACCACGACCTCGAGTGGAGGATTTTGTGAAAGTAGTATTATTGCTTGAGAAAGTGGGAGAATCTGATTACAAGAGTTAATCTAAGATAGAATAGCTAGATATCAGATAATTGTATGTGTAGAATTCTCTGTCTGCCACCCTATTTCCTTAGGAGTTCTGCCCTTTTATAGACCCTGCTCTCAGCTTGACATCGTGCTCGAACACGTTCTCCTGAAAGTAGGAGTCATGGGCAGTTGAGTGTGTAACTGCTAGCTCCTGGGAGATATGTGTCTGTTGAGTTATTCTGTTTACATCTGTTGTGGACGATCCATGATCTGCTTGAGTTCGTGGTCGATGTGTAATTGTTAACGCGTTTGTTTAAGCGTGAATCTGGTACTGGATAAGGTCGAGTCTTATAGGGCTCGAGGTATAGATGAGATCGAGTGTCCTTAGCTCGAGGGATAGTCCCAACAATTGCCTCCTCGCAACTGAAGCACGTGTTGCTATAGTTGAAAAAACCCTAAAACTCGACCTTGTGATGACGTAGCGACGCTTGAAAATGAATGTCTGTATGAAGAGCGTATTGCCATTAAGACGCGTGAGTGTCATGGCAGACTATTAGTTTTCCCCCGAGCGGATGACTATTTGGGAAACAACGTGCATTAAATGCGGTATTGCTATAAATAGTGGTCAGATTTGATTGCCGAATAACCCTGCAATACATCATCGCTGCAGAGAAAAATAACATGCTTGTTTTGTAGAGTGAGAAAAATATAGTTTTTTTGGAGTGTACCTTGCAAATCATGGTTAAGATGAGGAATCAAGGGTATCATAACCCTGTTTTCTTTCATCATGGGGGATTTGATTATGGTTTGTGGTTATCAGAGTAGGAGACTCCTGTGCTGTTTGTTGAAGGAATTTTGTG
>JACGCM010002804.1:0-38093 GCA_014058105.1 Kingdonia uniflora
GTGAGGTAGGAAATCCGTGCCGGTAAAAAATTCAAACCGAGTGTATTGCGATTCATTTGGTAACTATCCTAGCATGTTTTCGGTCTAGACGAAACCTTTAAAATTGATCAACCTCTCAAACGAGTTGTCAGTAGCCAAGCTTCACATAATTGCGATCTAAAGCATCGGAGAGATACGAAATCCGTAAGGTCTAAAATTCAAACCGGGAGTATTGCGATACATTTGGATAAATCTTTAGCATGTTGGCGGTCGAAACAAAGCTCCTAAAAATTATCCAACCTATCAAACGAGTTGCCGTAAACAAACTTCAACCGTGAATATTGCGATTAAATTGTAACTATCCTAGCATTTTGTCGGTCGAAACGAAACTCTTAAAAATGATCCAACCTCACGACCGCGTTGTCACTAGCCAAGCTTCACACAATTGCGATTTAAAGGATCGATGAGGTACAAAATTCGTTCCGGTCAAAAATTCTTACCGGGACTATTGCGATTAATTTGGTAACTTCCTAGCATCTTTAAGGTCGAGGTGAAAACTTTAAAAATGGTCCAACCTCTCGAACGAGTTGTCAGTAGCCAAGCTTATCATAATTGCGATCTAAAGCATCGGAGAGGTACAAAATCTGTACCGGTCAAAAATTCAAACCGGGAGTATTGCGATTCATTTGGAAACTATCATAGCATATTAGCGGTCAAAACAAAACTCTTAAAAATGATCTAACCTATCAAACGAGTTGCAGGTAACCATAATTCTACGAATTGAGATCTAACGCATCGTTGAGATACGAAATCCGTACTGGTCAAAAATTAAAACCAGGAATATGGCGATTCATTTGGTAACTATCCAAGCATGCTGTCGGTAGAAGCGAAGATCTTAATGATGATCCAACCTCTCAAACGACATGTCAGTAGCCAAGTTTCTCATAATTGCGAACTAAAGTATCGGAGAGGTATGAAATCCGTACTGGTCAAAAATTCAAACCAGGACTATTGCGATTCATTTGGTAACTATCCAAGCATGTTGTCGGTAGAAGCGAAGCACTTAATAATGATCCAACCACTCGAACGAGTTGTCAGTAGCCAAGTTTCTCATAATTGTGATCTAAAGCATCGGAGAGGTACGAAATCTGTACCGGTCAAAAATTCAAACCGGGAGTATTGGATTCATTTGGAAGCTTTGCTAGCATGTTGGCGGTCAAAACAAAACTCTTAAAAATGATCCAACCTATCAAAGGAGTTGCCGGTAGCCAAACTTCTATGAATTGGGATCTAACGCATCAGTGAGGTACGAAATCCGTACCAGTCAAAAATTCAAACCGAGAGTATTGCGATTCATTTGGTGACTATCCTTGCATTTTGTCGGTCGAAACGAAACTCTGAAAAATGTTTCAACCTCTCGCACGAGTTGTCAGTAGCCAAGCATATCAGAATTGCAATCTAAAGGATCGATGACTTACGAAATCCGTACCGGCTAAAATTTAAAACCGGGACTATTGCGATTCATTTGGAAACTATCCTAGCATGTTGTCGGCCGAAATGAAACCTTTAAAAATTATCCAACCACTCAAACGAGTTGCCGGTAGCCAAGCTTCTCAAAATTGCGATCTAACGCATCATTTGGTAACTATCCAAGCATGTTGTTGGTAGAAGTGAAGCTCTTAAAAGTGATCCAACCTCACAAACGACATGCTGGTAGCCAAGTTTCTCAAAATTGTGGACTAAAGAATCGGAGAGGTACGAAATCCGTACCAGTAAAATATTCAAACCGGGTGTATTGCGATTCATTTGATAACTATCCTAGCATGTTGTCGGTCGAGATGAAACTTTTAAAAATGATCCAACCTCTTGAACGAATTTCCAGTAGCAAAGCTTCACATAATTGCGTTCTAAATTATCGAAGAGGTACGAAATCCGTACAATTCAAAAATTCATACCGGAAGGATTGCTATTCATTTGGTAATTATCTTACCATGTTGGCGGTCGAAAAAAAAAACTCTTAAATTCGATCCAACCTATCAAACTAGTTGCCGGTAACCAAACTTCAATGAATTGAGATCTAGCGCATCGGTGAGGAACGAAATCTTTACTGATCAAAAATTCAAACCGAGATTGTTACGATTCATTTGGCACCTATCCATGCATTTTGTCGGTCGAAACAAAACTCTTAAAAATGATCTCACCTCTCGAATGTGTTGTCAGTAGCCAAGCTTCTTAGAATTGTTATCTAAAGGATCGGTGAGGTACAAAATCCGTACCGGTAAAAAATTCAATCCGGAACTATTGCGATTCATTTGCTACCTATCCAAGCATGCTGTCGGTAGAAGCGAAGCTCTTTAAAATTATCCAACCTCACAAACGACATGTCGGTAGCCTGGTTTTTCATAATTGCGAACTAAAGAATCGGAGAGGTACGAAATCCGTATAGGTCAAAAATTAAAACCGGGTGTATTGCGATTCATTTGGTAACTATCCAAGCATGTTGTCGGTCGTGATAAAACTTTTAAAAATGATCCAACCTCACGAACGAGTTGTCAGTAGCCATGCTTCTCAAAATTGCGATCTAAAGCATCGGAGAGGTACAAAATTCGTACCGGCAAAAATTCAAACCGGGAGTACTGCGATTCATTTAGAAACTATCCTAACATGTTGGCTAAAGCAAATTGCAGGTAACCGTAATTCAAAGAATTGATATCTAATGCATCAGTGAGGTACGAAATCCGTACCGGTCAAAAATTCAAACCGAGTGTATTGCGATTTATTTGGTAACTATCCTAGCATGTTGTCGGCCGAATGGAAACTTCTGCAAAATGAACCAACCTCTCGAACGAGTTGTCAGTAGCCAAGCTTCTCATAATTGCGATCTAAATCATCGGATAGGTACGAAATCCGTACAGGTCACAAATTCAAACCGGGAGTATTGCGATACTTTTGGATACAATCTTAGCATGTTGGCGGTCGAAACAAAGCTTTTAAAAATTATTCAACCAATCAAACGAATTGCCGGTAAACAAATTTCTAAGAATTGAGATCTAACGCATCGGGGAGGTACGAAACCTGTACCGGTCAAATATTCAAACCGAGAGTACTGCGATTAATTTGGTAACTATCCTAGCATTTTGTCGGTCGAAACGAAACTCTTAAAAATGGTCCAACTTCTCGAACGCGTTGTCAGTAGCCAAGTTTTACATAATTGCGATCTAAAGGATCGGAGAGGTAAAAAATTCGTACCAGTCCAAAATTAAAAAACCGGGAGTATTGCGATTCATTTGGAAACTATCATAGCACGTTGGCGGTCGAAAAAAAAACTCATAAATACGATCCAACTTATCAAACTAGTTGCCGGTAACCAAACTTCAAAGAATTGAGATCTAGCGCATCGGTGAGGTACGAAATCTGTACCGGTCAAAAATTCAAGCCGAGAGTATCATGATTTATTTGGTAACTATCCATGCATTTTGTCGGTAGAAACGAAACTCTTAAAAATGATCCAAACTCTCGAATTTGTTGTCAGTAGCCAAGCTTTTTAGAATTACTATCTAAAGGATCGGTGAGGTACGAAATCCGAACCGATCAAAAATTTAAACCGGGACTATTGCGATTCATTTGGTAACTATCCAAGCATGCTGTCGTTAGAAGGGAAGCTTTTAAAAATAATCCAACCTCACAAACGGCATGTCGGTAGCCAAGTTTCTCATAATTGTGAACTAAATAATCGGAGAGGGAGGAAATCCGTACCGGTCAAAAATTCAAGCCAGGTGTATTGCGATTCATTTGCTACCTATGCTAGCATGTTGTCGGTCGAGATGAAACTTTTAAAAATGATTCATCCTCTCGAACGAGTTGTCAGTAGCCAAGCTTCTTATAATTGCGATCTTAAACATCGGAGAGGTACAAAATCCGTACCGATATAAAATTCAAACCGGAAGTACTGCGATTCTTTTGGAAACTATCCTATCATGTTGACGGTCGAAACTAAACTCATGAAAATGATCCAACCTATCAAACGAGGTGCAGGTAAGCAAAATTCTAAAAATTAAGATCTAGTGCATCGTTGAGTACGAATTCCGTACCGGTAAAAAATTCAATCCGAGTGTATTGCGATTCATTTGGTAACTATCCTAGCATGTTTTCGGTCGTGACGAAACTTTTAAAAATGATCCAACCTCTCGAACGAGTTGTCAGTAGACAAGTTTTTTATAATTGCGATCTAAAGCAACGGAGATGTACGAAATCCGTACCGGTCAAAAATTTAAACTGGGAGTATTGCGATATATTTGGATACAATCCTAGCAATATTGGCGGTTGAAACAAAGCTCTTAAAAATTATCCAACCTATCAAACGAGTTGCCGGTAAACAAACTTCTAAGAATTGGGATCTAACGCATCGGTAAGGTTTGAAATCAGTACCATTCAAAAATTCAAACCGATAGTATTGTGATTAAATTGGTAACTATCCTTGTATTTTGTCGGTCGAAACGAAACTCTTCAAAATGATCCAAGCTCTCGAACGCGTTGTCACTAGCCAAGCTTCACATAATTGCGATATAAAGGATCGGTGAGGTACGAAATCCGTTCCGGTCAAAAATTCATGCCGGGAGTATTGCGGTTTATTTGGTAACTATCCTAGCATGTTGTCGGTCGAGATGAAACTTTTAAAAATGATCGAACCTCTCGAACGAGTTGTCAGTAGCCAAGCTTCTCTTAATTGCGATCTAAAAGCATCGGAGAGGTACGAAATCAGTACCGGTCAAAAATTTAAACCGGGAGTATTGGATTCATTTGGAAACTATCCAAGCATGATGGCGGTCGTAACAAAACTCTTAAAAATGATCCAACCTATCAAACGAGTTGCCGGTAGCCAAACTTCTATTAATTGGGATCTAACGTATCGGTGTGGTACGAAATCCGTACCAGTCAAAAATTCAAACAGATAGTATTGCGATTCATTTGGTAACTATCTATTCATTTTATCGGTCGAAACTCTAAAAAATGATCCAACCTCTCAAATGAGTTGGCGGTAGCCAAGCTTCTCAGAATTGTGGTCTAACGCATTAGAGAGGTACGTACCGGTCTAGATTTCAAACCGGGAGTAATGCGATTCCTTTGGTAACTATCAAACATGTTGTCGGTCGAAACAAACTTTTAAAAATTATCCAACCTACCAAACGATTTGTCGGAAACCAAGCATCTCTGAATTGAGATCTAACGCATCGGATATGTACGAAATCCAAACTCGTCCAAAATTCAGACCATGAGTATTGCGATTCATTTGGAAACTATCTGAGCATGTTTTCGGTCGAGACGAAAATTTTAAAAATGATCCAACCTCTCGAACGAGTTGTCAGTAGCCAAGCTTCACATAATTGCGATAAAAAATATCGGAGATGTACGAAATCCGTAACGGTCAAAAATTCAAACCAGGAGTATTGCGATTCATTTGGTAACTATCCAAGCCAGATGTCGGTCGAAACAAAGCTTTTAAAAGTGATCCAACCAAACAAACTAGTTGTCGGTAACCAAGATTCTCAGAATTGAAATCAATGGCATCGGAGTGGTACGAACTCCGTATCGTTCAAAAATTCAAACCGGGAGTATTGCGATTCATTTGGTAACTATCCTAGCATGTTATCGGTCGAGACGATACTTTTAAAAATGATCGAACCTCTCGAACGAGTTGTCAGTAGCCAATCTTCTTATAATTTGCGCTCTAAAGCATTGGAGAGGTACGAAATTCTTACCGGTCAAAAATTCAAACCAAGAGTAATGCGATTCATTTGGTAACTATCCAAGCATGTTATCGGTCGAGACAAAACTTATAAAAATGATCCAACTTCAGGTTTGAGTTTTCTGTTGCCAAGCATCTCATAATTGCAATCTAAAACATCGGAGAGGTACGAAATCCGTACCAGTTAAAAATTCAAACTGGGAGTATTGCGATTCATTTGGTAATTATCCTAGCATGTTGGCGGTCGAAAAAAAAAACTCTTAAGTATGATCCAACCTATCAAACAAGTTGTCGGTAATCTAACTTCAATGAATTGAGATCTAGCGCATAGCTGAGGTACGAAATCTGTAGCGGTCAAAAATTCAAACCGAGAGTATTGCGATTAAATTGGTACCTATCCATGCATTTTGTCGGTCGAAATGAAACTCTTAAAAATGATCCAACCTCTCGAATGTGTTGTCAGTAGCCAAGCTTCTTAGAATTGCTATTTAAATGATCGGTGAGGTACGAAATCTGTACCGGTCAAAAATTCAAACCGGGACTATTGCGATTCATTTTGTAACTATCCTAGCATTCGTCTGACGAAATAAATCTTTTAAAAATGATCCAACCTCTCGAACGAGTTGTCAGTAGCCAAGCTTCTCATAATTGCGATCTAAAACATCAGAGTGGTACAAAAACCGTACCGGTAAAAAATTTGAACCGGGAGTAGTGCGATTCATTTGAAAACTATCCTAGTATGTTGGCGGTCGAAGCCAAACTCTTGCAAATTATCCAACCTATTAAACGAGTTGCAGGTAACCATAATTCTAAGAATTGAGATCTAGCGCATCAGTGAGATACGAATTCCCTACAGGTAAAAAAATTCAAACCGAGTCAATTGCGATTCATTTGGTAACTATCTTAGCATGTTTTTGGTCGAGATGAAGCTTTAAAAAATGATCAAACCTCTCGAACGAGTTGTCAATATCCAATCTTCATATAATTTGCGATCTAAAGCATCGGAGAGGTACGAAATCTGTACCGGTCAAAAATTCATACCAAGAATATTGCGATTCATTTGGTAACTATCCTAGCATGTAGTCGGTCGAGACGAAACTTTTAAAAATGATCCAACCTCACGATTGAGTTGTCTGTTGCCAAGCTTCTCATAATTGCGATCTAAAGCATCGGAGAGGAACAAAATCCGTACCAGTCAAAAATTCATGCCGGGAATATTGCGATTCAATTGGTAATTAGCCTAGCATGTTGGCAGTCGAATTTTTTTTTTTAAATACGATCCAACCTATCAAAATAGTTGCCGGTAACCAGACTTCAAAGAATTGAGATCTAGCGCATCGGTGAGGTACGAAATCTGTACCGGTCAAAAATTCAAATCGAGAGTATTGCGATTAAATTGGTAACTATCCTAGCATTTTGTCGGTCGAAACGAAACTCTTAAAAATGGTCCAGCTTCTAGAACGCGTCGTCAGTAGCCAAGTTTTATATAATTGCGATCTAAAGGATCAGTGAGGTACAAAATCCGTTCCGGTCAAAAATTCATTCCGGGAGTATTGCGATTCATTTGGTAATTATCCTAGCATGTTGGCAGTCGAAAAAAAAAACTCTTAAATACGATCCAACCTATCAAACTAGTTACCCGTAACCAAACTTCAAAGAATTGAGATCTAGCGCATCGGTGAGGTACAAAATCTTTACTGGTCAAAAATTCAAACCGAGAGTATTACTGATTCATTTGCTAACTATCCATGCATTTTGTCGGTCGAAACAAAACTCTTAAAAATGATCCAACCTCCCGAATGCGTTGTCTGTAGCCAAGTTTCACAAAATTGCGATCTAAAGGACCGGTTAGGTACGAAATTCGTTCCTAGCATCTTTACGGTCGAGGATAAACTTTTAAAAATGATCCAACCTCTCGAACGATTTGTCAGTAGCCAAGCTTCTCATAATTACGATCTAAAGCATCGGAGAGGTACAAAATCCGTACCGGTCAAAATTTTAAACCGGGAGTATTGCGATTCATTTGGAAACTATCATAGCATATTGGCGGTCGAAACAAAACTCTTAAAAACGATCTATCCTATCAAACGATCTTTCTTAAAAATGATCTATCCTATCAAACGAGTTGGCGGTCAAACGACCGGTGCGGATTTTGCACATCTCTGTTGCATTAGATCACAATTATGATAAGCTTGACTATCAGGCAACTCGTTTGAGAGGTCGGATCATTTTTAAAAGCTTAATTTGGATCGACAGCATGCTAGGAGAGTTAGCAAATGAATCGCAATATTACCGGTATGAATTTTTGACCGGTACGGATTTCGTTCCTCACCAATGTGTTAGATCGCAATTCTAAGAAGCTTGGCTGCCGACAACTCGTTTGAGAGGTTAGATCATTTTTATGAGATTTTTTTTTACCGACAACATGCTAGGATAGTTACCAAATGAATCGATATAGTCTCGGTATGAATTTTTGACCGGTTCGGATTTCGTATCACTTCGATCATTTTTAAGAGTTTCGTTATGACTGAAAGCATGCGAGGATAGTTACATAAAGAATCATAATACTCTCAGTTTTAATTTTTGACCGGAAAGGATTTTAAACCTCTCCGATGTGTTATATCGCAATTCTAAGAAGTTTGGCTACCGACAATTCATTTGATAGGTTTGATCATTTTTAAGAGTTTCGTTTCGACCGCCAGCATGCTAAGATAGTTACCAAATCAATCGATATCGTCCCGGTTATAATTTTTGACCCGCTCGGATTTCGTACCATACCAATACTTTAGATTGCAATTCTGAAAAGCTTGGCTACGGACAAGTCGTTTGAGATTTTGATATTTTTAAGAGTTTCGCTTCGACCGACAACATGCTAAGGATAGTTTCCAAATCAATTGATATAGTCCCCAGTTTGAATTTTTGATGGTACGAATTTCGCACCATACCGATGTTTAAGATCGTAATTTTGGGAAGCTTGGCTACCGAAAAGTCGTTTGAGAGGTCGTATCATTTATAAGAGATTTGTTTCGACCGAAAACATGCTAGGATAGTTACCAAATGAATCACAATACTCCCAGTTTTAATTTTTGACCGGAAATGATTTTAATCCTCTTTGATGCGTTATATAAGAAGCTTGGCTACCGACAACTCGTTTGAGAGGTTGGATTATTTTTTAGAGTTTCTTTTCAACCGACAACATGCTAGGATAGTTACCAAATGAATAGTTCTAGTCCAGGTTTTAATTTTGGACCGGTACGGACTTCGCACCACTCCGATGCATTAGATCGCAATTATGATAAGCTTGACTATCGGCAACTCGTTTGAGAGGTCGGATCATTTTTAAAAGCTTTATTTGGATCGGCAACGAGCTTGGATAGTTACCAAATGAATCGCAATACTCTCAGCTTTAATTTTTGACCGGTATAGATTTCGTACCTCTCCAATACTTTAGAACACATTTATGAGATGTTTGGCTACCGGCAAGTCACTGTAAGGTTGGATCGCTTTAAAGAGTTTCATTTCGACCAACGACATGCTAGGATAGTTTCCAATTGAATCTATATAGTCCTGGTATAAATTTTTGACCGGTTCGAATTTCGTATCTCTCCGATGCGTTATATCGCAATTCTGACAAGCTTGGTTACTGGTAACTAGTTTGAGAGGTTGGATAATTTTTAATAGTTTCTTTACAACCGACAACATGTTAGGATAGTTACCAAATGAATAGTTATAGTTCTGGATTTAATTTTTGACCGGTACGGATTTCACACCACTCCGATGCATTAGATCGCAATTATGATAAGCTTGACTCTCGGCAACACGTTTGAGATGTCGGATCATTTTTAAATGCTTAATTTCGATCGACAACATGCTAGGATAGTTACCAAATGAATCGCAATAGTATCGGTTTGAATTTTTGACCGACACGGATTTCGTACCTCATTGATGTGTTAGATCGCAATTCTGAGAAGCTTGGCTACCGACAACTCGTTTGAGAGGTTGGATCATTTTAAAGAGTTTCTTTTAGACCGATAACATGCTAGGATAGTTACCAAATGAATCGATATAGTCCCGGTATTAATTTTTAACTGGTTCGGATTTCGTATCACTCCGATGCGTTATATCGCAATTCTGGAAAGCTTAGTTACTGGTAACTCGTTTAAGAGGTTGGATCATTTTTAAGAGTTTCGTTATGGCTGAAAACATGCAAGGATAGTTACCAAATGAATCGCAATACTTCCAGTTTTAATTTTTGACCGGAAAAAGGATTTTAAACCTCTCCGATGCGTTATATCACAATTCTAAGAAGCTTGGCTACCGACAACTCGTTTGACAGGTTTGATTATTTTTAAGAGTTTCGTTTCGACCGTCAGCATGCTAGGATAGTTACCAAATCAATCGATATCGTCCCGATTATAATTTTTGACCCGCTCAGATTTCGTACCATACCATTACTTTAGATCGCAATTCTGAGAAACTTGGCTACGGACAAGTCGTTTGAGATTTTGATCATTTTTAACAGTTTCGCTTCGACCGACAACATGCTAAGGATAGTTTCCAAATTAATCGATATTGTCCCTATTTGAATTTTTGATGGTACGAATTTCGTACCATACCGATGTTTTAAACCACAATTCTGAGAAGCTTGGCTACCGAAAAGTCGTTTGAGAGGTCGTATCAATTATAAGAGGTTTATTTCGACCAAAAACATGCTAGGATAGTTACCAAATGAATCATTATACTCCCAGTTTTAATTTTTGACCGGAAAGGATTTTAATCCTCTTTGATGCGTTATATAAGAAGCTTGGCTACCGACAACTCGTTTGAGAGGTTAGAATATTTTTTAGAGTTTCTTTACAACCGACAACATGCTAGGATAGTTGCCAAATGAATAATTCTAGTCCCGGTTTTAATTTTGGACCGGTACGAATTTCGCACCTCTCTGATGTATTAGAACGCAATTATGATAAGCTTGACTATCGGCAACTCGTTTGAGAGGTCGGATCATTTTTAAAAGCTTTATTTTGATCGACAACATGCTAGGATAGTTACCAAATGAATCGCAAATGTACCGGTTTAAATTTTTGACCGGTACCAATTTTGCACCCCATCGATGTGTTAGATCGTAATTTTTAGAAACTTGGCTACCGACAACTCGTTTGAGAGGTTGGATCATTTTTTAGTGTTTTTTTTTCGACCGACAACATGCTAGGATTGTTTCCAACTGAATCGATATAGTCCCGTTATGAAGTTTATACCGGTTCAAATTTCGTATCTCTCCGATGCGTTTTATCGCAATTCTGAGAAACTTGGTTACTGGCAACTCCTTTGAGAGGTTGGATCATTTTTAAGAGTTTTTTTGCAACCGACAACATGATAGGATAGTTATCAAATGAATTGTTCTATTCCAAGTTTTAATTTTCGGCCGGTACGGATTTCGAACCTCTCTGATGCATTAGATCGCAATTATGATAAGCTTGGCTATCGGCAACTCGTTTGAGAGGTCGGTTCATTTTTAAAGGCTTAATTTGGATCGACAACATGCTAGGATAGTTACCAAATGAATTGCAATAGTACCGGCTTGAATTTTTGACCGGTACAAATTTCGCACAGCATCGATGTGTTAGATCGAAATTTTGTGAAGCTTGGCTACCGACAACCTCTTTGAGAGGTTGGATCATTTTTAAGAGTTTTTTTCGACCGAAAAAATGCTAGGATAATTTCCAATTCAATCGATATAGTCCCGGTATGAATTTAGGACCGGTTCGAATTTCGTATCTCTCCGATGCTTTATATCGCAATTCTGAGAAACTTGGTTACTGGCAACTCGTTTGAGAGGTTGGATATTTTAAGAGTTTCTTTACAACCGACAACATGCTAGGATAGTTACCAAATGAATAGTTATAGTCCCGGTTTGAATTTTTGACCGGTGCGAATTTCGCTTCACTCCGATGCATTAGATCGCAATTATGATAAGCTTGACTCTCGGCAACTCGTTTGAGAGGTCCGATCATTTTTAAAAGCTTTATTTGGATTGACAATATGCTAGGATAGTTTCCAAATGAATCGCAATAGTACCGGCTTGAATTTTTTGACCGGTACAAATTTCGCACCCCATCGATGGTTAGATCGCAATTTTGAGAAGCTTGGCTACCGACTACTCGATTGAGAGGTTGGATCATTTTTTAGAGTTTTTTTTTTACCGACAACATGCTAGGATTGTTTCCAATTGAATCGATATAGTCCCGGTATGAATTTTTGACCGGATCAAATTTCGTATCTCTCTGATGCGTTATATCGCAATTCTGAGAAGCTTGGTTACTGGCAACTCTTTTGAGAGGTTGGATCATTTTTAAGAGTTTTTTTACAATCGACAACATGATAGGATAGTTACCAAATGAATAGTTATAGTCCCGGTTTGAATTTTCGACCGGTACGGATTTCGTACCACTCCGATGCATTAGATCGCAATTATGATAAGCTTGACTCTCGGCAACTTGTTTGAGAGATCGGATCATTTTTAAATGCTTAATTTGGATCGACAACATGCATGGATAGTTACCAAATGAATCGCAATAGTACCGGTTTAAATTTTTGACCGGCACGGATTTCGTACCTCATTGATGTGTTAGATCGCAATTCTGTGAAGCTTGGCCTCCGACAACTCGTTGGAGAGGTTGGATTATTTTTGAAAGTTTCTTAACAATCGATGACATGCTTGGATAGTTGCCAAATGAATAGTTCTAGTCCCGGTTTTAATTTTGGACCGCTGCGAATTTTGCACCTCTCTGATGCATTAGATCGCAATTATGATAAGCTTGACTATCGGCAACTCATTTGAGAGGTCGGATCATTTCTAAAAGCTTTATTTGGAACGACAACATTCTAGGATTGCTACCAAATGAATCGTAATAGTACCGGTTTGAATTTTTGACCGGTACCAATTTTGCACCCCATCGATGTGTTAGATCGCAATTTTGGGAAGCTTGGCTACCGACAACTCGTTTGAGAGATTGGGTCATTTTTTATAGTTTTTTTTTTACCGACAATATGCTAGGATTGTTTCCAATTGGATCGATATAGTCCCGGAATGAATTTTTGACCGGTTAAAATTTTGTATCTCACCGATGTGTTATATCGCAATTCTGAGAAGCTCGGTTACTGGCAACTCCTTTGAGAGGTTGGATCATTTTTAAGAGTTTTTTAACAACCGATAACATGATAGGATAGTTACCAAATAAATAATTATAGTCCCGGTTTGAATTTTTGACCGGTACGGATTTTGCACCACTCCGATGCATTAGATCGCAATTATGATAAGCTTGACTCTCGGCAACTTGTTTGAGAGGTCAGATCATTTTTAAATGCTTAATTTGGATCGACAACATGCTAGGATAGTTGCCAAATGAATCGAGATAGTACCGGTTTGAATTTTTGACCGGCACGGATTTCGTACCTCATTGATTGCTTAGATCGCAATTCTGAGAAGCTTGGCTACCGACAACTCGTTTGAGAGGTTAGATAATTTTTAAGAGTTTTTTTTCGACCGACAACATGCTAGGATAGTTACCAAATGAATCGATATAGTCCCGGTAGGAATTTTTAACCGGTTCGGATTTCGAATTACTCCTATGCGTTATATCGTAATATCATAATTCTGAGAAGCTTGGTTGCTGGTAACTCGTTTAAGAGGTTGGATCATTTTTCAGAGTTTCGTTATGACTGAAAACATGCAATGATAGTTACCAAATGAATCGCAATACTCCCAGTTTTAATTTTTGACCGGAAAGGATTTTAAACCTCTCCGATGCGTTATATCGCAATTCTAAGAAGCTTGGCTACCGACAACTCGTTTGATAGGTTTGATCATTTTTAAGAGTTTCGTTTCGACCGTCAACATACTAGGATAGTTACCAAATCAATTGATATCGTCCCGGTTATAACTTTTGACCCGCTCAAATTTCGTACCATACCAATACTTTAGATCGCAATTCTGAGAAGCTTGCCTACGGACAAGTCGTTTGAGATTTTGATCAGTTTTAAGAGTTTTGCTTCGACCGACAACATGCTATGGATAGTTTCCAAATTAATAGATATAGTCCCAGTTTGAATTATTGATGGTAGGAATTTCGTACCATACCGATGTTTTAGATCAAAATTCTGAGAAGCTTGGCTACCGAAAAGTTGTTTGTGAGGTCGTTTCATTTATAAAAGTTTGTTTCGACCGATAACATGCTGGGATAGTTACCAAATGAATCACAATACTCCCAGTTTTAATTTTGACCGGAAAAGATTTTAAACCTCTTTGATGCGTTATATCGCAATTCTAAGAAGCTTGGCTGCCGACAACTCGTTTGAGAGGTTGAATTATTTTTTAGAGTTTCTTTACAACTGACAACATGCTAGGATAGTTACCAAATGAATAGTTCTAGTCCCGGTTTTAATTTTGGACCGGTACGGATTTCGCACCTCTCCGATGCATTAGATCGCAATTATGATAAGCTTGACTATCAATAACTCGTTTGAGAGGTCGGATCATTTTTAAAAGCTTTTTTTGGATCGGCAACATGCTAGGATAGTTACCAAATGAATAGCAATACTACCGGTTTGAATTTTTGACCGGTATGAATTTTGCACCACATCAATGTGTTAAATCGCAATTTTGAGAACCTTGGCTACCGACAACTCATTTGAGAGGTTGGATCATTTTCAAGAGTTTTTTTTTTACCGATAACATGTTAGGATAGTTTCCAATCAAATCGATATAGTCCCGGTATGAATTTTTGACTGGTTCAAATTTCATATCTCTCCGATGCGTTATATCGCAATTCTGAGAAGCTTAGTTGCGGGCAACTCGTTTGAGAGGTTGGATCAATTTTAAGAGTTTCGTTATGACCGGAAACATGCAAGGATATTTACCAAATCAATCGCAATACTCCCAGTTTTAATATTGACTGGAAAGGATTTTAAACCTCTCCGATGTGTTATATCGCAATTCTAAGAAACTTAGCTACCGACAACTCGTTTGAGATGTTGGATCATTTTTTAAAGTTTCATTTCAACCGACAACATGCTAATATACTTACCAAATGAATAGTTATAGCTCCGATTTAAATTTATGATCAGTACGGATTTTGCACCTCTCCGATGCATTAGATTGCAATTATGATTAGCTTGACTTTTGGCAACTCGTTTGGGAAGTCGGATCATTTTTAAAAGCTTAATTTGGATTGGCAATATGCTAGGATATTTACCAAATGAATCGCAATAGTACCGGTTTGAATTTTTGACCGGTACGGATTTCGTACCTCACCGATGTGTTAGATCGTAATTCTGAGAAGCTTGGCTACCGATAACTCGTTTGAGAGGTTGAATCATTTTTAAGAGTTTCTATTCGACCGAAAACATTCTAAGATAGTTACCAAATGAATCGATATATTCCCAGTATGAATTTTTGACCGGTTTGGATTTCATATCTCTCTGTTGCGTTATATCGTAATTCAGAGAAGCTTGGCTACTGACAATTTATTTGAGAGGTGGGATCATTTTTCAGAGTTTCGTTATGACTGAAAAAAAGCAATGATAGTTACAAAATGATTCGCAATACTCCCAGTTTTAATTTTTTATCGGAAAGGATTTTAAACCTCTCCATGCGTTATATCGCAATTCTTAGAAGCTTGGCTACCGACAACTCGTTTGATAGGTTTGATACTTTTTTAAGAGTTTCGTTTCCACTATCAACATGCTAGGATAGTTACCAAATCAATCGATATCGTCCCGATTTTAATTTTTTACCCTCCCCCAGATTTCGAACCATACCAATGCTTTAGATTGCAATTCTGAGAATCTTGGCTACGGACAAGTTGTTTGAGAGTTTGGCTCATTTTTAAGAGTTTCGCTTCGACCGACAACATGCTATGATAGTTTCCAAATTAATCGATATAGTCCCAGTTTGAATTTTTGATCATACGGATTTCGTACCATATCAATGCTTTAGATCGCAATTCTGAGAAGCTTGGCTGTCGAAAAGTCGTTTGAGAGGTCGTATCATTTTTAAGAATTTTGTTTCGACCGAAACCATGCTAGGATAGTTACCAAATGAATCGCAATACTCCCAGTTTTAATTTTTGACCGGAAATGATTTTAAACCTCTTTGATGCGTTTTATCGCAATTCTAAGAAGCTTGGCTACCGACAACTCGTTTGAGAGAATGGATTATTTTTTAGAGTTTCTTTACAACCGACAACATGCTAGGATAGTTACAAAATGAATAGTTATAGTTCCGGATTGAATTTTCAACCGGTACAGATTTCGCACCTCTCCGATGTATTAGATCGCAATTAGGATAAGCTTGACTATCGATAACTCGTTTGAGAGGTCGGATCATTTTAAAAAACTTTATTAGGATTGACAACATGCTATGATAGTTTCCAATTGATCCGTAATATTACCGGTATGAATTTTTGACCTCACCAATGTGTTAGATCGCAATTCAGAGATGCTTGGCTACCGACAACTCGTATGAGAGGTTGGATCATTTTTAAAAGTTTCTTTTTGACCGATAACATGCTAGGATAGTTATTAAATGAATCGATATAGTCCCGGTATGAATTTTTTACCGATTCGTATTTCGTATCTCTCCGATGCGTTATATCACAATTCTGAGAAGCTTGGTTACTGGCAACTCGTTTGAGAGGTTGGATCATTTTTAAGAGTTTCGTTAGACTGAATACATGCAAGGATAGTTTCCAAATGAATCACAATACTCCCAGTTTTAATTTTTGGCCGGAAAGGATTTTAAACCTCTCCGATGCGTTATATCGCAATTCTAAGAAGCCTGGTTACCGACAACTCGTCTGATAAGTTGGATCATTTTTAAGAGCTTCGTTTCAACCGTCAACATGCTAGGATAGTTACAAAATCAATCGATATCGTCCCGGTTATAATTTTTGTCCCGCTCAGATTTCGTACCATACCAATGCTTTAGATCGCAATTCTGAGAAGCTTGGTTACCTAAAAGTCGTTTGAGAGGTCGTATCATTTTTAAGAGTTTTGTTTCGACCGACAACATGCTAGGATAGTTTCCAAATGAATAGTAATACTCCTTGTTTTAATTTTTGACCGAAAAAGATTTTAAACCTCTTTAATGCGTTATATCGCAATTCTAAGAAGCTTCGTACCGACAACTCGTTTGGGAGGTTGGATTATTTTTTAGAGTTTCATTTCAACCGACAACATGCTAGAATAGTTACCAAATGAATAGCAATACTCCTTGTTTTAATTTTTGACCGAAAAAGATTTTAAACCTCTTTAATGCGTTATATCGCAATTCTAAGAAGCTTCGCACCGACAACTCGTTTGGGAGGTTGGATTATTTTTTAGAGTTTCATTACAACCGACAACATGCTAGAACAGTTACCAGATGAATAGGTATAGTCCCGGTTAGAATTTTCGACCGGTACGGATTTCGCACCATTCCGATATATTAGATCGCAATAATGATAAGCTTGACTATCGACAGCTCCTTTGAGAGGTCGGATTATTTTAAAAAGCTTAATTTTGATTGGAAACATGCTAGGATAGTTACCAAATGAATCGCAATAGTACCGATTTGAATTTTTTACCGGCACGGATTTCGTACCACACCGAAGTGTTAGATCGCAATTTCGCGAAGCTTGGTTAATAGTAACTCGTTTGAGAGGTTGGATCATTTTTAAGTATTTCTTTTAGACCGACAACATGCTAGGATAGTTACCAAATGAATCGATATAGTCCCGGTATGAATTTTTAACCGGTTCGAATTTCGTATCACTCGGATGCGTTATATCGCAATTCTGAGAAGCTTGATTACTGGCAACTCGTTTAAGAGTTTCGTTAGACTGAATACATGCAAGGATAGTTTCCAAATGAATCACAATACTCCCAGTTTTAATTTTTGGCCGGAAAGGATTTTAAACCTCTCCGATGCGTTATATCGCAATTCTAAGAAGCTTGGTTACCGACAACTCGTCTGATAGGTTGGATCATTTTTAAGATCTTCGTTTCAACCGTCAACATGCTAGGATAGTTACAAAATCAATCGATATCGTCCCGGTTATAATTTTTGTCCCGCTCAGATTTCGTACTATACCAATGCTTTAGATCGCAATTCTGAAAAGCTTGGCAACAAACAAGTCGATTGAGAGTTTGGTTCATTTTTAAGAGCTTCGCTTCGACCGACAACATGCTAGGATAGTTTCCAAATTAATCGATATAGTCCCGGTATGAATTTTTAACCGGTTCGGATTTTGTATCACTCTGATGCGTTATATCGCAATTCTGAGAAGCTTGATTACTGGCAACTCGTTTGAGAGGTTGGATCATTTTTAAGAGTTTCGTTATGACTGAAAACATGCAAGGATAGTTACCAAATGATTCGCAATACTCCCAATTTTTATTTTGACCGAAAAGGATTTTAAACCTCCTCGATGCGTTATATCGCAATTCTAAGAAGCTTGGCTACCGACAACTCGTTTGATAGGTTGGATCATTTTTAAGAGTTTCGTTTCGACCGTCAACATGCGAGGATAGTTACCAAATCAACCGATATCATCCCGCTTATAATTTTTGACCTGCTCGGATTTCGTACCATACCAATGCTTAAAATCACAATTCTGAGAAGCTTGGCTACGGACCAGTCGTTTGAGTGTTTGGTTCATTTTTAAGAGTTTCGCTTCGACCGATAACATGCTAGGATAATTTCCAAATTAATCGATATAGTCCCAGTTTGATTTTTTTATGGTACGGATTTCTTACCATACCGATGCTTTAGATCGTAATTCTGAGAAGCTTGTCTACCGAAAAGTTGTTTGAGAGGTCGTATCGTTTTTAAGAATTTTGTTTCGACCGACAACATGATAGGTTAGTTTCCAAATGAATCACAATACTCCCAGTTTTAATTTTAGACCGATAAGGATTTTATACCTCTCCGTTGCGTTATATCCTAATTCTAAGAAGCTTGGCTGCCGACAACTCGTTTGAGAGGTTGAATCATTTTTTAGAGTTTCGTTTCAACCGACAACATGCTAGGATAGTTACCAAATAAATAGTTTAGGGTGCAGTTCAAATTTATTATCAGCAACAAGCCTATTCAACATCTGTGAAAAAAGCTCCATCATCAGCACAAAGAGATAAGGGGACATTGGGTCCCCTTGCCTAATGCCTTTTTTCCCTTTTAAAATAACCACACAGGGTCCCATTGATACAAACTGAGAATCTAGGGGTGGATATACACTCATGTATCCAATTTATCATTCTTTGAGGAATTTTATAAGTATGTAAAACAACCACCAAGCTATCCCAGCTGATAATATCATAAGCTTTACACAGGTCCACTTTAATAGCACACATCTTAGGGAGGTTTTCTCTATGATAGTTTTTCACTAGTTCATGAGAAAGCAAAATGTTATCAATGATGCTTCTACCTTTGATGAACGCAGACTGATTAGGACTTATGAGATCACTAATCACCTTGCAAATTCTTTTGGTGATGATTTTGGTAATTGTTTTGTACACAATATTGCAATAAGCAATGGGCCTAAAATCATTGAAGGTCTTAGGGCTATTAACTTTTGAAATAAGTGAAATAATAGTGGCATTAACTTCACTCAGCATTTTAGAAGATCTAAAAAAGTTTTGTATTGCCTTTGTTAAATGGCCTCTAATAATACTCCAAGCAGCCTTAAAAAGAGAGCAGTGAAGCCATCAGGGCCAGGGGTTTTATCATTGCCCATTGAACTGAGAGCTTCAGTGATCTTATTATCTGTAATATCTGCTTGAAGCATAAGAGATTGGTCACTATTAACGGTTGTAAGATTCTCAAGGGCAGCCGGGGGCATACTAGGGACATGATAATTGTGGCCAAGGATATTAGTGAAGTGCCTCATACTCTCCTCACCAATCTCTTTGTTATCAACAATCTTGTCACCATTTTGCTTTAAAAATCACAATTATGAGAAGCTTGGATACCGGCAAATCGATTGAGAGCTTGGATCACGGTTAAGAGCTTCTTTTCGACCGATAACGCGCAAACCAAATGAATTGCAATACTCGCGGTTTCAATTTATGTCCGAAACAGATTTCGAACCTCTCCGATGGATTAGGCCACAATTCTGAAATGCTTGGCTACTAACAAAATGTTTGAGAGGGTAGATTGTTTTTATGAGTTTCTTTTAATCCGGCAACATTCAAGGATCGTTGCAAAATGAATCGCTATACTCCCAGTTTTAATTTTTGACCTGTACGGATTTTGAAACTCTACGATTGTTTAGATCATAATTATGAGAAGCTTGGCTACCAACAACTTGATTGTGAGCTTGGATTACGGTAAAGGGTTTATTTTCGACCGATTACAATCAAGGGTAGCTTCCAAATGAATCGCAATACTCCCGGTTATAATTTATGACCGAAATTGATTTCGCACCTCTCCGATGGTTTTGATCATAATTCTGAGAAGCTTGGCTGCTGGTAACTCATTTTTGTGGATGGAATACGGTTAAGAGTTTCTTTCCGGCCGACTATACGCAAGGATTGTGATTTAATGAATCGCAATACTCCTAGTTTCAATTTTAGATCGGTATGGATTAGATCATTATTCTAAGAAGCTTGGCTACCTACAACTCGTTTGTGAGGTTGGATAATTTTTAAGTGTTTCTATTCAACCGACAATATTCTATGATTATTACCAAATGAATCGCCATACTCTCGATTTCAATTTTTGACCATTACGGATTTCACACATCTTTGATGTCTTAAATTGTAATTTTGAGAATCTTGGCTACAGGCAACTCGTTTGAGAGGCTGGTTCATTTTCAAAAGTTTTTTTTATGATCGACAACATTCAATGATAGTTGCTAAATGAATCGCAATACTGCCGGTTTTAATTTTAGAACAGTGCTGATTTTACACCTCTTTGTGGTTTTAGATTGTAACTATATAAACTTGTCTACTGGCATCTCGTTTGTGAGGCTGGTTCATTTTAAAGATTTTTTTTTGGATCGACAACATTCAAGGATTATTACCAAATGAATAGCAATAATACCTGTTTCAATTTTAGAACGTTATGGATTTCACTCCTCTCATATGGTTTAGATCACAATTATGAGATGCTTAGCTACTGACAACTCCTTTGAGGGGCTGGATCGCTTTTCAGAGTTTCTTTTCAACCAACAATATTCTAGGATTGTTGCCAAATGAATCGCAATACTCTCAGTTTTAATTTTTGACCGGTATGGATTTCGCACCTCAGATTGTTTAGATCACAATTATGAGAAGCTTGGCTATTGGCAACTCGTTTGAGAGGCGTGTTCATTTTTAAGTGTTTTTTCTTGATCGACAGCATTCAAGAATTATTACCAAATGAATCTCAATACTCCCGGTTTCAGTTTTTGACCAGTGCGGATTTCAAACCTCTTTGTTGTTTTAGATCGTAATTTCGAGAGGCCTGGCTATTGGCAATTCATTTGAGGGGCTGGTACATTTTAAAGAGTTTATTTTTGATCGACAACATTCAAGGATTGTTACCAAAATGAATTGAAATACTCCCAGTTTTAATTTATGACCGAAACGGATTTTGTACCTCTCCGATGGTTTAGATCACAATTATGAGAAGCTTGGCTACTGATAACTCGTTTGTGGGGTTGGATCGCTTTTATGAGTTTCTTTTCGACCAGCAACATTCTAGGATTGTTCCTAAATTAATTGCTATATTCCCCATTTTAATTTTTGAACGGTTCGGATTTCGCACCTCTACGATTGTTTAGATCACAATTATGACAAGTTTGGCTACCGGCAACTCGATTGAGAGTTTGGATCACAGTTAAGTGTTTCTTTTCGACCTACAACACGCAAAGATAGCTACTAAATTAATTGCAATGCACCCGGTTTCAATTTATGGCCGAAACAGATTTTGCATCTCCCCGATGGTTTAGACCACAATTCTGAGAAGCTTGGCTATTGACAACATGTTTGAGAGGTTTGATCATTTTTATGAGTTTCTTTTCAGCCGGAAACATTCTAGGATTGTTGCAAAATGAATCGCTATACTCCAAGTTTTAATTTTTGTCCTCTACGGATTTTGAAATTCTACGATTGTTTAGATCACAATTATGAGAAGCCTGGCTTCCCGCAACTCGATTGTGAGCTTGGATCACGGTAAAAAGTTTATTTTCGACCGATTACACGCAAGGATAGCTACTAAATGAATCGCAATACTCCCAGTTTTAATTTATGAACCAAATGGACTTAGCACCTCTCTGATGGCTTAGATCGCAATTCTGAGAAGCTTGGTTGCCGGTAACTCATTTTTGTGGTTGGATCACGATTAAGAGTTTCTTTTTGGCCAACTATACACTAGGATTGTGATAAAATGAATCGCAATACTCCCAGTTTCCATTTTTGACCGGTACGGATTTCAAATCTCTCTGATGGTTTAGATCATAATTCTAAGAACTTGGCTACCAACAACTCTCTTGTGAGGTTGGATAATTTTTAAGAGTTTCTATTCGACCGACAATATTCTATGCATACATTGGTGTACTATATTTTCAGTTTTGGGTATTAGATTCCCTTATAGTGGTTTTGGTGGTTTCGGCGGGAGGAAGCCGTATCATGACCTTGGCGACCCCTAGACGGGTCGGGTATGATGTTGTAAAGGAGTGTGTGTGGTTTGGGGTGATTCCGGAAGATCGTAGGGTTTGCCGCTAGGTTCTGGAATTTTTAGGTAAAGATTCCTTTTCGGCAACTTAGGCGTTTCGGTGGTTTTAAGGCGGATTAGGCTATTATTTTATTGTGGGCAACCCCTAGATGGGTTGGTTATGTTATTGTGCGCAAGTGGGTGTGTCCGACAGCCCCTATTAGTTCCATTAAGGCTTAAGACTTAACCCATCCATTTTGTCATTTCGGCGTCTTTTCTGTCCATTTCTGAACTTTTGTTCAGAAAAGTTTTGAACTGTTTTTTTTTTTACCGTTGGCTCTTCTAGATGGGTTGGTTATATTATTGTGTGCGTGTGGGTGCTGCCGACAGCCCCTATCTATTTCGTTAAGGCTTAGGACTTAACCCATCCATTTCGTCCTTTCAGCGTCTTTTCTGTCCATTTTCTGGACTATTTTTTTTGAACTGTTTTGAGCTATTTTTTATAGCGTTGGCTCTTCCTCGTGATACACATTGGCCTTCCCCTATATATACAACACTTAACCCCCAAATTCATTTCGCTCCTCTCTCTGCAGATCCTCACCTCTCACGCCAAATTCTTCGCATCTCCTCGCTGTGATTTTCACCCCATTACTCGGTAAGTAATTCCTCTCTCTCTTCCGTTAGATTCGTTTCGATTACTGATGTTGGAGTATGATTTTGGGTTTAAAGGGTTTGTGATTACTGAGCTTCAATTGGGTTTTTGGGTGCTGTTAGGTCGTTCCCTTACCGTTTCGCGATTCTTTGGGCTTGGAACTCCGGTTTTGGCATCATCAAGAATCGAGCATTATAACAGGCGAGTTTCCCATCTTTGCTAAGTTTCCATACTAATTGCTTAGTGTTGATTTAGAGAACTACCTGTATTAGAGAGGTGTTGATAATTTTAACTATATACTAGTTAGCCGTTCTTAGCATACTTGTAGTTTATTGCCTGCTAATTTAGTTAGCTGCTCTTAGTATTGGTTTGTCAAAAGTTATGGGCTTCTAGTATTGTTAGAACATCTTGTGGTTAGACATGTCAGATTTGACCCTCCTTCGTCGTTTAGCATAATTATGGCATAGCACTGTGATAGGGTAATTAATCACTGCTTGTCTGTGAATTCGCTTACCCCTTGGATAGTATTTAATTCACCTAAAACTTAGTATGATCGGGTCTCAGATACAGAGACAAGATATGGTTGGATTAGTCTTCCTGGTGCCCAGTCTCGTCCTACGAAGAGAGACATGGTTGGATACTATTTCCTAGTGCCCAGTCTTGTCTAGCAAGGTGAAGACATGGTTGGATTAGTTTTCCTGGTGCCTAGTCTCGTCCTGCGAAGAGAGACATGGTTGGATACTATTTCCTGGTGCCCAGTCTTCTCCTGCGTGCAAAGTCATGGTTGGAATAGTTTTTCTGGTGCCCAGTCTCATCCAACAAGGAAAAACATGGTTGGAAACTAGTTCCTAGTGCCCAGACTTCTCAGACGAGGTTGAAATGCATGTCTCATAACAACACATCTTGTAGAATTTTGAATAAGTATGGGATTATTCCAAATTTACCACCATCATATCATCATAGCATTGCATCATATCATATTTTGTATACTCTCTGTTCCTCCTAACTCTTATTCCAAATCCTATCATCCATTCTTCTGTTCTTATTCTAAATCACTCACTTCTTCTCTTGGCAGCATTATAGATCTTGTTAGTGATCGTGTAGAGTAACTGTAGCGTAATTAAACTGTAGTAGTAGTTGTTGTTTTTTGTTACTTTACATTAAAGATTTTCCCTTTAATATTCACTCCTCACTCTTCTTCGTCACTGGATCACTTAGTTGGTTATTTAGCTTTGTTAGCTTTCGGCGAGCTGTGGTTTTGCTCACCTTCGCTATTTGTTAACATTTCAGAGGTTGAGTAGCTATTTTATGCTGAGGATTCCAGCTGGTTTGGAGCTGATTTTGGGGCTGTTGCAGATCTCCATAGTTTTAGACATCCCTATATATGATCTTAGCTTTTGACTTTGTATATTATTCAGGACTTTGTATATATTCAGTTGATGTATATATGTCTTTTGCTTCCGCTATTGTTGTTCATTCTTATTTTTCTCTGATGATTTTGCTAAGTGAATGATCGAGCCAGAATTTGTCTACGACAACATTCTATGATAGTTTCTTTATGATCGACAACATTCTATGATAGTTTCTGAATGAATCGCAATACTCCCGGTTTCAATTTTTGAACAGTACGGATTTCACACCTCTTTGTGGTTTTAGATTGTAATTATAAATGTTTGTCTACTAGCAACTCGTTTGTGAGGCTGGTTCATTTTAAAGATTTTCTTTTGGATCGACAACATTCAAGGATTGTTACCAAATTAATAGCAATACGCTGTTTTAATTTTTGACCGTTATGGATTTTAATCCTCTCTTAAGGTTTAGATCACAATTATGAGAAGCTTGGCTATTGACAACTCGTTTGTGGGGTTGGATCACTTTTATGAGTTTCTTTTCAACCAACAACATTCTAGGATTGTCCCCAAATGAATCACAATAATCCCAGTTTTAATTTTTGACCGGTACGGATTTCGCACCTCAAATTGTTTTGATCACAATTACGCGAA
Source organism: Kingdonia uniflora (assembly GCA_014058105.1). Taxonomy (NCBI): domain Eukaryota; kingdom Viridiplantae; phylum Streptophyta; class Magnoliopsida; order Ranunculales; family Circaeasteraceae; genus Kingdonia; species Kingdonia uniflora. The sequence continues at coordinate 25,053 of JACGCM010002804.1, forward strand.
GCTTGGCTACATGCAATACGTTTAAGAGGCGTGTTCATTTTTAAGAGTTTCTTTTTGATCAACAAAATTCAAGGATTATTACCAAATGAATCGCAATACTCCCGGTTTCAATTTTTGACCAGTGCGTATTTTAAACCTCTCTATTGTCTTAGATCGCAATTTTGAGAAGCTTGGCTATTGGCAATTCGTTTGAGAGGCAGGTTCATTTTAAAAAACTTATTTTTGATCGACAGCATTCAAGGATTGCTACCAAAATGAAATGCAATACTCCCGGTTTCAATTTATGACCGAAACGGATTTCGCACCTCTCCGATGGTTTAGATCATAATTATGAGACGCTTGGCAACTGACAACTCTTTTGGGAGGTTGGATCATTTTTATGAGTTTCTTTTTAACCAGCAATATTCATGGATTGTTTCCAAATTAATCGTTATACTCTCAGTTTTAATTTTAGACCGGTACGGATTTCGAACCTCTGCGATTGTTTAGATCACAATTATGAGAAGTTTGGCTACCGGCAACTCGATTGAGAGCTTGTATCACAGTTAAGAGTTTCTTTTCGACCGACTACATGCAAGGATAACTTCCAAATGAATCACAATACTTTCGATTTCATTTTATGAGCGAAACGGATATCGCAGCTCTCTGATGGTTTAGATCACAATTCTAAGAAGCTTGGCTACTGACAATTCGTTTGTGAGGCTTGATTATTTTTATGAGTTCTTTTCCAACCGACAACATTCTAGGATTGTTGCCAAATGAATCGCAATACTCCCAGTTTTAATTTTTGACCTGCACAGATTTTGCACCTCTCTGATTGTTTAGATCACAATTATGAGAAGCTTGGCCACTGGCAAATCGTTTGAGAGGCTTGTTCGTTTTAAGATTTTCTTTTCGACCGACAACACGCAAGGATAGCTACCAAATGAATCGCAATACTCCCAATTTCAATTTATGCCCAAAACGGATTTCACACCTCTCCGATGGTCTAGATCACAATTTTGAGAAGCTTGGCTTCCGGTAACTTATTTTACTTGGTGGATTACGGTTAAGTGTTTATTATTGATCAACAACATTCTAGGATTGTTACCAAATGAATCACAATACTCCTGGTTTCAATTTAAGACCACTGCGGATTTCACACCTCTTTGATGTTTTAGATCGTAATTTTGAGAAGCTTGGCTACCGGTAACTTGTTTGAGAAGTTGGATCACGGCTAAGAGTTCTCTATGGCCGACAATATGTAAGGATTATTACCAAATGAATCACGATGGCTTTTATAATTCAGAGAAGCTTGGTTACTTACAACTCGTTTGAGAGGATGGGTTAATTTAAAGGGTTTATTTTCATCCGATAACATTCCATAATTATTATCAAATTAATCGCAATACTCCCGGGTTCAATTTTTGACCAGTACAGATTTTACAGCTCTCTGTTGCTTTAGTTTGTAATTATGAGAAGCTTGGCTACTGGCAACTCGTTTGAGAGGCTGGTTCAATTTAAAGAGTTTCTTTTTAATCGACAATATTCTAGGATTGTTACCAAATGAATCACAATAATCCCAATATTAATTTTTGACCCTCTCCTATGGTTTAGATCAAAATTATAAGAAGATTGGCTACCGACAACTCGTTTGAGAGGTATCACGGATAAGAGTTTAATTTCGTCCAAAAACACGCAAGGTTAGCTACCAAATGAATCGCAGTACTCCCGGTTTCATATTATGACAAAAACGGATTTCACACCTCTCCGATGGTTTAGATCACAATTCATAGAAGCTTGGCTACCGACAACTCGTTTGAGAGGTTGGATCATTTTTATGAGTTTCTTTTCGACCATTAACATTTTAGGATTGATGCTAAATGAATCACAATACACCCAGTTTTTATTTTTGACCGGTAGGGATATCGTACCACTCCAATTGTTTAGATCACAATTATGAGAAGCTTGGCCACCGATAATTCGTTAAAGAGCTTGGATCGTAGTTAAGAGTTTATTTTTGATAGACTAAATGCAAGGATTGCTACCAAATGTATCATAATACTCCCGGTTGCAATTTATGACCGAAACGGATTTCGCACCTCTCCGATGGTTTAGATCACAATTCTAAGAATCTAGGCTACTAACAACTCGTTTGAGAGGTTTGATCATTTTTATGAGTTTCTTTTCAGCCGACAACATTCAAATGAATCGTAATACTCCCAGTTTTAATTTATCAACGACACCGATTTTGCACCACTCCGATTGTTTAGATCACAATTATGAGAAGCTTGGCTACTTGCAACTCGTTTGTGAGGCTGGTTCAATTTAAAAAGTTTCTTTTTGATTGACAACATTATAAGATTGTTACCAAATGAATCGCAATACTCCCAGTTTTAATTTTTGTCCGGTACGAATTTTGCACCTCTCCTATGGTTTAGATCACAATTAAGAGAAGCTTGGCTATCGGCATCTCGTAAGGGAGGTTGGATAATGGTTAAAAATATCTTTTCCACCGACGACACGCAAGGATAGCTACAAAATGAATTGTAATACTCCAGGAATCAATTTATGACCGTAACGGATTTCGCACCTCTCCGATGGTTTATATCACAATTCGAAGAAGCAAGGCCACTGACAACTCGTTTGAGAGGCTTGATCATTTTGATGAGGTTCTGTTCAACCGATAACATTCTAGGATCGCTGCAAAATGAATCGCAATAATCATAGATTTAATTTTTTAATGATACGGATTTCGCACCTCTTCGATTATTTAGATCACAATTATGAAAAGCTTGGCAACCGGCAACACGTTTGAGAGCCTGGATCACGATTAAGAATTTATTTTCGACAGTCTACATGCAAGGATTGCTACTAAATGAACCGCAATACTCCTGGTTTCAATTTATGTCCGAAACGGATTTCGCTCCTCTCCGATGGTTTGATCACAATTCTATGAAGTTTGGCAACCGGTAACTTATTTTAGAGGTTGGATCACGGTTAAGAATTTCTTTTCGGCCAACTATATGCATGGATTATGACCAAATGAATCGTAATAATCCCAGTTTCAATTTTTGAACGGTACAGATTTCAAATTTCTCTGAAGGTTAGACCATAATTCTGAGAAGATTGGCTACCTATAAGAGTTTTTATTCGACCGACAACATTATAGGATTATTACAAAATGAATCGTAATATTCTCAGGTTCCATTTTTGACTAGTCACAATTCTAAGAAGCAAGGCCACTGACAACTCGTTTGAGAGGTTTGATCATTTTGATGAGTTTCTGTTCAGCCGATAACATTCTTGGATTATTGTCAAATGAATCGCAATAATCCCAAATTTAATTTTTGAATAGTATGGATTTCGTACCTCTCCTCGATTGTTTAGATCATAATTATGAGAACTTGGAAACTGGCAACTCGTTTAAGAGCCTGGATCACGGTTAAGAGTTTATTTTTGACCGTCTACACGCAAGGATAACTGCCAAATGAACCGCAATACTCCTGGTTTCAATTTATGACCGAAACGAATTTCGCTCCTCTCCGACGGTTTGATCACAATTTTATGAAGTTTGGCAACCGAAAACTTATTTTAAAGTTTGTATCACGGTTAAGAGTTTCTTTTCGACCAACTATATGCATGGATTATGACCAAATGATTCGCAATAATCCCAATTTCAATTTTTGACCGGTACGGATTTCAAATCTCTCCGATGGTTTAGATCATAATTCTGAGAAGATTGGCTACCTATATAACTCGTTTGAGAGGTTGGATAATTTTTAAGAGTTTTTATTCGTCCGACAACATTATACGATTATTACCAAATGAATCGTAATATTCCTAGTTTCAATTATTGATCAGAACGTATTTTACACCTCTTTGTTGCTTTATATTGTAATTTTGAGAAGCTTGGCTACCGACAACTCGATTAAGTGGCTATTACGTTTTTAAGAGTTTCTTTCTGATCAACAATATTCTAGGATTGTTACAAAATGAATCGCAATACTCCCGGTTTCAATTTATGAGCGAAACAGATTTCGTACCTCTCCGATTGTTTAGATCATAATTCTGAGAAGCTTGGCTACCGGTAACTCATTTTAGAGGTTGGATCACGGTTAAGAGTTTCTTTTCCGCCGACTATATGCATGGATTGTGACCAAATGAATCGCAATTCCCCCAATTTCAATTTTAGACTGGTACGAATTTAAAATCTCTCCGATGGTTTAGATCATAATTCGGAGAAGCTTGGCTACCTAGAACTCGTTTGAGAGGTTGGATAATTTTTAAAGAGTTTTAATTCAACCGACAACATTATAGGATTATTACCAAAGCAATAAGGTAAATGGGAGTGAAGATAGCTGCAACCCATAAATTCAGAGGCATATGTCCATAAGCAATAAGGTATGACCTATATCTGTAATATGACGGTGTTTATACTACGTAATGCCATTTTATTGCAGAATGTAGCAACATAGAGGTAATAATTGGTTTGGACGTGATTTTTAAAACTACAGGAACTTATTTTTAAGTATGTCTATAAAAGTTTTACCAAAATGTTTTGCTGTGATTTAATAGTCTATATAGCAGAGATCTAATTCTGACATTGATCGCAATATCATTCTTTCAGGTTATTTCTAAATTTTTCTTTCCACATTTGAATTGTATCTCATGTGCATTATTGTCCTTATACAGATGACCAAAATATATTTATGTGGCCTATCATTCACAGTTTTACATTTCCAACTTTTACATTATAATGTAGGTAACAAATATGGATGTATATAGACGGATTATCACTCTTTCTTTACGAATGTATGAAGCAGGGAAAACTCCCTTTACAAGTTCCAGCTTTTGTTGTTGTTGTTGTTTATCCTTCCCAGATGGAAGGGACTGCTATCACCCTTACTACTGCTAGGGGGGAGGGTATCGTTTTGTAGATTGTCGTAATTGTTAGTGAGCTGACTGTCAGGTGTTCTCAACCCATCTCCATGTGATCCCCCAACATACTGTTGTACTACTAGCACAGATATTGTTGTAGCTGAGTCTGACGATGCTAACAGGTCTCCTATGGCACCCAACTCTCGGCACTCACTCCAATCATTAAGGCTAGCGATGTGCGGAGATATCATTCCTTGCCCCCTCCCAACTATGTAGAGGTCGTGAATATTTTCCATGGACCTAACAGCTACCACTGTCTCCTCTGCGTTGTTTATGAACTTCTCTGTGTATACAATCGTTTCGTCACTTACATTCTGCAGTCTAAAATCAGTTATGTACTTGTCATCGTATAGTCTTTCAGTTTCTGTTTCGGTGACTATATTAAGGTTGCTCCTACCATTTGTGAAGTTATCATAGTTCCTTTTTGGCTTTACTGCATCCTCCCCTGGAAGGAATCTGAAAACAGTCAAGCTAACGCCGGGATGCCTCGCCATTCTCCAGGCATAGGACAGTGCTTCACGATCATCTGGACCACCAAAGAAGAGAACTGCTATATTGCGAGAAATTTGACTGACTGCAACCCTGGTTAACCCACCAAGACCCCTGTCGATGAGGATGCCCACAGAGCAAGGCATTAGCCAACACATTCTGATTGATATTTCTCCACACAGGGTTTGTGGCCTCCATGCCGCCATCCACCGCTTGCTGCTTGTGAAAGGGAAGGATGATGAAGGTTACTCATTCATCTTCAGCAAGGTTGCAGATATCCTTATGCATTGTAGAGTAAGGGGAGATGGCAGTCAAGGGGTGAATAGATAGACCTGTTACATGTTGTTGCAAGTTTTCAAAGGAATTGATGATTTGTTCCGACTGCACTTGGGTTTTGTATATTGCTGGCTTTCCGACCTTGTGTGTGTTATGGACGATGAGCATGGCAGAGGCGCGGCCTATAAATTCCACTAGCTGGAGAACGTAGACGGCGATATGGAAATTCTTGGTTGGGTTGGAGATTTCTAGGAGATTGATGACGGATGGAATATTTCGATTGGTGTGGATGCATGTTAGTACCCGTAGTTCTGCAGACCGCGTTGACCTTTGTATCGTTCTTCTCTTGTGGGTTATGAAACCCTGAGCAGGCTTGTAGATGGCCACTACAATGGGCGTGATCATGCCTGTTACCAATACTGCAACAACCACCATGGTTGCAAATAACTGGTCATCCAGAACCTGTTTACTCTTCTAGTTAGTCATTTTATCGAGATGGAGAGAGAGACAGGGAAGTGAAGAAATATCGAAGTTCCAGATTTGTTTTATTTGAAATTTGGAAATAGTTTAGGATTTTTTTTGCCGAAATTTGTTAAAAATTCTTTAATATTTCAGTAGAAAGTAAAGGTTTTCTACACTTAAATTTTGCCAAAGGTTTAGGGAAGTAAGAAAATAGTGTTAATGTATACCTTCTGATCCTTACCCACATTGAGTACAACCATTTCAGTAAGGCCTTTAGTGTTCATGAGCAGTGCAAGAACGAAAGCTTCTCGAAAAGGCATCTTATAGTAAAGGGCAATGAGGAGAGTACCAGCCACCTTGCCAACACAAGCCAAGACGATGATAGCAATGAAGAACCCATAATCGCCTTTGCCATTCACACTTGAAATATCAGTTCTCAGTCCGCTTATCGCAAAGTACAGAGGTAGCAACAGCATCGTCACAAAATCCTCAAGTTTCTCCAACAGTGTGGTCGCAAGGGGGCCCTTTGGTATGATAAGTCCAAACACAAATGCACCAAAGATTGAGTGTGTGCCAATGGCATCAGTGATAAATCCGCACACAAACACCCCAGTGAGGATTAAACATATATGGTAGTCACTGAAGCTCTCTCCGTTTGGTATACGATGAATGAACCATTCAATGCCAGGTCTTACGACGAAGATCAACATCAACACAAACCCAATGCTTGAGAAGATCACATAAAATGACGCAAGAGTGCTCGAACTATTACTCTCTACCAATGCGACTGCCAAGGCTAGTAAGATCCACGCACATATATCGTTCATCATCGCGGCAGACATGGCTATCTTACCAATCTCAGTGTTTAACAGTTTCAGCTCTGCAAGGATTCGTGCGAGAACGGGAAAGGCTATTACGGAGAGGGAAACACCCATGAAGACCACAAAGGAAAGATGGTTTACTTGTGTTTCACCGTTAAATAAGAAGGTAGTGCTACTGCCGATAAGGAATGGGAGGGACATACAAGCAATAACAATCACCATCGCTTTCTGACTGGTTTTCCTAATCATACCGAGGTCCATTTCAACCCCAACTATAAACAAGAAGAAGAGGAGTCCAACATTTGCCAATGTCTCTAATACCATTATACTTCTCAATGGGAAAATTGTTGCTGAGAAATTAGCACTGCGTCCAAGTATCGAGGGACCTAGTATTACCCCTCCCTGCATATCCATAACCATATTAATGCCAAGAAAATATACAAATTATATCTACTTAGTTTCCCTCTACACTCAGCTTTTACAATCCGTAAAGCTGAATTAATTTCCTAAGCACTTCTCAGTTTAGCACGTTTTTTAAATGGAGCCTAATCCCATTGATAATGCTAATTTTGTGCCCGGAGCTCGAAACTCGTTATCATGCAAAGATACTTAGGCATGTATCAGCATGGGGTACTCATTATCCTAGTGTCGGTTGTAATTTACAGAACGAGGCCGTTAGCCTCGTAAACCATATTATTTCCTTTTTACATAAACTACTTTTTTTGTAGAGTATCGAATCAAAGCAAATATGGAGGTCTAGCTAATGGAATTCCTATTTGTACATTCTCTAGCATCGTATATGCAATAGCCTAATTTTGGGATTCGAACTTAGCCTTTACGCCAAGTGTGTTTAGAACGCTCAAGAATAGTAAGGGATAGCTAACAAGATAATTTAGCGTGAAAAACCGTTGAATAGGTTAAAAACCACGACATCCATTGAAGATTTTGATAAAGAGATAATGATATTATTGAGAAGGATATGAGAGCTACAGAGCTAGGGGAGCCTCCATCCAGGGAGAAATGCAAAATTAGCAAGAACAAAAACTTTCATATCAAGGATGGTGCTAAGGAGAGGACCAATAAACAAAATACTACTAATGTTAGACAACAACCCTGAGTGGGAAGCATCTCAGAATTATGACATAAACCTACCACGGTGCAGGTTAGTAAAATTTATTTAATTTCATCATGTGCATGTTAGCATCTGCATGGCCAACTTCCCAAATTTAATCCCCACCACCCATCCTTTCTTATCTTGACCGTTGAATTGGGGTGGTTGCCATTTATGGTTAGTAGGTCTATACAACATTCAATTCGCATTCGAACCGCCTTCCAAAAATAGCATGGCCAACTTCCCAAATTTAATCCCCAACACCCATCCTTTCTTATCTTGACTGTTGAATTGGGGTGGTTGCCATTTATGGTTAGTAGGTCTATACAACATTTAATTGGCATTCGAACCGCCTCCCAAAAATAGTAGTTTATTCAGATCTCATCCCAACCTATTTCAGAGAGGAAGAATATTGTTGTTTGAGCTTGGAGACACGACTTTGGGCCATGGCCCCTTCCGGTGGGTCTAACCACCGAATGACACCAAGTCAGCCTTGTTTTCCTCCTCTCCTTGAGAAGGTTAATGGGGGTCTCAACTCTACAACACCACTTGGGAGGGAAGAATCCGAGCTTGCAAAGAGGATTAACGCGGTTTCGAAACCGATTACTACGGGGAGAAGCAACTTTGATACTCTTGAGCTCCAACTCCTTGCTAGGGGTATTCCTTTGAGTAGTGTTGATCCAAAAATTACAGCGAGTGAACGGAAGAGATTCCAAAAATTACTTGAGGCTAGGCCTGATTACAAGAGCCCAATTAGTTCCAGGAAGGGGTCACCAATTATGGCCATAAGAATGTCCTTTCATGAGCAGAGAATTGCTAAGCTTTATGCAGAGAGAGAAGCCAAGGACAAAGAACTTCAACTCTCAATGAAGCAGCTCCATGAAGAAGAACACATGAGTGGTGATGATGACATAAGTAGTGAGGACATTGGTGAGGATAGTGGGAACTCTGAGTCATACAACAGTGAACCTGAGGAGCAAGGGGGTGAAGAAGCAGATGTGAATGAAGAGCTGGGAGGAGATGATGATGGTCAGAACAAGGAGCTTGCGGGGAATGAAGAGTATAATAGGGTGGAGAAAGACCCTGAAAATATTAATGAACAACAAGAGGAGATCCCTAGGGAGCACAATGCAACTAATGTTGATAAAATCACTGATCTTCCTGGTGAGAATGGTGAGAATTCACAGGTGAGTACTTCATGTTTGAAGAATAACCAGATTGAGGATACAGCTCTAAATGAGAAGACTAGGAAGTCTAATATAGGTACCACTGTGATGAATTGGGCTCATATGATGGGAGCAGCACCTAAGATCAGAGGTACTACTAAGCTAACTTACACTCCCCCCACGATTTTCAATGGTGCTAGAACTGCCTTTATCAAAACTGCTAAATATGCTGATAAGATTAAGTGTTGTGAAGACTTGGGTTGTGGGAAACTTCATTGGAAGGAGATTAGATTACAATTTTGTGAAAAATGCACTCAAAGGTATGTGGAATACCAAGGCTGAGTTTGAAATGCATTTACAAGGAAATAGTCTTTTTACATTTAGATTCTGTAGTGAGGAGGACATAACTAAGGTGCTTACTATGGGTAATGTTCACATTGCTAATAAGTGTTTTATGGTGAGACCATGGAGGCCTTATATTGAGACTGAGACTACTATGCTGCAGAATGTTCCAGTGTGGATTTTGCTGAGAAATATCCCTGGACATTTATGGAATCCAGATAGGCTAGCTGAACTTACTAGTGTCATTGGGATCCCCTTATGTCTAGATAAAGCAATTGAAGAAAAAGCTAGGCCAGGTTATGCCAGAGTATGAAATTGATATCAAGTGTGAGATGCCAGCAGCCTCTATACCAGTTGTGGCTGACACTAATGAAAAGTTCACAGTAGATGTTGAATACATATGGCACCCTGTCAAGTGTTTTGAATGTTTATCCTTTGGCCATAGTGCTGGGAAATGTCCTACTTCCTCTAAGATAGTGAAGATAGATAAAGTAGAGCACAAGGGAGCAACTAAAGCAGATAATCAGTATGGGGGTAGATTTGATTACAACCATGGGAAGGGCAGAGATAATTATTACAAAGAACAACGCTACGGGCATGTGGGTATAAGTGCTGAAGGTGGTAATAGGAATAACCAGTGGTTCTTTCTAATCCCAAGAAAACTTACAAACCTTACAATATGGAAACTAATGAAATGTCATCATTCTGTTATCTTGATGCTGTGTGTTGAACTTCGTAACTTCTATGTGTAGGTATATATCGGTAAATGGTAGTGATAAGTGAGGTTTGAAAAATTAGAGGAGCTCGAAAATGTGATGATAGGAAGTAGATAATTTTGTAAGATGGTTGGGTTGTTGTAAAGGTATATGGTATTTTGCTATCTATGTAATCGTACTGGCTAAAAAAATGACTTGACCTGTGGATAGAACTGATATTGGTATGTAGGGGCTACCGGTGGACTTACTTGATTTTGTATATTGCCATCTTTATATTTGTGCATATAAAATCTGAAGAGATATTTCAAAATTTGGAAAGAATGATCTGTTACCATAAATGGGATTTTTTTTAGCAAGAAGTTTATAATATTTATATATGCTGGATCATAAGTACAAGATAATTACAAACCAAGGATACAATTTTCAAATGTTCAAGTAAAGACATCACTGATGCCTTTAAGAAACTAGATAAGAGCATATCGTTCTGCTGCGGGTAGAAGAGTGCCAATGTATGTTCCTCGCTTATCCCCACTGATTTTAACGTACTCTGTGATTTCTATACTTGGCAGCTGGTTTTCTGTAGAGTTCACTGTAAAGTATTCTGCAATGTTTCCTATTATTTTTGTAATTGCTATACGACTTGTCAAAATGATCAAAATCTTAAACGACTTGTCAGTTGCCAAGCTTCTCATAATTGCGATCTAAAGTATCGGTGAGGTACAAAATCCGTTCCGGTCAAAAATTCAAACCGGGAGTATTGCGATTAATTTGAAAACTAACATAGCATATTGGCGGTCGGAACAAAACTCTTAAACAAATCAAACCTATCAAACGAGTTACAGGTAACCATACATCTACGAATTGAGATCTAACGCATCGTTGAGGTTCAAAATCCGTACTAGTCAAAAATTCAAGCGGGACAACTGCGATTTATTGGTAACTATCCAAGCTGTTGTGGTAGAAGCGAAGCTCGTTAAAAATGACCAGCCTCACAAACGATATGTCGGTTGCCAAGTTTCTCTTAATTGCGAACTAAAGCATCGGAGAGGTACGAAATCCGTACCTGTTAAAAATTCAAACCGGGAGTATTACGATTCATTTGGTAACTATCCTAGCATGTTGTCGGTCGAGATGAAACTTTTGAAAATGATCCATCCTCTCGAACGAGTTGTCAGTAGCCAAGCTTCTCATAATTGCGATCTAAAGCATCGGAAAGGTACGAAATCTGTACCGGCCAAAAATTCAAACCGGGAGTACTGGATTCATTTGGAAACTATCCTAGCATGTTGGCGGCCGATACAAAACTCCTCAAGGCGATCAAACCTATCAAAGGAGTTGCCGGTAGCCAAATTTCTATGAATTGAGATCTAACGCATCGGTGAGGTACGAACCCGTACCATTCCAAAAATTCAAACCGAGAGTATTGCGATTCATTTGGTAACTATCCTTGCATTTCTCGGTCAAAACAAAACTGTTAAAAATGATCCAACCTCTCGCACGAGTTGTAAGTAGCCAAGCTTATCAGAATTGCGATCTAAAGGATCTGTGAGTTACGAAATCCGTTCCAGTTTCAAATTCAAACCGGGACTATTGCGATTCACATGAAAACTATCCTAGCATGGTGTCGGTCGAAACGAAACTCTTAAAAGTTATCCACCTCTCAAACGAGTTTTCGGTAGACAAGCTTCTCCGAATTGCGGTCTAACGCATCAGAGAGGTACGTACCGGTAGATCTCAAACCGGGTGGAATGCGATTCCATTGGTTACAATCCAAACATGATGTCGGTTGAAACAAACTTTTAAAAACGATCCAACCTATCAAACGAGTTGCCGGAAACCAAGCTTCTCTGAATTGAAATCTAACGCAACGGATATCTACGAAATTCGTACCGGTCTAAAATTCAAACCAGGAGTATTGTGATTCATTTGGTAACTATCCTAGCATATTTTTGGTCGAGATGAAACTTTAAAAAATGATCCAAACTCTCGAACGACTTGTCAGTAGCCAAGCTTCACATAATTGCGATCAAGAACATCGGAGATGTACGAAATCCATAACGGTCAAAAATTCAAACCGGAAGTATTGCGATTCATTTGGCAACTATCCAAGCAAGATATCGGTCGAAACAAAACTTTTAAAAGCGATCCAACCAATCAAACTAGTTGTCGGTAACAAAGATTCTCAGAATTGAGATCTAAGGCATCGGAGTGGTACGAACTCCTAATCGTTCTAAAATTCAAACCGGGAGTATTGCGATTCATTTCGTAACTATCCTTGCTGATACGGTCGAGACGATACTTTAAAAATAATCCAACCTCTCGAACGAGGTTATCAGTAGCCAATCTTCTTATGATTGTGATCTAAAGCATCGGAGAGGTACAAAATCTGTACCGACAAAATATTTAAACCAGAGTATTGCGATTCATTGGGTAACTATCTTAGTATGTTGTCGGTCGAGGCAAAAACTTTTAAAAATGATCCAACTCCCGATTGAGTTGCCTGATAACATGATTCTCATAATTGCGATCTATAGCATCGGAGAGGTACGAAATCCGAGCCAGTCAAAAATCAAACCGGGAGAGTATTGTGATTCATTTGTAACTATCCAAGCGTGATGTCGTCGAAACAATACTTTTATAGCGATCCAGCCTATCAAACTAGTGTCGGTAACCAAGATTCTCAGAATTGAGATATAAGGATTGGTGTGGTACAAATCCGCATCGTTCAAAAATTCAAG
>JACGCM010001484.1:0-212697 GCA_014058105.1 Kingdonia uniflora
AGATAGAATGTAACAACCCATATTTTTAGCTCATGCTTGTTACGTCATTAATGTTGGTCTTAGTTTACTTAAGTTGCAACTACCTTATTGAATCTAAGCTTTTAAAGCCTTCTGCTTTCAACTTGAATCCCAACGTGGAGAGTCCAGGAGAAATGGGGTTGCTCATTCTTCTCTAATTTCCCTAATACTTCTCATATTTAACATCAACTAAAAACCCTTTTTATTCCTTTGTTTCTCCCTGGAAACCAGCCACATTATACAATTTTCTTCTCTCCTCTCCTCGCTGCAAATAGCCATTGTACTAGTTAGGAAACTCACTTCTCGGCTTGTAAGCCCGGCACCTAAATATCATTATCGTCAAACCTTCAACATTAAATTGGGTTCATCTTCTCTCCATTGTTAATCCTAGAGAGAGAGATACCAATCCCTTTGACGTCTTCTATAGCTTGAAGATGATGCACTGTTGTTGCTGTTCGTTCTTTGTTTCCACCTCTTTGCTTTTATCAGGTCCGATTAAAAGGCAAGTGCTTTTATCCTCCTATATTTTGATTGAACACAGTAATTACTGATTTTTTAGCATGGTTACATATTCGTTTAGGCTTCGGTATTTGTGCCAATTTTATAATGGAATTTCATATATAAGCCAGTATCATCACGAAATTGTATTGACGGTTTAGAAGGCATTGTAGAACTATTTCAGTTATCTTCAATTCGATAGAAATTTTATGAATTAAGGGCAACTGGGTATTGTCATAGTTTAGCAAACATTATATATATGATTTGGGTATAGTTAACTATAGCTTTGTAATTAGCCAGGCTTTTATTTAAAGGGTTTCATGAAGGAAGTCATCTTAATTATTTATATTAATGTTCACCACAGCAAGCTGAACCTTATTTAGTATGTGGGTGGATTTAGTTTGTATACGGACCAGATTCTATGTTGTAGCCTTCAAGATGTTTACCTTAAGCTGTACATTGATGACTAGTTAGTTAAAATAGACATAGGTCATATATCTTTTGTTATGTGGGAATTGCCTTGAATCAAGGGCTGATGATGCTTACATGGTTTTTATAGCAATCCTTTATACTTTTATGGATATAGTATAGTCTGCATTTTGGCGTTTTCACAATGATGTATTTTCCATATGTTGTATTAGTTTTATAGGCGATGATGATTTTACCCAGGACTTAATACATCCTCTTGACCTTGATTCATTAATAAGTATACATGTGATTTATAGACTCATGAACTATCAGTAGTGAACTTATGGTCAGAATGTATAACATGTTTAGTTATGCCTAGATTTGAGTTTTGAGATTATAGGTGGGATATCATTAGAAACCTGTGGTAGTTAAGGTGGGCAATTATGGTTATTGCTGACATCTTAGTATGGTTGGACTATTAAGTTTTATGTTAGTTTCTTGAGGATATGATGTGCATAGTCTTTGTGGGCAGTGTTGTTTGCGGGTTATTTCATTTGGTGGTTAGTGGTTGGGCACCATTTCTTCTTACTATAGTAAATGGTTATACGAGGGGGTCTAATAATAGTTGCTAGACATTATGCTAGTATAAGTATCAGCGAGTCTACGCTAGACACTATAGTGTAGTGATGGCATCATTCTTCATTAGATTAGTATTCTAAGTTTGAGTTGTTTAAGTGATACCGTAGAATCTTTCTAACATTTAGGTAAATCTTTTAGTTTAGAACAACTTAGGTAATTCCTTGGTTTGTCTTTTCTGACAAATATTTATGAGAATGGATTTTCCCTGATTTAGTAGTACGCGACTTAGATTTGCTTTGACGTTTAAGGTTTCCTTTTGATATAGTCGCACTTATTGGGCATGTTACGACAAATAGCATTAGATGTTGGAGCTGTACTTCATTTGATAGAGTCTCTACTTGTTGTTGAAGTGAGGGTAGATAGATTATCTGGTCATAAGAGAGGTAAGTTTTTGGATTTTGTCCCAGATGCTGATTAGGATGGGGAAGATAGATCATTTGATTCTAATAGGATTCAAACTTCTTCCTATTCATTGTGTTAGGATAACTTCGAGTTAATGTACACAATAAGGTTATGTTGCTACGGTCTGTGGGTTCGAGTCCCTAAACAAAATATGTGGTAACTATTTATCAATGTCTCGGGTTGCAAGTCCCAAAGTTATACCCCAGTTACATATCGGCTTTGTTATTCTTTGTGAATACTCCCCGTGGGCATAGATCCCAAAAAGTTGAAAATAAATCACGCTTTAGATCTGAAGGTTAAAACTCTTTGAATACCCTGATCAGGTGCATTACCCAGGAATTCCTAGCTAAATAAAAAGGAATCCGCCAATCCCTGGCTCGACAATAAGGGATATGTTTCTGTTAATTATGGAAAGTTACGAGAGTGTGGTCCCACTAAATTAAAAGTGACCCTGTGTACTTGACTTCTTAATTCTCTTTCCACATCTACCGTACTTCTTAGGTTGTAGGTATTAGATCTAAGGATAGACTTTTGTTGTTACCGTATTGGGATTTCTAGTTTTACTTAGACTGCCTTCTTTAGGATTCGTAGCTTGGTTGATATTCTCCTACAATTATCGTTGGATTCTTCATATCTCTTTTATGTGATTATCTTGGTCTATCATGTCTTATGGCCTTGGATATTTGTACTTGCTGGACGTTGCTTGCTGACGCCTTGCGCATATACTTTTTTAGGTGAATAGTTGCAGTAGCGATGGTAGTGAGTTGGAGCAAGATGGAATTGCCAGTTTTTAAGTTTTAGTTACCTGTTGGTAATCATTTCTATCTCTTTTTAGATTATTCTTCCGCTGCGTAGTTTCATAGTGTTGTAGATGAATTTACAATTTTTTTTAAATAGTAGTACATAATTTTGGGGGTTCATCTTTAGGATGCCTGACGTTATACCTCAGAATTGGCGCTCTTAATAGTTTATTAAGAAGCCAATTTTGGGGGCGTGACAAGTTGGTATCAGATCGCTATGTTCAGTCCTGCAGTTCATACGTTTAGGATTTGGAGTTGATCTCGCACTAGTTTGTTATCTTTCTTTTCTTAGGTTTCTTTCGAGATGTTGATGGTAGGTGAATGACTTTGAGTAATGTTCATCAGTATTCTCCTCAATTGTGCATGGTTTCGTCTTTTTGTAGGATCTCCAGATATTGGTGTTGATTGGTTGGTTAGGCTCTTAGTATCCTTATGGCAGTTAGTTGCTTCGAGTAGATGTTATCTTCTTTTGTCTAGGAATGGTTTCATTAGTTCTCTATATTTGAGATTAGTGGTTCTTTGATTATGCTGGTTCATATGGAACTTTGATTAGAGTATTCATCGATAGACTTACTCATGCGAAGGAGTACATGTTTGGAGTGCAAGATTGGTGTTAGCGATAAAGGTTGGTTGTTATCGTTTGTTTGATTTTGTTCATTGAGTTGTTACATACAAGAGTGGCTTTGGTGATTATTTTACTATCTTATGCGATTACGTGTTTTGAGGACTTATTATCGTGGTAGTCGTGGTATTTCTAATTTTGAGGACGAAATTTCTTTTAGGAGGATAGAATGTAGCGACCCGTAATTTTAGCTCGTGCATGTTACGTCATTAATGTTTGGCCTTTGTTTTCTTAAGTTGCAACTGTCTTATTGAATCTAAGCTTTCAAAGCCTTCTGCTTTCAACTTGAATCCCAACGTGAAGAATTCAGGAGAAATGGGGCTGCTCATTCTTCTCTAATTTCCCTAATACTTCTCCTATTTTCCATCAACTAAAACCCTTTCTATTCCATTGTTTCTCCCAGGAAACCAGCCATATTATATCAATTTTCATCTCTCCTCTCCTCGTTGTAAATAGTCAGTTGTACTAGCTTTGGAAACTCCACTTCTCGGCTGGTAAAGTCCTGCGCCTAAATATCATTAATCGGCAAAACCTTCACCATTAAGGGTTCATCCTTCTTCTCCATTGTTAATCCAAGAGAGAGAGAGAGAGATACCAATCCCTTTGACGTCTTCTATAGCTTGAAGATGATGCACTGTTGCTGCTGTTCGTCCCATGTTTCCGTCTTTTCGCTTTCATCTGGTCCGATTATAAGGCAAGTGCTTTTATCCTCCATATGATTTGATTTGAACACTGTAATTACTGAATTTGTGCATGGTTACTTATTCTTTTTAGTTTCAGAATTTGCACCAATGTTATAATGGAATTTCATAGATAAGCCAGTATCATCTTAAATTTCTATTGACGGGTTTAGAAGGCATTGCAGAACTATTTCAGTTATCTTTTATTCGATAGAAATTTCATGAATTAAGGGCAACTGGTATTGTCATAGTTTAGCAAACATTATATATATGATTTGGGTATAGTTAACTTTAGATTTGTAATTAGCCAAACTTTTATTTAAAGGGTTACCATGAAGGAAGTCATCTTAATTATTTATATTAATGTTCACCATCAGTAAAATGAACCTTATTTAGTATGTGGTAAGATTTAGTTTGTATACTGGACCAGATTCTATGTTGTAGCCTTCTAGCATGTTTACCTTCAGCTGTACATTAAGGACTAGTTAGTTAAGATAGACATAGGTCATATAACTTTTGTTATGTGGGTAGTTGCCTTGAATCGAGGGGTTGATGATGTTGACATGGTTTTTATAGCAATCCTTATACTTTTATGGATATAGTATAGTCCGCATTTTGGAGTTTGCACAATGATGTATTTTCCATATGTTTTATTTAGTTTATAGGCGATGATGATTTTTACCCAGGACTTAAATATCATCCTCTTGACCTTGATTCATTAATAAGCATACATTTAGTGATTTATAGACTCATGAACTATAAGTAGTGAACTTATGGTCAGAATGTATAACATGTTTAGTTATGCCTTGATTTGAGTTTTGAGATTATACAGGTGGAATATCATTAAGAAACCTTAGTAGTTAAGGTGGGTAATTATGCTAATTGCTGGACATCTTAGTATGGTTGGACTATTTAGTTTCATGTTAGTTTCTTGAGGATATTGATGGTGCATAGTCTTTGTGGGCAGTGTTGTTTGCGGGTTTATTTCATTTGTTGTTTAGTGGTTGGGCACCATTAATCTCTTCTTATATAAATTGTTATACGAGGGGTCTAATAAGTTGTTAGACATTATGTTAGTATAAGTATCAACGAGTCTAGGCTGGATATGTAGCGTAGTGATGGCATCATTCTTCATTAGATTAGTATTCTAAGTTTGAGTTGTTTTAAGTGATTCCGTAGATCCTTTCTAGCATTGGGTAAATCTTTAGTTAGAGAACTAGGTAATCCCTTGGCTTATCTTTTGTGACAAACATTTAAAGAATAAATTTCCATGATTCAGTAGTATACGACTTAGATTTTCTTTGACGCTTAGGGTTTCCCTTTGATATAGTCACACTTATTGAGCGTGATATGGCAGATAGCATTGGATGTTGGAGCTGTACTCATTAGATAGAGTCCCCACTTGTTATTTTAAGTGTGGTAGATAGATCATCTGGTGTAGAGCGGTTAGGTCTATGGATTTAGTCCCATATGCTGATTAGGCAGGGGCAGACAGATCATTTGATTCTATAGGATTCAAACTTCTTCCCTTCCATTCTATTAGGATAACTTCGAGTTAATGTATACAGTAGGGCTATGTTGTTACGGTCCGTGGGTTTGAGTCCCTAAATAAAATATGCGGTGACTGTTTTCAGTGTCCCGGGTTGCAAGTTCTAAAATTATACCCCAGTTACATTTTGGCTTTGTTATTCTTTGTGAATACTCCCCGTGGGAATAGATCCTAAAAGTTGAAAATAAACCAGTCTTTAGACCTGTGGGTTGAAACTCCTTGAACCACCCTGATCAGGTGCATTACCCGCTAATTCTGGCTCAATAAAAAGGAATCCGCCCATCCCTGGCTCGATAATAAGGGATTTGTTTCTGTTAATTACGGAAAGGTGCGAAAGTGTAGTCCCACTGAATTTAAAGTGGCCCTGTGTACTTGACCTCCTAATTCTCTTTCCAATACTATCGTACTTCTTAGGTTGTAGTAGTTAGATCTAAGGTTAGGCTTTGTTGGTACCAAATTGGGATTTCTAGTTTTACTTAGACTGCCTTCTTTAAGACTCGTAGCTTGGTTGATATTCTTCTATAATTTTTTGTTAGATTCTTCATGTCTCCTTTATGTAATTATCTTGGTCTATCATGTCTTATGACCTAGGATATTTGTACTTGTTGGGCTGCTTGTGATGCCTTGCACATATATTTTTTAGGTAAATAGTTGCAGCAGCGATGGTAGTGAGATGGAACAAGCTGGACTTGCCAATTTTGGAGTTTTAGTTACTTGTTGGTAATCATTTCTATCTCTTTTTAGATTATTCTTCCGCTGCGTAGTTTCATAGTGTTATAGAGTATTTACGATTGTTTTAAATTGTAGTACATCTTTTGGAGGTTCTCTTCTGGATGCCACGTTACACCTCAGAATTCGCGTTCTTATAATTTATTAAGAAGCCAATTTTGGGAGTGTGACATCGTTTGTGACCATAGATATTCAAGTGGGCCACAATATGGATGAAAAGGTCTACATGTGTCTTTATGGATGCGTTGGAATAAAGATTGGAAATCCACTCCACATTGGTCATACTAGTATGAAATAATAGACTTTCTTGAAAGCAATCATATACGTACATTCTCTAGATATTTTCTCTTTTTAAGGAAAGTTGAGATGTAATCCTAATAATCCTTCTCACTATTGAGCACTGAGGAGTGTATTAGAAATCGTTCCAATAACATGTTCTAACATTTAGACATGGAGTGAATGCACCGACCTGTCTGTCATTTTCTCGATAGTCATTACGTGATAAGTATTATCATGTATCTCCCTAAACTTAATAAAATCTAGCTGAATTTACTAGTTTATAAATGGACTAGATACCCCTTATCATTCTGTTAAGAGTAATAGCGTGACGCACTCAGTGCATTCTATCGTGTTGGCCGTGCCAATACTATTCGTGTCATCCCCGATGTACAAGGCTAGACAATAAATATATCCTATCTCAAAAGGATTGAGTGTGTGGTAATAATGTCTCTTAGACATGTGCCGCCACTCATCCGATTATCGATCATGCTCAATGAGTAGATAGATCCATAGGCGGGTTCATATAGTAGATCAACTATCATATATAGAATTTAACTATTCCCAAGAAATAAATTCACTAAAGAAAATCAAAGAACAATCCACATAGATGGCTACCAAACTAGTGCATGTCAAGAATATTTTATTAACTAAACCTGAAGAGTTCCCAACTCAGTTAATGATAAAACTAATAAAGCAAAACTACTACTATGCAATAAGTAAAGTTATTACTTACCAATGTTCTCTAGGAGTGACATCATTTATCTATTAAGGAATATACTACTGTTCATTCTTAGAACTTGATCCAATGTTGCATTGGTATCATGGGAGGAATCTAAAGCTGCAGACTTTGTCGTAGCATGGTCTGTGCTAGCTGCGTTACGTGATAGTTCGGGGCTAATTTTTCTGGATCGTCTGAGGTGGCCTTGCAATCCAACCCAACTATCTCGTATCCATTTTAAAATTCTTCATATTTTATTTTGGTCTATTGGTAAACTTCTTGTTCCCCTTGCCTCAGGTTACTGATGGCTAGAATTTAATCTTGCCATTACTACCATCTCCTCGTCTATCCATGGCGTGCCCTGTCCACACTGCACCTGTCATAGACCCAACATTATGCACCCTGTCACATGTTTACTCTTAGCAGGCATATATAGCTTCAGGTTCCTAACTAGTAGCTCATGTTTTGTTTATAATGAGGAAAACTTGAATTAGTTCTGTGTGCACAGTGATCTATTAAATGTTGCCTCAGAAGCACAATATTTGAAGAGTAGAAAATGTAATAGAATATTTCCAATATCTCTATTTACCTCAACTATTTCTCCATGTGAGATTATAATGGAGTTCCACTGTCGAATAAAAATTCTACTACAGTCGTATAATATTATCATAGTATAAGGTAATTTATTATCAGGCCTTCCTAAATATGGAGGCAAGGGTGTCAAACAAAGCTCCTACTTTGTTATTTAGAGACTTATTGTTCTCAGCAATAGTCTTTTCTAGATTGTACAATTGCAAATGGATTTTAGTATCCATACAGGTCAAGTTTATTGGTACCTGAAATAGAAATTGTAGTATGGGAAGTACTCAATATTCTGAGTGTTACCAACATCGATCTATTATGCATGTAGATCAATACCAGTAGTAGTACTTGATAAATATTCCTTGCATAAAGGTAATTCATAGTATATAAGTCAGTGATTCCCAATAATTACTTGTAGGTGAACCTTGTTCATATCTTATTACTTATGAAATCATTTTTAAGTACATGATTTCCAATCATTACTTGTGGTTCATAGTATATAGCGCAATGAAGTACATGATTCCCAATCATTACTTACAAGTAAACCATATTGAAGGCTTTATAATTATGAGATCTTATTAAGCGTCAAATCCTAATTTTATTTCGTAAAATGGTGATCTTAACCTTAAAGTATGTTTTAATAGAGTCTTAGCTAAGAGACAGCTATTCAAAACCACTATATATTACAAAACAAATAGGGTGCTTTAAGCCCTAAAGTTTTGTAATGGCCTGTATATTCTAGCCAAAATGACCCATTTGCTACGAATATGAGAGGTATTAGATGTTTAGCTAACAAGTGGTCCCACCCCAAAGTCTGCTAGGTTCACAAGATAGGTTGATTATGCTTGTCTTTGAACTAATATTTTAGGGTACTATAGGCTACTATCACTGCCTATATACCTTTAAATATTATCATGTAACATCTAATTGCACCTAGATACGAAAAATTGTTCCTTAGATACCAAGTTTTTAGAAATAAGACTAAGTCAATTCCCAATTGAGCTCTAATTATTTGTGTTTTACAATTAACTGTGATTTAGATATGACTATTAGTCGTATTCTAAATTAGTTTTGATTTTGTATTATCTTTGATCCTCTTATCATGATAATTAATATCTTAAGGGCATACCATTAATATCCTATTAGCTATCGTAAGATACTTAAATAAGTATTAATCCATTTTCTTATATCATATATAAGTGAGCCATCATTCCTATATAAGGCACTCGTTCCCAAAAAAGATTTTTTTAAAAAAATATTAAAAATGGGACCCCCACGGGGTAGGTCCAGTCAATAAGATTTTTTTAAAAAAATTGGACTCAATTTGACCAAGAAATGAGCTTTTTATAACCGTTTGTATCTAAACTGGTCCGGGACCAGTCTGACTCAGTCTGGGTCAGCGCTTGGACCGCGTAAACCAGTCTGGACTGGGTTAACCCGGTCAACGGTATGCACATGTGTCTGTCACACATGTCACACGTGTCTCCCATGTGTCACTCTGGTCACCGGTTCGGTGACTGCCACGTGTCACAGCACGTGCCACGTACATGTCAGGCGTGTCACGCACGTGTCATGCTGCGTCAGCATGCCGCATGTCCTTACCACATGTCATTGCTAACGTTAATAATGGATAATGATGACGTCATCAGCAGATACATATAAAAAAATAAAAAATAATTAAAAAAAATATTATTTTATTTGCTAACATCATCATCGTGAAACTGTCTAGTTTCAATGTGAGTTTTTCAGCGATTGAGACTTCTCCCTGAGATGTGCAATATGCCGTTGGAAAGCTCTTGGGATAGACCTTCTAACCAAAGTAGTCTCGTCTCTATCTAATGTCCATAAAGAATGTAATTTTGGTTTGAATACAGCCATATTTCTAGGGTAAAAAACACCAAAAACGGCTATTTTTAATCCGAAAAAAATAGTAAAAATTGCTACTAAATCATATTGAGATTTCAAAAGGCATTGATAAGATAGAAATTTGAATCTAAATTCATAAATCTGTAAAATACCTCTCTGATTGCAAGGTTTCCCTGAAAATGCTGATTGGAGTGTGATTTTTTTTTTCTCTTCTTACGTGCTGATAACCTGTTGAGTAATATAATATAGAAGATTAACAGTTCTATATTTGGAGTGCAATTGAGAGAGAGAGAGAGAGAGAGAGAGAGAAGAGAGATTTCTTATTGATATCTGGAAAACTATAAAACTGTACGTAATACAAAAGGAGATAACCTTATTGAATAGGTTACCAAACAAACTCAAACTCTTCCCATAACCCTAAAGGGCCTATGGGCATGTTAGGAGTCTTATAGGACACCCCAACCTTGTTGGACTCCTAGCTTTGGCTGGACCCAACTCCTAACACATTCTTCTTATTTCCTCTCTCTTTCTAAAGTAGCAACTTAGGGGTGTCAATGGACCAGATTGGACTAGGATCTGCTATGATTCTAGTCCGATTCATTAAGAAACATTCTTGATCCTAACCTGATCTGAATCCCATAGAATCATTAAACTGTATATCTTAATCTGGTCCGCTAGTAATTTGGCCGATCCAAACCTGATCCAAACCGATCCGTTAAAAAAAATAACATTTCTGAAGAGTTAAGATCTTAAAGAATCGTTCTAAGATTTTATTTTTATTTTTATGAACACTCATTCTAAGCAAAACCCTAAACCTAACTTTACACTTAAAGATTTTATTCTTTGGCCTTTACGACATTGCAAGAAACAAAAAGGAAAAGAAAAATCCTCATTTGGTTTAAGAGAGGAGGAAAATACTCTATATTGGGTCATGGGGTTACTATTTCAAAAAACATAGAGACAAATTAATATTTTTTATTAGAAGATAATTATAATATTAGCACCCCTAATATGTATCCTTAATGGATCGGATTGAGAACCTTAACGGACCGGGTTTCCTAATAGATCTAAAAAACTGGTCATAAACCTTTACCAATAGACTGAATCGGACCAGGTTACGAATTTAGTCCTTACCATTGACAGCCCTAGTAACAACACACAAGGGACATACATAAACTATTTAAGATATTGTAATGACGATTATTATTAGTTTCACTTGGAAAAAATACTTGTAGGTATCGATAAAACGTGCATTCAATTTTTTAGATTTCATATTCTTTTGGATTTTCAATTTTTCTGAAATTCCAGTTTTTCCAATTTTGGAATAGTTTGCCAATTTCCGAAAAAACATGAAACGAAATTGGAACAAAAATATATTTTTGAGAAAAAAATTAGAAAATTTTCCAATATTCATTTTTTCGATCCGTTCCATTCCAAAAGCAGCCCTAACTAAGACAGGCGAAATAACAAGAGAAGGATGGCCATTGCCTCTGGAAAATTATAAGATACACACGTAAGACGCGCACTTATCATCAAAATCAAGATTTTTTTTGTGATTGGCCTAATCAGCAGGGTAAATCAGGGATAAGGCTTTGTTACTCAGGGGAAAAAAATGTCATTTGAGATGCGACTCAATAGAACCCCTTGAATACTATCACACTCTGCTCTGTTCAAGATGATCTAGAAGTTATTATATTGTTCCTTATAGTTACCGTGAATCCTATTGCTAATAGTTGTTGATTAAGCCGCATGAAAAAGCTTGAAACCGCCAATCCTTAAAGCATCTCCAACAGGGTTTGGGTTGGGTTTGTCAACTCAAACTCAGCTGAAAAATAGGTGTGGGTTGGCTTACGTGACTGTGTCAGAACCTAACTGGGTTTGAGCTCCTCAAACTCAAAAAAATAAGTTTGGCATACTATTGATTACTGCGCAGTGTTTTGATTACCGTCGAGTTTAAATATATATATATTTTTATTATTGATGTGTGAGAGAGATGAATAGTTGTGCGGAGTAATGAATACCACGCAGACTAAAAAAAAAACTCAAACTCACTGCTGGTTTGGGTTGGGTTTTTTGTGGGCCAACTTGTCAGAGCCCACACCCAAACCCGCACTTACTGTTGGAGATGCTCTATAATTATATTTGTGCTTAAAAAAGAAGAAGATACATTTTTAATATATATTGAAAAGGCACATAACCCAATAGAAGTGATTGAGGTGACAGTTGCACCTTCTTCTTTTTTCTTCAAATCAAAGCGGATATAAGAACATCTCCAAAAAGGCTCAAATTCATTCCAGAACTTTAATTGGAAAAGTCTCTTTTGGCATCTTTCTCACTCAAGTCTCAACATCTCTGCTACAGTGTAAACGAAGGTTAAGCTTTCACATATTAAACGCTTGCTGCTTGAAGTTATAGATACTGCAGGTGGTACCTTATGGCTTTAACATTGAATCTAGAAAAAAGATTCCACGCGTCTGGCTTTGTTGCTTTCACACACTTTTCAAGCTTCAGCTATAGATTTTAACTTGTGGGATGGCTCAAAATATGCTTTTGAAAATTTAATCTGTAGGGAGGGCTGAAATCCTGAATGTAAACTGTCTGGCTTTGCTTCCATTTTCTTTGGCCTTCTCATCAAAGTGTGAGCATTCTTTTATTCCTTCCCAAACAAACCTCCCCCTCCCTACCTAGTAGCAAACTGGAAGAGATCCGATATGATTTTCCCATTTCCCAATGCTCCCACTAGCTACTAACTATAAGCCTTGCCACCACGCCAAGTCCTCTTTTAAGAAGCATTAGTGATCCAATAATGTAGGAAACTGCCCGTCATTCCCAGAAGTAAAGGATGGGTGGTCTGATGAACATTGCACAAAGCAAGCATCCCGTGGTTAAGAGATATATGGTACTTGAACAAGGGACATGGCATACTGCTGGGAAATACCTAGAGGTTAAGAAATGGGATCCTTACTGATGTGGATGTTAGAAAAATTAAGTCAATTGCAATTTGGGTTAAGTTCACAGAAACATTACTGGAAACCTCGGGCAATTAGCTATGTTGCTAGCACCATTGAAAACCCAATTAGCTACAGAAAACTGTTCCAGAATGTCATTTGCAAAAGTCTGTATTGAAACCACACTTGACAACATCCTACCCTCATCTATGCTAGTGGATAGAGAAGATGGTGTCCTTGAGGAAGTTAATGTTGAATATCCTTGGTAGCTACCCTGATTTGAAGTATGTAGTGTTTTTGGGTACTACTCAAATAACTGTAGAAAAGCCAGGGTTAATGAGCAAAAGGAAAACAAAAACAAATCCTCAATGGAAAAAAGAGAACAAGATGGAAACATGGAACAAAAAGGAAGGGGAAGGAAAGAGTTAAGATGAAGCTATCTGTCTAGATAATGAAGGGGAAGGAAAAAGCAAAGAAGAAACTATGTGTCTAAATAAGGAAGGGCAGACTACTATTAAAGAAAAAAAGAAAAAGAGGAAAAATGGACCAGCTACAAATCTAAAAGTATCAGGAAAAAGGAAAAGGGAAATACAAATGGTGCACAAAATTCTGAAGAGGAAATAAGATTCTCTGCAAGAGAGTTGGAAGAAAAGGAAAATTCTATCATAACCCCATTTGCAATACCTTTAAATCTATCTGAAACACCAAAGAGGAATAACATAAATAAGGAAAATAAAGGCAGAGATACTGAGAATTTAACAAAGGATTCAGAAGACCCCTCACTAAAAAGAGGTAAAGTGCTAAGAAGAAGCTGAAACGTGAAGAAAAGAAAGAGAGAAAAACCACCAGAGCCTTATGTCTAATCTCCTAATCGGGAATGTTAGAGGTCTTAGCAGGCCTCAGATGCAGAGAGCAGAGTGCAGAGTGCAGGTAGAAATTATAAAGACTATTAGAACAAAATATATTGGTATCATTCAGCTTTTAGAGATTAAAATCAAAGAGGAGAATTTTGAGAAAGTTAAGAAGAACATTGTACCACAATGGGGCAGTTTAAACAACTACTTACTTGCAGCTGTGGGAGGATCCTTGTTTTCTGGAATCAGGATAAATACGCAGTATTTGTTCATTCAATGAGTAATCAGGTAATATCCTTAAAGGTTAGGATACTCAACACTGATAAAGAGTTCTTATTTGCATCAAATTGTATACTAAAGAGAAAAGTATTGTGTGATTGTCTTATGATACTTAAAAACTCTATTCAGCAACCTTGGATCCTTGCTGGTGACTACAGTTGTACATCTTATGTTAGTGAGAAGAAAAGCAAAGAACCTCCAAATGAATCAGAGATGACTCCTCTCAGAAATTTGATTGATGATATGGCCTTAAGTGGAAAGGCTTAGAACATACATGGACAAATTACCAAAAAGGAGAGAATAGAGTATATACAAAGCTAGATAGAGTTCTAGTTATTCAAAGCTCGATTAATAACTTCATATGTTCAGAGTTAAACTTCATGACATACAGTTTATAAGACATTTCCCCTATGGTCATTACCATTGTTTCTGAACTTACAATAGGTATAGCTCCCTTGAGATTCTCAAATGTGTGGCTATCTAACCCTATTTTCGGAGTTTTTGTGAAGAGAATCTGGGAGACTGAAGTCTTTGGCTCATAGATGTTTGTACTCACTCAAAAGCTAAACCTTTTCAAGGTAGAAATTAAATTGTGGAAATAAGATACTTTTGGGGAAATTGAGAAGAATATTGATGATACAAGGAAAAACTTAGAGAGAATACAAGAAAACATGGTTCAGAATATTGGGGATGAAACTCTTGAGGCTGAAGAAAAAGAATACAAAAGTGAACTAAGCTCCCTATTATGCCAAGAGGAGGTTCAAGCTAGAATCAAGATGTGTCTGGCTTGCACTTGAACACTCAAGGAAAGAAAGGGTCAGAATACCATTTATTTCAATCAATGCTAAAGACGATTCGGTTTCAACAGTGCAAGAAGATATTCAAAAAGAGGCAATTTAGTTCTATTCTGAGCTCTTAAAAGATAATGAGAACACTCAAGAGCTGCTAAATGGGGGGCAGAAAACCCTAAATGAAGGACAACAGAAGCATCTTATAGAGGTGCTCACCCCAGAAGAAATCAAAGATATGATTTTCAAGGAAAATGAAGACAAAGTCACCTGGTATAGATAGCTACACAGTTGACTTTTATATGAATTGCTGGGATATTGTGGGATCTGATGTTATAAAAGCTATAAGAGCATTCTTCAGAACATCTAAAATTTTGAAGAAGGTAAACATCACTGTCATTAAATTGCTGACCAAAGTAAATAACTTGAACTCCTTTTCTGAGTACAGAGTCACAGACCTATTTCTTTGTGCAATGCTATCTATAAGTTTATAGCAAAGCTCTAGGTACTTTGGTCCATCATGGAGTCCATCATGGTGAAGTAATTGATTGAAGCCAATCCGCTTTTGTGAGAAGTAGATATATTCAAGATAACGTACTTCTAGCTCATAAATTGTCTAAGAGGTAGATATATTCAGACGCATTCCGTATTAAGATTTATGGGGTCAGTTTGGCTAGATTGTTGAGGAGGGGAGGAAGGATTAGGTTCTGGGATGTATAGCTTTGTAATTTAATTATTAGGATCAACTCCTAAAACTGTATGTAGTTAGTTTTAGAGGACCTGTCTTTGTTTAGGAGTTGAATACCATAGCAGGTTTGATAGGTTTGTTTAGTAGGAGGCTGGTTTTTTTTTTTTTGCTGTTGTTGTTGTTGTTGTTGATTCTGATTGTTGAATCTAGCGTCTGAATGTTGAAGCTGAAATGTAAAAAAATTTGTTTATTTTTTTGTTGAATTTGAAATCTTAACGTTCAAAAACTGCTAAATTGTCAAAATTACCCCGTGGAGGATATCCCAAATTGACGACATGGATGTTGTATTACCGTATTCTAGTAAATGCTAAAGAGGTTTACAATAAATAAACAAACACATTAAGAAAATATACACTATGATTTAACAATAAATAATATTACTACTATGCTAATCACATTATTTTATCCATAGTTATCATTTTAAAATGAAATTATTGAATATGTATCTTCTTGTCTATTCTAGAGAGAGAAATACTATCTAGAGAGAGAAAAATTCCATCTCCCATAGTCCATATATATTTTTCCTGCAAGATGGGTAAACAAAGTTAAGCTTGTCTTTCATCTATCGTCAGTGGAGGAAGAGGCTGCACTTTTAGAGTGTTTAAATTGTTTGAAGTTGAGATCTTTGTTGTTTTAAGTGCAATGAAGCAAACACTTTCCTCTTGTTAATAAAATTTTGCATTTGGTTTTAATGGCGATTTAATTATTTGATTTGGGTGTGATGGGGGATAACACCCCTCGCGATCTTTGTGTTGGTTTATGTTGATTTTAGTTGTATTTTTCATGGGTTAATTTTATGTTCAATCTTGTTTTCCTAACATTGCAGCTTCTTGTCGTAGTAAACCCTTAAAACAAACATTTAATGGAGAGAGAGAAAAGGAACTTGTGGGGGTGTCTATTGCGTTAGTCGTTCGAACAAGGTTGAGGGTCGTTCGAACGACCATTTTCAAACTCTCTGAAATTTTGGCCCAGGAGCCCAAGTTGTTCGAACGACTCCCTATTTCGTTCGAACGACCAATGTTTAATCCCCTGGAATTTTGGCCTAGACACAATTTTCGTTCGAACGACTCCCTATTTCGTTTGAACGAAATCTGGGAACTCTATTTTTTTTTATGGTTTTCGAACATCTTGATTGCCTCGAGATTTGAGCGATTGTAAAAAGGTTTTCCTAGTATATAAAGGGAAACTTGTTCACTGTAGAGTCATCCTAGATTTAATCCTTTGGTGAGGTCTTTTGAGAGGTGCTCTTGAGAGAAACCTCAAATTGAAATTGAGTGATTGCAATCAGGACCTTGAATAAACTTTTTCTCTCTCTCTATCTCTCTCTCTCTCTTAAAACTGGACGTAGGCAATTTGTCGAACCACTATAAACTTGGTGTTGTGTGTATTTCTTTGATTGTGTTTGTTTGTGACTAACCCAAATCGACTTGGAATTTGTGGCTTCCGGGCTCAACAATTTGTGTCAGAGCGAAGTTGATTCCTCGGTTGTGCGCGATTTTGAGGTAACTTAAGGTTTCTCAATTTCAATTTGGTTTTGGGATTTGGTTAGTTCATGAAAATTGGAGAAAATATGGGAGACGTAGTTGAATCTAGTTCTTCGGCCCCGATAAGAAATACAACGGTGATGTTCAACAATGCAAATATTAAAGTTGAAAAAATTTAACGACACCAATAAATTTGGCATGTGGCGATGCGAGGTTATTGATGCGCTAAGTCAATTGGACTTAGATGAGATATTGGAGGACAAGCCGGATGAAGTAGAGGAGAGTGTTTGGAAGAAGAACAAGAGAGCTTGTGGTCAAATTCGCTCGTGTTTGGCTCAAAACATTAAATACCTTGTGATGAATAAAACCTCGGCAAAGGAAATTTGGAGGATTCTAGAGAAGAAGTATTTGATAAAGAGCATCCAAAATTGACTCCATTTGAAGAAGAAGTTTTATCGCTTCAAAATGAGACAAGGAATTAGCATGTCGGAGCACTTGAACGATTTTACCAAGTTATTAGCCGACTTTGTGAATCCAGAGGAAATGGTTGGCGATGACGATAAAACATTATTGTTCTTGAACTCTCTTCCCAAAGAGTACGAGCATTTCGCTAGGACGATAACGTATGGGAAGAGTTCATTGCAATACTCGGATATGACTACGGCGGTTGTAAACCAAGAGTACCGGAGGAAGGGAAAACGTGATTCTGAGGAGTTGATATCCGAAATATTGATGATTAGAGGGAGGCTTTCGGACCGAAAGAAGTCGTGTGGTAACAACCTTCGATCGAAGTCGAAAGGTTGCTGTTTAAATCACAACAAATTGGGTAAGGACCAATGCGTGTTTTACAAGGAAACAGATCATTAGAAAAATGATTGCCCCGAGCTTAAGAAAAGGAAAGCATGAAAATTGGGTTCTTCTGTGAATTTGGCTCAGGACACTGAAATGGGAGGTAATGATTCGGAATTTTCTTTTACTATAACTTATAATGCATGTGTTAGTGATACAAAAGAATAGATTTTAGATTCGGGTGCTACTTATCACAGTTGTCCCTAAAGGGGTTATTTTTCTAGCTTAAAAATGCCAGAAGATGGAACGGTGTTGATGGGAAATGATAATCATTGCCGCATCTTGGGGATAGGTACCATTCGACTAAAATTGCACAATGGGTTAGTTAAAAAGATTGATGAGGTTTGGTATATTCCGAAGATGAGGAAGAACATTATCTCAATGGGTTTACTTTAAGCGAAAGGCTACAAGGTTGTGTCTGAGAATGGGGTGAAAAGGTTCTTAAGGGAGCCATGGTGATATTGAAGGGTCACAGAAGAAGTAACAACTTGTACTATTTGGATGGTACAACTATTCTTGGTGAGGCTGCTACCACAGGGAAGGAGGAGACTGCTTCCATAGATACCACTCGACTATGGCACATGCGTTTGGTGCATGCTGGGGAAAAGTCTTTGAGAGTTCTCACGAACCAGGGGCTATTGAAGGGTGTCAAGATGTGCAAATTAGAATTTTGTGAACACTGTATTCTGGGAAAGCAGACAAGGGTAAAGTTCGACAATGCTGTCTACAGTACTTGTAGAACCCTTGATTATGTTCACTATGATGTTTGGGGACCCTCCAAGAATGCATCACTAGGGAGGAAGCATTACTTTGTGTCTTTTGTGGATGACTTTTCTAGGCGGGTATGGGTATATACCATGAGGAGGAAGAATGAAGTCCTAAAATTTTTCATGATGTAGAGGAAGTTGTTGAGAGTCGGAGTGGCAAAAGGATCAAAGTGCTCTGTTCCGATAATGGTGGGGAGTACACTAGTGATCCATTCTTGCAAGTATGCCGGGATGAGAGGATAGTTCGCCAGTTTAAGGTTAGAGAGACACTGCAACAAAACGGGGTAGCCGAGCGCATAAATAGTACTTTGCTGGAGAAGGTGCGGCGTATATTGTCCAATTCTGGGTTGGAGAAGGCGTTTTGGGCTGAGGCTTTGACATATGCATGCTATCTCGTTAATAGGTTTCCTTCGGCTGCAATTGAGGGTAAAACACCAATGGAAGCTTGGTCGAGAGAACCTGCTACAGATTATGATACTCTTCGTATATTTGGGTGTCCGGCGCACTATCATGTTAAGGATGGTAAGTTGGACCCACGAGCAAGGAAGGACATTTTTTGGGTAAGAAGAAGGTGTGAAAGGCTACAAGTTGTGGGATACGAAAGACTAAAAGATCATTCTGAGCAGAGTTGTCACTTTTGATAAGGCTCCTATGATGAAGTCGTATGGCTCTGAGCACACAGAGAAGACAACCAACGAGGTTTTGCAGTGGGTAGAGATTGATACGTCTTTACATTTTCCAGAGAGGTCCGTACTAAAGGGGAAGTCATCTACCGATGTGACAACGGGTGATGAGCCATTTGTTCATGTTCCAAATGATGAAGACACAGACGATGGTGGAGCATTTGGTAGTACAGAGAATGAGACTCCGGTTATGGAGTCAATTGTAACTAGTAAACCAAATAGGAATATGGGTAAGCTAGAATGGCTTACAAAGGACATGGTACTTACAAAGGCGAAGGCCATAGTAGCCTATGCACTACCGATTGTTGAAGGTGTTCCTTCCATTGCTAAACATTGGGAGGGTGAAAGGATGGAAGAGATGTATTCTCTTCACAAGAGGGCGATTAGTGGTAAATGGGTCTACAAAAAGAAACAAGGATCACAAGATGGTGTTACACTTCAAGGCAAGACTAGTGGTAAAATACTTCTCCAATTGTATCCTATTGGCTTTGGTAGCGAATTTGAATTAGAATTGCAACATCTCGATATTAAGACGGCACTCTTACATGAGAAGTTGAAGGAAGAGATCAATATGACTCAGCCGAGTGGGTTTACTGCTGCTAGAAAGGATGATGTATATCAATTGATAAAGAGATCGATCGTTATACGGTTTGAAGAGGTCTCCAAGATAACAGTACAAACAGACTCTTGATATGGAGATTCATAGAGATAGAGAGAAGGGAACGGTGCATCTCTTTCCTATAGATTGATTTGGCCCCTCCAAGCATTGTGTGAACTACAGACGACTTGATCCACGGTGGTACGTAGGCAACCATTGATTTGGTACAGTCAATTTGGTTCTTTGGGAACAATTTGGTCATTTGAGATATTTGGTTGGTTTGGGTTCCTTGGGACATTTGGTTGATTTTGGTTCCTTGGGACATTTGGTTGGTTTGGTCATTTGTGACGTTTGGTTTGTAATTGGTTCCTTAGGATGTTTGGTTTGGATTTGGTCATTTGGGATGTTTGGTTTGTAATTGGTTCCTTAGGACGCTTGGTTTGGATTTGGTCCTTTGGGAAGTTTGGTTTGTATTTGGTTCCTTGGGACGCTTGGTTTGTATTTGGTTCCTTTGGGGATGCTTGGATTTGGCTGGTTTCCTTGGGCCATTTGTATGTTTGGGTCTTTGGGGACATTTGATGGTGAAGAGTGTTTGTTTGGGTCTGTTTGTTTGGTTTATATGTTCGGCTCAGATTTTGGTTTATTCGGTTGGGGAAATCTTCACCGAGGTGGAGAATTGTGGGGCTGTCTATTGCTTTAGTGGTTCGAACGAGGTTGAGAGTCGTTCGAATGACCCTTTTCCAACTCCCTGGAATTTTGGCCCAGGAGCCCAAGTCGTTCGAACGACTCCCTATTTTGTTCTAATGACCAATGTTCAATCCCTGGAATTTTGGCCCAGACACAATTTTCGTACGAACAAAATCTGGGAACTCTATTTTTTTTTATGGTTTTGCAAACCTCTTCATTGCCTCGAGATTTGAGCGATTGTAAAAGGGTTTCCCTAGTATATAAAGGGAAACTTGATCTTTGTAGAGCCATCCTAGATTCAATCCCTTGGCGAGGTCTTTTGAGAGGTGTTTTTGAGAGAAAGCTCAAATTGAAATTGAGTGATTGTAATTAGGACTTTGAATAAACTCTCTCTCTCTCTCTCTCTCTTTCTTGAAAGTTAACGTAGGCAATTTGCCAAACTATTATAAACTTGGTGTTGTGTGTATTTCTTTGATTGTGTTTGTTTGTGACTAACCCAAATCGACTTGGAGTTTGTAGCTTTCGGGCTTGCGACTCAACATAACTGACAATTGATTGGAGAAGAAAGGAGTTGATATATAATTAGGCTCTTTTATATTCTTATAGGAATTATGAGAAGAAGGCAAAAGCTTGAGTTAGCTTAGTTGTAGAAGAAGCAACATAAAAAGTGTAATTTTAAGGGGGCTTTTTATTACTTAACTTCGGAAAAAAATTCGCCAAGTTCAGCGGCATTCACAAAAGTAAGGATTTTTATCTTGGGAGAGGATTTAGAGACACTCAAGTCTCACTCAACCACAACTACACATCCAATAGAGATGAGTGGCTCTCAAAATTTGGTGATATCCTATAAGGGAAATGAGGTAAAAAACTATCGGGTCCTACCTGCCCCACTCTCTCTAGCTGGCAGACATTTCCCTCTCTCATTCTTAGAAATTTCAAATTTGAGCAACTCATCACTCATATCACTCAAGTTTTTTTTTTCTCTCTCATATCACACACACACTCTCTCACTCTCATATTACTTTATCTCTCTCTCATATCACACACTCTTGCTTGCGATTTCTGTCTCGAAAGGGAAGCAATTCTGCTATTAGAGGTGAAATTGATCTCTCCAAAGAACTCTGACACCCTTACTGATAGTACACTTACTCGACAGGTACTTTCTGACCCTTACTCGACAGTAGTACACATGGATGTTGTGAAATTGTTAGAAGAATAGAATTTTCCCCACTTAATCCCTATAAAATTTGTTAGAAGAATGTAATCTCCTGTGCAATTTGTCTTTGATTGATTACCTGCAGGTGGGTCCTATGAGAGTAATGTGTAAATCGATAATTTTATTTGTATAACACTGAACTGAGACTAAATAATTATCGGATTCGACAATATCTGTAGTGCGATTCTCACATACACTACTATAATTGTCGAATTCAACAATATTATATATGACTGTTGGAGACACACTAACTGAATTGTCGAACTTGACAATATTACATATGAATGTTCGAGGTAAAGTAACTAAATTGTCGAACTCGATAATATTACTGTAGAGAGTGAGCGGCGATGGTGAAGATGAGGTCTTAGAGTCGTCGGGAGGCTAATTCTCGCCGTATTAAGCAGTTGTATGATGAACTGGTACTGCGTTATTTTGGCTCGATTAATCAGAATGGTCCACCATTGCCGCCGCGCGAGGTGAGCTTGCAGTATCATATTCCCCAGATTCGACAAGAATAAAGCCAGCACTCTGTAGTCGAATATAACTCAACATTCTATAGTCGGAGACAGCCCAACATTCAAGAAAATTCCGTTAGTCCTCGACTTACCAAAAGTAACTGTTGTAGCCCGGTCAAGAAAGAACTGTTAGAGATCCGCAAAGTTTGCCCACTACCTCCGGAATAGGAGACTCTTTATTTCTTTTTGTAAACTGCCTGTATATGCTATAAATATAGGCAGAGAGTAGGTTCTAAGGGACCAAATATCATACATTTCTTTATCCTAAACAAAAGCAACACTCAGAAAACTTGTAATAACTAGCATCTACTAGATTTTACATCAAATCCACCTCGAGGTCGTGGTTTTTCTCAGTTTCTGCTGAGCTTTCGACTTAAAATCTTGGTTGATAGATTTTTATTACGCAATCCTTACGAACAAGCATTTGCAAAGATTTTCCTTCCGAAAAACATGCCATTACAATTAGCGCCGTCTGTCAGAATACCACACTTTTTTCTACCATTTTCAATCTAAACACCGTTCAAATGACAAACATGAACTTGAGAAGCCATTCTAGTACCTTAAGAGATCAGGATGTTCCAAGAGCTCTTGATCTGCACGGCGCGGTTCTTGAGCTTCAAAAACAAATAACCTCAGAAATAAATTAGAAACTAGAAGATTAGCGTGTCCACGCTCTAGCCCTACAAACAGAAAGGGACGAAAGTAGAAAAGCATTGGATTAGCAGAGCCAAACACATCAAAAAGAAATAGAAAGATCGCGATGAGCACAAGATCAAATTACGGCTCGCCAAGCTTCGCCACCACTGGATCGAAGTGAACATCGCTCAAGAGCAGTTCAATGCGATGATCAACCGGGAGAAGACGAACAACGAATGTCTCGATCCAGATCTGGAAATCCCAATAGAGCCTCTCAACATTTTGGTTTAACCTTTTCGGCCTCACAACTCAACGAAGTCGACGTACACGTTATCAAACCCCTCTTCCAGAAAGGAGACCATCAGAGATCGATTGGGACCAGAGGGACAGGGCGACTTTGTTCCTCAAGTTGTGACCTTACCTCTTCCACCACAATAATTTGTCACTCAGGATGACCTTAACAACAGGATTCATGCCATCAACTATGACATCCCAGGCCAACGATCTGCGCTCGACAGGATTGTAACAAACCACATTTCTCCATATCTCAGAAATATGCCTATCCCATAAAACTTCCATATGCCCAAATTTATCCAGTATGCAGGACTCACCGATCCACTTATACATGTTCGACATTTCAAAGCCTCTGTTGGATTGTACTCCAAACTCGACCACATGCTTTGTCGATTAATTTAACATGAGCTTTAAAGAAAAACTACTCCGGTGGTTCCATACTATACAGGAAGCCTCCATCACCTTTTTCATCCAATTACAAATTTTATTCGAATCCAACTACGCTCATGCTAGGGAGCGTGAAATCACAGTGGACTCTTTGTTTTACTTCGAGCAAGGCGCGAAAGAAACTTTGGCAAGTTTTTATAAACGTTTTCTGCAGGAAACACGGAAGATTGGAAATTCAGACCCCAAAATCGTGGTTCCAGCGTTTACTTTCGCCTTGCACATAGACACCAAAGTTCGCGAGGAACTGACTCTACACAAGCCACAGACGGTCACTAAAATGATTGACGTGGTTAATAATTACATTGAGCTTGAGTGCTCGAAGAAAGATAAGATGAAGAACTGACTCTACACAAGCCATGGACGGTCACTAAAATGATTGACGTGGTTAATAATTACATCGAGCTTGAGTGCTCGAAAGAAAGATAAGATGAAAAACTCATCTGTCATGCATTCTTGAGAAGTATCTTCGACCCCTTCTCAAAGAGTAGTCGCTATAGCAGCACCAAAGCCGCCTGCCAAAAACACTGACAATATTCGAAGAAGAGAGGGCAAACCAGATAGACCTATGTCAGTATCATAATGTGCGCAGTCATGAGACTGATAGCTGCTACTCCTTCATTCGTATCTTTCATCGTATCCTCTTAGCTGGAAGACTCCATAACTATGTTGTTGACATTCAAAAAAAATTCGACGAACAAGAAAAAACTATTGAAGTTGAGCAGAATCATATCTAGGGCTTAGCTCGCCATTTGTATATGATCGAGATCAGCAAAACGTCTTGCTGCAAAATGACTTCCTCAGACAAATCAGTAAAACTTCTTCCCAGCACCAGTAAATCCAAACGTCCTTACCAGATAACGTTCAAGGACTACGACACCAGTCATGTACAATACCCTCATGATGACCTACTTGTTATTATGCTTAAAGTGGGGCAGGATTACTTACATACATTGCTCATCGACACTGAAAGTGCAACAGATGTCTTATTCCGAAGAGCAATCAAAGTTCTAGGCCTTGCAGATTCAGTAAAAGCTTCAACAACAACAATCACAGGCTTCAATGGTTCTAAGGAATCAACCACATGAGAAATTACTCTACCCGTTCAGAAACCATATTCGTCAAATTTCTTGTCATTGATGCAGAGTCCAAATATTTGGGCATTTTGGGATGCAGCTAGTTACATTTGATCAAAGAAATACCATCGACTTACCATTTAGCACTACGTTTTCCTACGGATCACGGAGTCTATGAAATCAAGGGCAGCCAAGCAGTCGCACGAATGTGCGAAAATACTATCGTTAACCCTCATGCAACAAAACTTCTGACACACCACCTACATTTGAGCAACATGATGCTGAAGTAGTTGAAACTGCTGAACTCGATGAACCCGGGCAAACAACCTTCATTGGGTCCAAGCTGTCCATTGACGAAAAAAAAGCCATTATACAGCTACTTAAGAAAAACATCGACGTCTTCGCCTTGACTTTTCAAGAAATTCCTGGAGATCCTTCTATTGCTTGCCACCACCTCAATTTCCTTCCAGACCGCAAAGGAGTCATTCAAAAATGATGCAATTTGGCTCCCCGACATCGAGATGCAATTAACAATGAAATTGATAAACTCCTTCGTGTCAGCTTTATTCGGGAAGCTAAATATCCGAAGTGGGTTTTCAATATCATTGTCGTTCCCTCGAAAAATGGTAAAATACGGGTTTATGTTGATTTCACCAAACCCAACAAATTCACACCCAAAGACAGTTTTCCGCTGCCATTAATTCTGCAACTTCTCGACTCAGTCGCAGGACGCGAACTTCTTTCTATGATAGATGCCACCTCTGGATACAACCAAGTTCCACTCACCAAAGAAGATTAGGAAAAAATAACTTTTATAACCGAAAGAGGACTTTACTATTTCATAGTAATGCCTTTTGGGTTAAAAAATGCAGGCAATACTTACCAACGATTGGTCACTCAAATGTTTAAACAACAGCTCGGCAACATCATGGAAGTCTATATCGATGATATGATTTGCAAAATCTTGAAAAGAGTATATCATCTCCAACACCTCCAAACTATCTTCAATATCCTTCGTCAATACCAGATGAAACTCAACCAAGAGAAATATTAATTCGGCGTCGAATCTGGAAAATTCCTGGGCCATTTAGTAAGCAAAGGAGGAATCGAAATCGATTTAGCTAAAATCAAAGCACTCATGGTAATGCCCTCTCCTCGAACAAAAAAAGATGTTCAAAAATTCACCGGTAAGATAGCTGCTCTTCACAGATTCATTTCAAAGTCATTTGATCGATGCAAACTTTTTTACCTTCTTCTTCGTGGTAACCCCACTTCTCTTTCGAGTAAACAACAAAAAGATGTTATATGGATTTCTGACTGTGAAATGGCATTTCAAGATCTTAAATGATACTTGGGACATCCTTCTATAATGAGTACCCCCATTGATGGTGAATTACTCACAATGTACTTATCCACAACTTAATACTCCATCAGCTCTGTCCTTATTTGAGAAGATGCAGGCATCGAGAAACCTATTTACTTTATCAGTAAAACTCTTATGCTTGCTGAAAGCGATATACTACCACAGAGAAGAAAATTGCTCGCTTTGGTTTACTGCTCTCAAAAACTTTGTCCATACTTCCAAGCTCACCCAATCAAAGTTATTACAAAATACCCTCTCAAACTCGTGCTCTTTATAAAATAAAAATCTCGACGAGTTCAACAATGGTCTATTTTCCTTGGAGAATATGATATCTCTTTTGAACCTCAAATATCCATCAAGGGCCAAGCAATGGCCGACTTTTTGGAAAAAATTCCAGTTGAAGACCCCGATTAGGAAGAACTCGAAGAAATTTTTACTGACGACTCAATTACAGAACCTGACGTATGGTCCAAGAGTTTGGTTAATGACTTTTTACAGACAGATCAGCAGGACCACAAGGTTCCTGAATTGGCATCGTACTCATCACACTTTCCAATCATCACATCGAAAAAGCTCTTAAACTCAAATTTTATGCTACCAATAATGAAACAGGGTATGAAGGCATCTTGCACGGCCTTGATCTCGCACTCACTCTTAGAGCTGAAGAATTAGCAATCTATGTCGACTCCTTACTCGTCACCAATCATTACAACAAAACTTTCAGGACAACTGGAAAGATGGGTGATTACTCTGCCTTGGTTGAAGAAAAAATGAAGAAATTCATGCATACCACAATTTCATATTTACCTTGGCAAGAAAATCGTCATGCCGATGCCTTAGCTTACATTGCTGCCATATTAGGAGACAGTGAAAAAAGATCTTTCGAAATCGAGATCCTCGAATACTCAAGCCTTGATATCTTGTCCACACTCTACTTAACCATTACTGAAGACGACGATCCTGGCGACTGGAGAAAACCATTTTCTGCATACCTCAACTCTTACATCTTCCCAGTAACAAAGAAGAAGCTCGATCCCTATTGGCTAAGTACCCCTGATTCACAGTTCAAGATGGTATATTATATCGAATCACTGGATGAGGGCCACATATCGAATGTATATCGCAAAAACAGGCTCATATAAAAATCAGAGAACTTCACGAAGGTATTTGTGGTGCACATGTTTCGGGTAGATCACAAGCTCAACGTACATTCACACATGGACTTTATTGGCCCAAGATGAGACTAGACTGCGAAGACTTTGTTCGGAAATGCTACAAATGCCAAATTCACGCTCAGGACATCAAGAGCCCCGGCCTCAACTTACATATTAGTAATGTCTTTTGGCCATTAAAACAATTGGGAATCGATATCATTGGCCCTTTCCATCCAGCTTCGGGAAACAGACGATTCATCTTAGTTGCCCCCGATTACTTCACCAATGGGTCGAAGCAGTCCCCTTATGCCATACTGATGAGAATGAGGTTATCAAATTCCTTTGGGAGCACATCATTACCCGGTTTGGTTGTCCACAGATGATACATTTTGATAATA
Organism: Kingdonia uniflora; assembly: GCA_014058105.1. Lineage (NCBI taxonomy): Eukaryota > Viridiplantae > Streptophyta > Magnoliopsida > Ranunculales > Circaeasteraceae > Kingdonia > Kingdonia uniflora. Next base: position 27,572 of record JACGCM010001484.1, read on the forward strand.
GTAGTCAATTCATCAGCACTAAGGTCATTGCTTTCCTTCATAAATACAAGATTCAATTGACGACTTCCATGCCATATTACCCTCAAGGCAATGGGCAAGCTGAAGCTATCAACAAAAGCATCAAATCTGGTTTACGCAAGCGTCTCGACGACAAGAAAGGCAGATGGGTCGACGAACTCCTCAGTATATTATGGGCTTACCGTACCACTCCTCGAGTCTCCACAAAGTGTACTCCTTTCATGATGGTTTTTGGTACTGAAGCAGTTATACCTTCAGACCTCGATCTCCCCAGTACTCGACGTAAAATTTTGGATGAAGACAATGAGATCGGACTCCCTTGCAGACTTAATTGGATTGAGGAAACCAGGGACAAGGCCATTACAAATTTAGGCCGTTACCATGATACATTAAAAAAAACATACAGCAAAAAAGTTCAAGAATGGAAATTTGGTATTTGAGACCTTGCCCTACGACGGATACAGGTCCATACTCGACCTAAGAATTCTGGAAAATTATCGGAAAACTGGGAGGGACCATATATTGTATGCAAAAAAATAAATAGTGATAGTTATTGGCTTATGACTGAAGATGAAGTTCAGCTTGAATACCCATGGAATACTGCTTAGCTTAAACTCTTTTACAAATAATACACTGTAATCGTTTACTTCGAATCAAATAAACAATTTGTTATACACGAACTCTTTCTTTTTTAATTTTTCCCCGATCTATACTTTTCAAGTATATATCTAACAATCGATCTTCATTACTATTTTGATTTGTCCTCGATCTATACTTTTCAAGTATCTACCTGACAATCGATATTCATTACTATTTCAATTTATCCTTGATCTATACTTTTAAAGTATCTATCTGACAATCGCTTTTTTTACTATTTTGATTTATCTTCGATCTATACTTTTTAAGTATCTATCTGACAATCGATCTTCATTACTATTTTGATTTATCCTCGATCTATACTTTTCAAGTATCTATCTGATAATCAATCTTTATTACTATTTCGATTTGTCCTCGATCTATACATTTAAAGTATCTATCTGACAATCGCTCTTTTTACAATTTTGATTTGTCCTCAATCTATACTTTTTATGTATCTATCTAACAATCGATCTATATTACTATTTCAATTTTTCCTCGACTATACTTTTAAAGTATCTATCTGACAATCGATCTCTTTACTATTCTGATTTATCCTCGATCTATACTTCTCAAGTATATATCTGACAAATGATCTCTTTGCTACTTATTTCTCTCAATCGCTACTTACCAAGCATGCCAGAGAAAAAATAGCTAGTTATTCAAATAATCAACAAACAAAAACATCCTTCACACACAAAATTCAAACTGTCAAACTTTTAAAAAACAACATTCATTACTCCAAATTTAACATTTCCAAAGGAGATTTTTCCTCATTTAAAGCGCCTTCGGGAATCTTCACATTTGCTACGTTCCCAAGAAGCTGACCTTCAACCTCCATCATCTTTTCATTGTCGACAACATCAGTTCCTCCACGCACATCCAGGGTCTGTGGTACTTCGTCATCTGAACTGTCATCACATGGCAGCCCACCAGCCTTCGCAACTCCTTTATAATATTTATTTCTCTCTTCAGACTCATCATACTGCTCCTTAAAGTACATCCTCACTTCATTATATTTTTGCAGCTTTTCTTCATTTATCCGATCTCTCAATTCATCGAGTAGTTTCTTCTGCTCCAGCTTCATTGCTCTTCGAACATCAGCAATTTCTTTCTCGAACTCAGTTTTCTGTGCTGCCAAAATTTCTTTATTTTCCTTCTTTAAAACTTTTTTTACTTCTGCCACTGCAGCATCCTTCGCCTTGTTTGCTTCAAATTTGTACCTATTCAGCATCGTATTTAGCTTTGCATTCTCCGCAGTCAATTCTTTCTCGATATTTTTGTACGTAACCAAACGGTTTGCCAGATCACCACTACCCTCCACACGTCCCACTGCTTGAATCATAGCCATCTTAATCTCCTTGAAAGTCATATAATGAGTATTTATATGATTTACCAAACTATTCATTCGAGTATAAACTTTAAAATTTCCCACCTTCACCAAGTAACCCTGTGCTTCGCCTAAAAATGTATCCAAGCCGTCAATCCCCACCGTGCAGCCCTCCATATCTTTCTTCAACGAATTAGCCCCCTGAGAAAAAGTCTCCATAGTCTTCACCATCTCCATTTCAAACTCCTCCCCTAACTTCTTCTTCGTAGTCCCCGCGGTCGTCTTCTTGGGAACGACACTGCTCGAACTTCGTGGAGGTAACCCACTCACCACAACAGCGGGTTTGTCAGTACCTTCGGCAACCACAGAAGATGATTGTCGAGTGGTCCTCTTCGGGTTCAACAACGAAGGTATTTCCGCATTTACCTTCCTTTTCCTTTTGTTTTCACCTAAAGACTTCCCCAATATCGCATCAATCTCCATTTTTTTGTTATACCCTGTCAACGACGGGTTATTCAGGGCAAACTTGCATCTGCCGCTCTTTTGTTCTTAACCGACATTTTTCCCCCGATAACTGACACTTCAGTACCATTTGTTCTCAACTTTTTTAGCCCTGCTTCTTGAAAATTTTTACTTAACTGATCTTAATTCGTCGCTAAGTTATTGATCCTGCCAAAGAATCCTTCACTTATCTTATACAACTTCTCGTTTACTTCAGTTGTCTTCCCGACCCCCTTTAATGCTGTAACACAAAGAAAAGCACATCTTTATACAGCATATATCTTACACGAATATTCATCAAGCTTAAACATTTAAGTTACCTAACCACAGACCTAGATGAAGCACTTTTCTTTTAAGCGGTTCCCCTGGATCTTTTGGATCAAACTCATAATTTCCAAAAACTAGTAAACAGTCTTCGGTATATCGACCTCCAGTTGATACCATATCGTTAAACATCGATCTCTTCAAAAACCTCGCCAAATAGCGATACCCTTATAACCTTGGGTTCGTTTTCATCGCGTAGTACACACACAAATCATCTATAGTTATTACATCCTCCTCTCTGGCTTTAAGTCTACCATTTATCGCGCCACATACCCTAAAAAGGTCATATACATTCGGATTGAATTGACCTGGGGCTACATCAAAGAAATTCATTAACATTTTCTGATCCGCCCTCAGGGGTAACTTTAGCCATTTCTTTATCTGTTCTCAATGAACAAGAATACTATCTAAGAGTATATCCTGGTCGATCATTTCGTATTGATACTTCTCTAATCTAACATCACCAGGAATGCCATATTTCTTTTTAAATCTTAATATTTCTTTGGTCTCTAAACCCTCTCCATAATAAGCTTCTTCGTCCTCTTCAACATCTTCTTCTCCATCCCCACTCCCTTCTCGATCACTCACCTGAGGCTCATGAAATACACCAGTCTCAGTAATTTCTTTCTCCGCTCCTTCATGCACACTAGGGACAACCCTAAACTGTTCCTCACCCCTTGCTTCTGCACTGCTCGAACCTACCTGTATCTCCCCCCCAATTGTTGTACACACGTTCTCACATTGATTATCAAAGGCACTACATCATCGAAACTCGCAAATATATCTTTATCATCATTTAAATTGAGTTCAGCCATTATAAGAACCTGTAAATCAGATTCCATATTTTAAACACAGTTAAAATCTTTTATATGTGATACATATATAGATATTCTTACATTTATATATTCATAAAGATCTCGTTGTTGAGATCACTCTCCAACACCTCATTCACTTTCCCATCTGCTACTATCATTTATATTTTTACTTATACATAGTTCTTGATCTAATTCATATTAAATAATTCACTTAGATTTTTTATCATTCATAACCATTTGTCCAGTTCTTGATGCTTAATCTAAGTTTAATACAGTAACCACGATAAACTCGTTAATTACTATTTTTCTTATCGAAATAACATGAATTTCAATAGCTTCTCGAAGACATTATAACTTTTCCTGCCAAAAATAGTTATTTCCATTTTTACAAATTCTCATTCTCCGACGCAAAATCTGGCGATAACCGCACAATCCTAACTCTCTCCACATATCTCGCTCTCTTACAACCATCTCCTTCCATTACGCCGTACTTACAATGCCCTTCCCCAATCCCTTTTTCTTCCCCACTCCCCTTCCATTTTACGGAAACAAGTAACTCAGAATCACCACCACCAAAAAATTTAAAATCTCAAATTAACAGGCCTACGAATAATTTCCTTTCTTCTCTATGCACATTTCTCATTCATTTCCACTTCATTGCATGTTATCTATTAATCTATAACCAATGCATCAACTTATGAAACAAATTGAAAAATCACTAACCTTGTTGTCATGCAACTTTGGTATCCCTCTCCTTTGCTCGCTTTGCCCTTTCAATTAACACACAAATCTCCTCCTTAGCAATCGTATCTAACAACTTCAACAACGTGCAACAACAGTTATCTCTCTCAAAAAAAAAAATTAATTTGCCAATGATCTGAACAGTCGCCTACCTCTGACATATTTATAGCCCTCACGTGACTGTTCGCAGCACCACTTGGCAACCGTCCAGTTCCTCAAATACAGCGCCTCATAAATTTTTTTTGACTTTTCTGGCTCTTAATCCTCTCCCCTTTAATAAACTTTTACATTCGTACTTCAAACCTTCAAATTCTTGACAAATTTTTGCAGACACATTCTTATCTATCGGTATAAAATCAATCTTTTGCAATAGCTGATTTACATCATTATCTTTATACTTCATACCATCCCCTAATGGAAAGCATCTTTCCATATTCTTTTTCCATCTAAATTTTCCTATACATACTATCCTCCCAATTCCTATACTTATGGGATCCTATTCGACATCAGTTTCCTATCATGTTATTCACCAAACATTATTTCAACGTTACCTTTATTTTTGACATTTGACATATACATTTTACATTCGGCAAATAGAACATTCCCTCCAGGATGTGAACTTTCTACTTACATAACAGTTACCAGTATAACAACCTACATCTCAGGCATTTATTGCTATTTAAGTGAAAGCGTCCATCTGTAAATACCAACTTCTATTTATATACCTTCCTCTTAATACAAAACTCCCCCGTATTTCTTATGCCTTGAATCACCACCAAGTCAGATTATTTATCAAATCCGTCATTAACCCCACACATTCTACTACCTTGCACATTACACACAAGAAGACAATTATCGACAACATTATATCATAATTTTTAAATCGTATTTAATATTCGGTAACATACACAAACACAATAAACAATTTGATAAACACATATTAATTTATTTAATACACTTCTTTCATACATTTGATATCTCTTACATTCGATTACACTCTCATATATCACATTCGACATTTATCTCTTTCGAGTACATTTGTTTCTAATTGCTTAATTTTTTCCATTACAATTTATTCATTATTTCTAACATCCTTCGACATGTCAATATTTTCATTGTTTGTTTTTCATCAGAAACGGATATTAAAGCCTCATTCTAGTCCTCAACGCTTAATGACTCTCAAGTCACTAAACTTTTAAAGAGACGCTTCAGCAGAAGAAGGCAACAAAAAATTACAAGCACACCCACACGTTCGGCAAGATCCCTGGACGCCCATCCAAGCTTCATATCTTCATCACCAGTAACGACAGTTACCCCTTCACCCCCCAACTGAATCAAAACATTACCTTCACAACCGCATGATGCTCCCACTATTTCCAACCGAACGTCTCATTTCTGTTTGATCTTTGTTCCCACCTCACTGTTCTGCTCCGATCATATAGCACATTCTCGTTTCTTTGTCTATGCCAAATTTTGTCAGAGCGATCACCATCTTCAACCCCAGACCCAATAATCAACCATACTTAAGGCAACCTCATTACCAAACACCATTATCCACCTTCCATAAACCCCCTATTTATACCCACCATTTTCCACCTACATTCAATGAACAACATTAATTACGCCTCGAAACCAACTTGACCACATACAGATCACCTTGACCTCGGTAATGACATATACTGACTTCTGTAATATTTGACAAACTCTTTAGATTCTAGTTTTTCTTCTCAACATAACTACAGGTACTTCTGTCGTGAATGGGGCAATTGTAGAATCATATTCCTCAGATTCGACAACAATAAAGCCAGCACTCTGTAGTCAAATATAACTCAACATTCTGTAGTCAAAGACAACCCAACATTCTAAAAGATTTCGTGAGTCCTCGACTTACCTAAAGTAACCGTTGTAGCCCGGTCAAGAAGGAACTGTTAGAGATCCACAAAGTTTGCCCACTACCTCCGGAATAGGAGACTCCTTCTTTCTTTTTGTAAACTTCCTGTATATGCTATAAATATAGGTAGAGAGTAGGTTCTAAGGGACCAAATATCATACATTTCTTTATCCTAAACAAAAGCAACACTCAAAAAACTTGTAATAATAAGTATCTACTAGATTTTACATCAAATTTTCCTCGAGGTCGTGGTTTTTCTCAGTTTCTGCTGAGCTTTCGACGTAAAATCTTGGTTGATAGATTTTTATTACGTAATTCTTACGAAAAGGTATTGGCGAAGATTTTCCTCTTGGAAAATACGCCATTACAGAGCTACGAAGGAATGGGCGAGGCTGAGGCGACGTTGTGGAGGGAGGATTTCCATTTTAATTATTAGTTGTAGTCGGTCATCCTGTATCTAATGGCACATAACGCAACTCTTGTGGCCCAGGCCAGGGAACTGGTTAGGAAGGAAGGCTCCGGTTCTGCCGGTGACGATTGAGGATTTACTGTTTAGGTATTCTAGTTGTAATGTTGTTAGCAGGTACATGTAATGAAGTAGTTGTAGTACTCGCCAAGTCATGAAGAAATTTTGTGTGGTACAACGAGTTTTTGTGTGTGAATGTTTACATTTTATATTTTGTCCTTTGTAGCATGTGATGTAATGAAGAATTATGAAATGGACATGCGTTGGACTTAAATTGTGTTTGGTTTGTGATATTTTGTTCAATTACTTACAACTCACAATCGTTTCTTTTATGTATGAACTTGTCAGTTAAATCGACAATGGAAGACTTTGTCGATGAAAATTGGTCGAAAGTTATTCGTGAAGTCCCCAGAAAGGTGTGAAAATGGATTTAACTGCATTTGATACTTCACGAATAACTTTCGACCAAAGTAAACGGGATTGTTACAATCACAACGCCAAAGTAAATAAGGAATGACTAGTCAGAGGAGATACACAAACCGCATTGGAGTAGTTTAGGAAGAAACAAACTGCAGATTCGATGTTTTATTTTGACATAAAATTAGATGAGGAGGACCGAGCACTAAAATTTTTGGACCGATGGACGCTCAAGGTGCGCATATAAGGCATTTGAAGAAATCGTCACCTTCGATACTACGTACCGAATGAATGTGTACAAGATGCCCTTTGCTTCGTTTGAAGGGATCAACAACCATTACCTAACAATTCAATACGGTTGTGCTCTGCTAAGAAATGAGCAAGAAATTACATTTGTATGCTTCTTCCATAGTTGGCAGAAGGCAATAAACTACAAATAGCCTATTTCATCTATCACCGATCAAGATGCAGCTATAGATGCGGCTATTCCCAAGGTAAAGAAGTACTTGGACACTTGTTACTCCAACTACAGTTGTTAACTGGAGTATATTGTCGATTTTACATTACCAACATTGTCGAACACTTGTTACTCCAGTTACAGTTGTTAAATTGTCGAATTCGACAATATTTGCTAGCATAACTCTAATCCAATTACACTACTTAATTTTCAAATTTGACGATATCATATAATATTCAGAGACACTTTCATTCTAAGTTCTGGTTTATTTCCAAGTCTTCCCCAATACCAGACATTGATTTTGTCTGTGGCACATCATAAGCAAATTTCTTGAGAAATTCGGCCATGTTTATCGGGAACCATCTGCATTCAAAGAAGATATCAATTCGATAATGCACAGCACATATGAGACTGTAAAGTTTGAAACCAAGTGGATAGACCTAATGAAGAAATATAAACTGGATGATAACGTTTGGATGCAAGGAATCTTCAATATTAGACAAAGATGGAAACCGTTATGGAATAGATCAACCTTCTTTGATGGGATGAGCAGTACAGGACGGAGTGAGTCTGCAAACAACTTCATTAATGGTTGCTTGGCAATAACAACTGGGTGGTACAGTTTTGTGATTAAGTATGAGGTTGTCCTTTTAGAGGTATATAAGCGAGAAAGTGCAAAAGGCTTTGCATCAGAACACAAATATCGCCAAGTTGGTCATCATCAAGCTCTATTGAAAGATGCTGTAAAGATTTACACCAGAACAATGGTCCACAAACTTCAAGATCAGTTTGACCAGGTTGATCGCATCGTTGCAATAGAAAGACACATAGAAGGCAACGTTCGACAACTTACGGTGAAGTCCCATAATGGTCCTACCTAGTCATTTGAGCTAGAAATAGACTTAGAGAAGCAAACTGGTAATTATGGATGCAAGTTATGAGTATGTTGGACTCCCATATTGTCACCTCCTGAAGGTTTTCTCAAAATACGACATTCTCAAAATACCTGAGGCTTTCATTATGACAAGTTGAACGATTGGTGCAAACAAGTTTTCAAGGTCGTATGATGAAAATTAGTTATAAGGAAATAACTTACGACATGCCTTACACAATAGCCACCTATCCCTTCGTGCATCAAACTTATTCGAGAGGGCCTCGAAGATGAAAGAAAGTTTTGATTTTGCAGCTTTAAAGTTAGACGAGCTTGAGTCTTACCTTCAAAACTACGATGAGTCTTTCACACAGATAGATGCATCGTAACAAAACTTCTTAAGTTCTATTACAGATTTTCTGGTGTCTGAAACTATAATTTTAAACCCTCTCAATGTTCAAACAAAAGGACGGGCGAAGAATGATCACAAGAAAAGGGCATGATGGAAGGGGGGATGAAAGAGGTAGTTATGAAGAAAAAGAAAATATACAAAAGTTGTGGAGTATTCATCAACCATGACAAATGGACATGCCCACTTCTCAAAAAGATGATATCATAATCAAGTAAGTACATATTCGACACTATGCATAATTGACATATTCTCCGTGATTTTTCTGTAACGTGTTTCATTCTATATTTATGCCATATTTACAATAATGTGTTCCATGTAGGAGACAACAATGGGGAATCTGTTCAGCTGTTGCAATCGAATTCTGACAACCACAACATCTAAGAAAATAGAAAGAGTTCACATGCATTGACTAATAAATATGTATTTTATTATTATTGAGAGATTAGTGTATTGATTCAACATTATGTTTGTTTTATAATTGGAATTTAGGACAATAGCAATGCAGTATTTTACAGAGACAATAACAATGAATTATTATTTGGAGTTTAGGGATTGTGTGGCTTTATGCACCCTTTATGAATTTGTAGATTATCGAAAATATTGTATTAAATTGTCAGGTTATGTAATAGATCCTCTATAATTTAACTAAATTGTCGATTTTGACAATATTATATACCCATAACTCTAATTATACTTGGTAATATTCTCGGGTTCGACAATATTATATACCCATAACTCTAATTATACTTGTAATATTGTCGGGTTCGATAATATTCCAAATGCCTAATTCAAAATACACTTCTAAAATTGTCAAAATTAACAATATTATGCATTGCAAGTAACCATATACACTACAAGTATTATCAAAATCAATAATATTTTATTTTTTAGATACAAGTGCACTGTTAAAATATTCTTCCGAGCCAATATGTACATTTTGAACAGTCAAAAATGATAGTCATATGACCTAATAAAAATGTATATACTGCAAAAATAAATCACCAATGGGCACTTTTATAGAAAATTATATACTGTGATATACAAACACTAAACTAAATGAACTGTCATATACAAAAAGGAAAAAATGGATAACCATGTAGGGATACTACCAATAAACATTGAGGTAACCTAACTGTGATATACAAACATTTGGTCGATATCCCTATTTGATTATCGACAAACCAACAGCAACCATGTCATTAACTTTATACCCCTTTACATTATGCTCTCTAAGTAATGCCTTGAAGTTTCTTACCCTCACATCAAAATACCTAGTCAGCTGTTCTTTTAAAAAAGCTGGAGGAATTTCAAGATTTACATGACTGTAGAAAATAGTAGAAACTGGGGGTATTGGTACATTAAGCCTTGGAAACCAGCAAACTTAATGGTTTTGCAACCTCTCCTCATTTGAAGTAGTATTTCTTTTATGTGACCAAAAGAGAGGTAAGAATGTATATGCTTCAGTATGGCTAATGAAAACCACAACCTTCTCATAGTAAGTGGATAGTAAATGCGCCATTTGCCTATACTCTACATGTTGATGACCATAAGAACACGCTTGCAGCAGAATTTGATTCCCATTCTCATCATCTGGAGTAAATTGTATACCTACTTTTCCATAATGCAGGGTCCTTGCAGAGAAAGGTCTTCAATGATTTTATTACATCTAGAAATCTATGTTGGCTCTGGTGCCGAACCGTGGCGGTAACCCTAAAGCCAGATTTGTTATCACTAATTTTGACGCCATGAACATCTACAAGATACTTCATCAACGGTTGGAATAAAAGTTCTTGTATCTTCTTCTTCTTAGCCATTTTCTTCTTCCTAGCAATGACAACATTTTCAAGGGTTACCACCGTGGAAACCAAGTCTTCTTAATAATCTCCCTTGGGTCCTTGCTGTGTTATTGTGAAGAATCTTTCGTTCTGCTCAAAAAGTTCTTCAAAGGTTAGGTCCCCCATGTCTCCCATCCCTTTACTTACGAGTGTCTTCTTCAATGCTTGACGCCAAACCTCCTGCAACAAAAACTAATATTATAATATACAGTAATATTATAGCAATATGTCTATTTTGATAATATTATATATGCATAATTTTAATTACAGTGCCATATTTGTCGAACTCGACAATAATATATTGTGCAAGTGTACATGTATATTACCAATATTATCGAATTTGACACTATGCAATTGGTAATCGTCGAATTCGATAACTATGACCTCAAACCATGTATTAAACAGAGAAATCTCAAATAGATACAATAGTTAGGAATAGGTCATACCCATTCACTGTTATCTACTTCTAAAGTCTTCTTCCTCTCTTCAGAATTAACTAGTTTGTTATGTTAAAAAAAAACTCCAACATTAGGATAAAGACACTTGGTACATGTACATGTATATTACCTATATTGTTGAGTTTGACAATATTTTGCATGCACAACTCCAAATACACTTCTTAATTGTCGAATTTGACAATATTCGAATTCAATAACATGATTTTAAAGCTATATTGTCAAATTTGACAATTATCACTTCAAACTATGTATTATACAGAGCAATCTCAAATAGGTACAAAAGTTATAAATAGTACATACCCATTCACTATTATTTAGTTCCAAAGACTTCATCCTCTCTTCAGCATTAACCAAATTCTTACGCTGAAAAAATAACCAACATTAGAATAAACAGTGAAATCAACATACCATAAAATTATGAAGGATGGGAGGGGAGTTTGCGAGATGGTTAGTTTCCTCCATACATATCGCTATTTTTTTCTAATACTTGGATGTCCGGTTTATTATCTGTTCCAAATATATAAAAGAGATGAGCTATATAACTCCAGTTCATTTAAATGTGATTTTGGATACTACATCTAATTTTGATTAGGGATTAACCGATATTGAGCATGGAATCCAAAATGAATGCTACATATGATTTTGGATAATCAAACACAAACTCCAATTCACTAACTAGAATTAATTTCATTCATTTCAAATGGCTTGTAAAATCTTCTTTCACAATCAACTTCTTTTTAACGTCCTCATGTGCAGCCAACAAGTCATCATACTTATTTGTTAGGGTTGCGTCTGGCATAGGCTGATGTGATTGTAGCACAATAAGCTGTTTAAAATATGTAGCACAAGAAAAATGTTACTAAACTTACAAATAATTCAACCATAAACCAATAGTGAATTTTGGTAAACTCACAGGTATAGCTGGAGGAAGATGCAAGTCTATCTGCTCCATTAAAAGTGCATTGACCACTTTTAGTGACTCGCTATCTTTACACTGTACAAATTGGGTACAAAATAATCACGCCAGATGCAAGAATGATTTATCGAAGACTATTAGTAATTAGGGGTTATTGAAATCAATACTATTAAAAGCTACACACCACATTACCTTTTTATTCAACTTAGTAGATTAGTTTTGATTACTACCTTCATGGCCAGATATTTGCCTTAGCTCTGCCTCCAAACTTGTATTTTTTGCCTCCAAATTTTTGTACTCCAATATCTACAAACAGAAATTTGACAAGAAAAATCAGGATTTTGACAAAAACAAACAATGGATGCGATAATGACATTTGCCTAAGACCTTACCTTCGCATCTAACTGCCTTGGAAAATTTGCAAACTCTAGTACACATTGTTCATCAACTACACGTTTTAGTTGAATGTCCTCCTTCATGTGTTTAATGGTTTCTTTCAGCAGATCACATTCACTTGTCTGAGGCTAAATTGACATGAAACATTTAGATTACTTTCTATATTTTTTTCGATCTCGACAATAATACTATATAATTGTCGAGTTCAACAATAATACATATAGATGATTTTAGAAATCACTCATAAAATTATCGAATTTGACAATTTACATGTTTCTACCTTTACATACACTGTAATAATTGTCGAACTCGATAATTGCTTATACTAATAAATATACATAAAAACTAACATTATGTAAGATGTGGATAGGTATAACAGACCTTCTCTTTGAGGGCCTCTCTTAGCTTTGTATTGGCTTCAGACTCCTTCTTTTTATCTTCCTTGAGATTCTGAAGCTGGTCATTTAGTTTTGTGATTTGTTGATCGAAGCCGCCAGAACCCTTGTTGGCAAGGTATCATGGGAATTTGGAGATAGACTAGCATGCTCATGATGCTATAAAAATGGTAATTGAAGTGAACAGAATATTAGATAATAGAAATTTTGAAGTGAATATAATATAAGGGAAGAAAGATAAAAATAGTTGTAATATGTACTAACTGATGTATCATATTGTTCAACAACATCTTCAGATTGGTGTACGGGGGTGTCACCATGCTTATTGACACTAGTTTTCTTCCTTTGATGAATTCCAACATCATCATCCACAGTCAGGTCAACAGTAATGGGACAGATCATAGTCCACGAGACAGAGGCAAACAACTATAAGTATCCCTCTGTATATACTAGAGGCCCCTCTCGTACCCTCCGCCCCCTATCAGCCTTCTCCAAAATGAACTCCAACTATTTTTGGCCAGAGAACCAATCAAACCACTCATACTTAGGGTTAAATTTCCTTGGCTCTTATGCGTTCCATAGGTTGGAAACCTGTGTCAACAGTCACTTTGCGGGGATACCTTGTTCCCGATTGAACTGCCGTACAACCCTATTTGGGTAGTAGGGCTAAACATGATCTAGACTTGCTAATGCACCATAGAAAAAGGTGACCACCTTGAATGCATGTACGGAATCCCTTTTATCTCTGTATGAGTCCCATACAACCAACATGAAAAATGAATCAAATGTATTATGCACTATTAAGTTGAATAATTTTTGCAGTAGGCCTAAGAAGGATTTAACAACATTGTCGAATTCAACAATATTATAGTGGAATGGTAGTTATTGAGATGGAATATTATTGATTTCAACAATTTATCATGTACATTTCGACAATTTTGCATATGCACAACTAAAAAAACCTGAATAATTATCGAAATCGACAATATTATATGTATAATTGTAGATGTAAGTAGTCAATATTGTCGAATTCGATAATTATTCAATTTTATTTAGTTATGAATATGCAACATTGTCGAAATCGACAATATTGAAGCAGTGTAATCTACTAACTCCAAGTACAATATGTTACTGTACAGCAGGGTAATGAATTTACATCCTCTAATTTGTAGTTGTCAAATGCCTCCCTAAACTTGAGCAAAGCTGTACTACCATATCTGTGAGCAAAGCTACAAATTGCCTCCCACCATCTCGAGATACTATACCTAGATTGTAATACATGTGGGCCAGAACTGTTGATCCTCATGATAACTTCTTTGCCACATTGTCCTTGGCAAACAGGTAAATGTACCGTACGCTGACACATATACCCTTTTGTGGGAAATAAAAAGGACCCAAGGACATACAGTATATAAGCACGAGTAACAGACCTGGCTGTTAACCCCTTCTTCTTCTACACAGCTACAGTGGTACCATCAATAAGAACCTTCTCCAACTTGTATGCATAGTGTTCTTTTAGTTCCTCAGTGACAACGAATTCCCAGTACCCCCAGCTTTCAAAGACTTGAATGCATTTAAATCATGCAGAAGGTTGTTCTTGAAAACCTCTAGAATCACAGGGAACCCTCAGGTACCACCAATGACTGTGACATTACCATCTGCAGGCAACCAAACCAATTGCTCCACATCATCCAGAGTTGGAGTCATCTCGGCCCATTTGAAGTAGAAATTATTAGTTTTCGACTACCAACATTCGAGAAAATCAGAAATTAGCACAGAGTTGCAATAGTTATAGGATATGGCCCCAATCCTATCCAAACCCTTCAACTTAACAAAATCTTGGACCACTTGTGATTCCTTTATAAGGTCCCACGTAGACTGGTGATGGTGAACACAAATGAGGAGTTTCTCCTTAACAATAATAGTGATTATGTCAACAAAATGTAACTATTAATAATAAGAATAACAAAACATAATTAAATAAGGGGTTCCATTAAATAATATACCTGCCCTAGCGCGATCGACCTCGTTCTATGGAACCGGAAGCTCTTCAGCAAGCTTTTATCACTCTGACCTACGTCTTCATTGCTTGTAGCCCCCTCGCCTTCAGAATACCCCTCAACAACTAGAATATTTATATCATAATCAGGGGAAACATTTAGGAGCGGTGGTTGAGCTCCCAAAGCAGCTTGGGCAAACTCAGTCTTAAATTTTGAACCCTGGAAACTATTCACAGCATGCGCAGACTCAGCTTGGGTAGACTCAGTTAGAGGTACTGGTTCATTAACACCCTCATTGGCAGTGTCAATAGTGTTTGGAGGGTGACTGTGCTTGGGTCAATAGTATTTCTCTTTCTCTTATATGTAAGTAGATTTCCTTCTCTGGCAAACTCTTTTATTCTTCTATTGGAAACGATTGAAGGCACTTTCTTATTTATTGTGTACCTGTATACAATTTATTACTCAAAGGATCAGTATAATTGCACTTGGTAATTTTCGAGTTCGACAATATTATGTAAACATAAGTCCAATTATAATGGGTAAATTGTCGAATTCGACAATACACCATTTCAATAACTCCAAGTTAAATATAACTATTGCCGAATTCGATAATTTCGATTTCTAAACAAGGATAAAATAAAAAGGAGATTAACCAGGGAAATTCCAAAATTGTCGAATTCAACAATATTATATAACCATAACAACAATTACACTGCTAAATTGTCAAATTCGACAGTCCTAGAAGTTAATAACTCAATTTTACTTCTATATTGTCAAATTCGACAATTTTACAGTGTAATTTGAGTTATTTAGGTCTAATATTGACAAATTCTACAATCTTAGATGTTAATAACTCAATTTTATATTAATATTGTCGAATTCGACAATTTTGCAATGTAATTTGAGTTATTTAGGTCAAATATTGTCAAATTCGTCAATATTAAGCATTTTTAATACCAAATTGCATTACATAAAGGGGGAGACAAAGAAATAGATAGTAATTTCGAATGATAATAAGATTTACCTTGAAGTAGAAAATAACCTTTACTATCAATCTCCAAGTTCTTCTCCAAAAAGAATGGACAATGTCTTTGAATTTAATTCTTTCTCTGAACCCCCAAATGGAGTAATAAAGAAAAGGACAGTCTCTAATGATGAGGCAGTGAGAGAGAGAGAGAGAGAGAGAGAGAGAGAGAGAGTGTGTGAGAGATAAACTTAAACTATTTGTGAGAGTGAGAGAGACAAAGTGAGTGAGTAAAACTATTTACGAGAGTGAGAGAGATAGAGTGAGTGAGTGAGTGAGCGAGTGAGTGAGGTGTTTGGAAGGAAATGTTTGTTTGGTTTATTTTGAGAAAGAGAGGGAAGGGGGAGAAAGAGAGTGGGGGAGACAAAACATTAAATGTGAGTGACAAATGGTTTGAAAAAAGAGAGGGAAATGTCTGCCAGCTAGAGATAGTGGGGTAGGTAGGACCCGGCATTGTTCTACCTCATTTCTCTTATAGGAAATCACCAAATTTTAAGAGCCACTCATCTCTATTATATGAGTGGTTGTGGTTGAGTAAGACTTGCGTTTTTGAGATTTAAGTGTCTCTAAATCCTTTCCTTTTAACTTAATCAAAGTGCTGAAATTGGGGGTACCAATCCTAATAAGTTCCTTTTTGGCAAGAAAAAACAAACACAACTTATTGATACTTTTTACTTATTATGGGCTAAATAAGCTAATTAAATAAAATAAGTAAAAAAAAAAAAAAACAGCCTCTAGGTTCATCCCAGCTTGGGAGGAAGAAAACATTAGGTTGTTTTCCTTTTATAGAGAAAGAAGACTCGTCATAATTAGAAACCTAATAGAAATTGGAAACCAAGTACTTGTAGAAAATACTACTAAATCAAATAGACTTGTTAAATAAACATTAATAACTACTAAAATTGGAAATTAGGAAAACTTTTTAGAGAGAGATCCAAACCCAATAGAAAAAGCCTAGGAGGTCCACCAACCCATGATGGCCCATACACGACCTAGACCGTGTCCTATCGTATTTTATTTTCCTTTTCTAGATCTTGGTGTTAAAGTCTCAACCAATATCATAATTCGCTGTTACAATTTGATTTTTTTAGCAATGTGATATCTGTAAAATGATTGCGTTGGCCTCATATAATTAGTGGTGTTGTGCCTAAAATTCACATAGCTAAATGACCACTTTAATAAGAGAACCGTGTCCCAGTAGTGAAATGTTTCATAACTTTTATTAGATCTGGTATTTTCAAGTCAAATATATATGGCATTCAAAGTTATCGTTGTTGTTCTTCAAAAGGCTTGCGCTTATATTCTAACTAGTTCATTAGTAGACTGGAAAGTTCTGAGTGGTACTTGCTGTGTTTACTGTTTGATTTTGCTTTACCATGGTTATTTATACATGTATATTTGGCAATTTTAGTTGCGTCATTGTGTTGGTTCATAGAGTTCTTTGAACACCCAATAGCCTAACATTGCAATAGACTGTAGAGTGATACTAGATTACTACTACTTTGTGATTCCATTAGATAAATTGTTATGATTTAAGGCCTTGTACCTCAACTATTAGAATCTCAATTTCATCTAATAATTGACTAAGATATTAAAATCTCATATCCAGTGGGGTAAGATCTAATATACATTTCAGAGCGGTGTTTTTCCGCTTTGGACAAGTTTGTCCTTATGTCCAAAGATTAAGAGAGGCCAGGATGCGTTGTTAACGCCTCGAGGAACGTACAAGGAATGTCAGTTCTGGAAGTTTATGTTTTAAAACTAAAGTCTAAAAAAAACCCAAGTTCAAACTTCACTTCTCTTCCCCCGAGTGGAAACTACTCTTCTTCGCAAAAACAAAAAACAAAAACCTAAAACCAAAAGAAAAACAAAAAACTCAAAACCAGCACTCTCTCCGCCTCTCTCTCCCAACAACTCTATTCAGAGCTCTTCGATCCTTATTTCGATCTCAAGGTCTGATTTGAGTTTTAATCTCAATCATCTAGGGTTTCAATCACCAATTCAGAGCTAAAATTTTAGGGTTTCCTTGGTAAAAAATCTTTATTCAAGAGTGCAAGAGTTTATCAAGGGTTTCATGTCAATCTCAACAACAATTGGTTTCAGAAATTATCGACTTCAACTTTATGCATCTCCACAGCCCTAGATTGTAATGGTCTAGAAATGATGGTATGCATTTGGGTTCTCACAATTTAGGTTTGTAAACCCTAGATTTCTTCTTTATGGTGTTTATTTACAAATGTGGTATTTATCTACAAAGAGGATATCAAAGTTGAAGTTAAAACCAAATTCGAGATTAGAAACAATGACGAGGAGGATTTCCAGGAAGACAGGGTGGAAAAGTTACCTTCCAACAATGCAAGCATTGGGGAACTTAATGATACTTCTGATGAGTATTTTGATGCTGCTGAACCATCTAATTTCAACCATTCAGAAAATGAGTGGTCTGATATGAGTCCAGAAACGTGGGGTTATAGAGCAATGATTGAGTTATGGATTTGTAGGGAGTATTTCAAGTTTTTTGGGTGATTACAGATTTGTATGGAGTATTTCAAGTTTTTTGGGTGATCATTCTCTACGCCATTCAGATTTCGTTGGGAAGGTTTCTTTTGATTTGAACAAAGTTCCGCAACGGATTCCGCCTGATAGTCCTTTAGCGCCATAGTGGTATCGGTTGAGTGACCATAACGGTAAAGGAGAAAAGGTAAAAGGGGAGCTTATGTTGGCAGTTTGGATTGGAAGTCAAGTGGATGAGGTATTTTTAGAGGTGTGGCATTCAGACATAGCTGGTGTTAGTGGAGATGGCGTTGCGAGTATTCGATCAAAGGTATATCTTTGTCATAAGCTTTGGTACCTTAGAGTAAATTTTAATGAAGCTCAAGACTTACATCTTAGTTAAAGTCGTGAAAGGGAAAGATTTCCTGAAGTATACGTTAAAGCGTTATTAGGAAGCAATGCTTTGAGAGCTAAGGTATCTTTTGAGTAGAAATGCTAACCATTGTGAAATGAGGACATGATGTTTGTAGTCGCGGAACCATTTGAGGAGAATTTAGTTTTTGAGTGTTGAAGATAGGATCGCAGCGAATAAGGATAAAGTATTGGGGAAATGAGTCATTTAATTACAGGCGATTCAAAAGAGGCTATAAATGCGAAATGGTACAATTTGAGAAGCATGTGGTTGTCGTAGACAACGAGTAGAAGGAGAAGGTGAAGTTTGCAAGTAAGATCCATTTACAGATTTTTTTGGAGGGCGGGTATCATGTTATGGATGAATCGACACAGTATTGTAGTGATCTTAGGCCTATGAAAAAGGCATTGTGGAAACCGAGCATTGGGGTTTCAGAATTAGGCATTTTAACTTCATCAGGATTGATACTGATAAAGAATAAGGATGGGTGAGCAGCAGCAGATGCGTATTGTGTAGCGCTGAAGGCGTGCCGATGTATTCACCGTAGTGAGCCACAGGTCATTCCGAGAATAATGATCCAAGCGCCAGGTATTAATTTTTTCTTGTATTATTATTAATCGAAGTGTTTTCTATCTTCTTATATTACTTTGTGGATTTTCCAATCCCTAAAGCTGTAGTTCAAGGAATATTCATAGTTATGTTTGGTAAGCATCACATTTGTTGGTTTATTGGAGTTGCGATGAGCATCGGCTTGATTTTCTATATTCTACATTTACATGGTAGACAATCCAAGAAATGCTTTGTTTATTAAAGATTGGTGTTCTTTAGGCATTTTTCTCCGTTCAATAAGTTGTTCTTTCGTTGTTATATATATTGTTTTGTTGATATTATATTCCCCTATTAGTGATGGGAATTTGAGAACGATATTATCAGATTAGTTGAACATCTTCGTTAGGTTGCTTCCAATGTAAAATGTTGAGATAAATCATCATTTTCATCCTATAAGGTTATAGTTCATTTGTTTAACTGCAGGTTCCATTAAGGCAGTTCAGCTTTAAATCTTGCTTTAATCTATGTGCAGACTTTCAATAAGGTAATCATTTTTCCAATTTATCATATATATATATATATGTATGATAAATTGTTAAGTGCAGGTTGAGAACTTTATGTTTTTCATTCTTTGGCAGCAGATTTGGTGAAGCATGAAGAAACGGAGAAAACCGAAGTAAATAAATTAGAAGCCAAGAAAGCAATCAAATTAAGGTAGTCTAAACCCCTCCTTTTACTTAGCATATTATTTTTTGATTTGAATGTTTTTTACTTTTTCAGAGTCCGTCGCGAGACTCTCAAGATGGGGATAAGTCATTGATGTCAATGCACGCGGCTCCAGTGTTTAATAGTCCAATGGAGTCACCTTTGCACCCTTCATTTGGATGACATTCAACGGCATCATCCGTGAGTCAATTTTTGGGACCTCGTAAGTCATCTTCGGGAGGAAGGATCATTGGAAGAGGAATGAGAAGGGGTGGCCGGAGTGTCCTGTGATTATGGAAGAGAAGGATATGGATGAGGTGGCAATTCTGCGGCATTGTGAGGTGGCGATTGCTATTTTAACGTTTGCTTTGCTATTTTGTATATTTTTGTTCGTCTTGTGGGGTGCAAGTCGGCCTTACAACCTAGAGATTGATGTTAAGGTACGTGAATTTTAGTTTAAATTAGGTTTTGTAATTGTAACATTTTATGTGCTATATTGTTTTTAAGATAAACTTTTTGTTATTGGAACTGAAGCATTATATGAGTGTGACAGACAGTCCTAAAGTTGTTGAATAGTTGTTGTTCATGTTTAGTTGTATAGGGCGGTTAGAGAACTAGAGTCATGTTTTTGTTACAAGTTTTCTTTAAGCATAATTCTTCAATTTCCCCCTCTGCTTCATGTTCTTTGCTCTTGTTGACTATTGCCAGGAACAACCTAATGAGTTTTCCATTATGTCAACTGCCAATCTGTTTATTTCCATTCAACTGTTACTTCTATTCCTTCAGTGCTTCAACACCTTAAACGACAAAAACATTATGTTTTGTTCACTGTTATTTCATAGAATGAAAAATACTAAGATTGTGGTTCTTGGATTTATTCTCTTTAATCCATCTCTCAAATGTTTACTGACAGGTGTTGAAAAAATCTCAGCTCAAACCGTAAAAGAGGCAAAAAGTCAAGCAATTTGGAGAAGGCTCTAGCAAGTGAAGGAGCTGATTGATGACCCTTTTTTGGGTATATCAGACTGTTTAGCGATGTTGAAAATGAAGCACTTCAATGGGCTCAATCTTTTTGTTATGCTTCTTTTGATCATGTGCAGAGATACTAAAAGTTTATTACATATGAATTAGCTCAGATAGGGAAAACTATGGATGTATTATATGGTCATGCTACTTTGCCTCTGTGGCTTTCTGAAGTTTAGTTTGATGTTTTAGTTTATATATTAATTGCTAAAAGATATGATTGGAGAGGCGTGAAAAATGTTCTACAAAATTCTATTAGGAAAATTCATGTAGAAGGAAGTTTCGGTTGGGTGAAATCAACAATAATGTGGATAACCACAACTGCTACCCCAGTTCGGCTGGACCTGGTTAACTTCAGAAATTTTGGAGAATTTAGTAACAATGATTTGAAGTACAATTTTCTATTTCACAAATCCATGGTCATTTCGTAAGTAGTTTTTCAGAAATTATAATATATATATATATATATATATATATATATATATATATATAAATATGAGAGGGAAAAAGTGAGAAAGAAGGTGGAAAAGTGGTACAAAATAAAGAGTAGAGGAAAGATACCTTACAGAGAAGAGGAGACGAGGAGATTGGGGATAGAATGAGATGAGGTTTACCATCTTAAAAATACCTACAAAAGCTCAACAATCTGTAAATATTTTGGATGTTTTGCGATTAAGCTATTGTTTCCTTTGTAAAATAAAAAATAGTAAGTTGGTATTTGCAGACCGGCTAAATAATCTTTAGATAACTGATAACATAGTTGATCACAATGACCAGACTTCTAACCAAGGTTAGTGAATACTAGGTGATTAGAATGAGTACATCTGGCAGTAATTATGTATTTTTTGTAATTTTACTTTGTGTTTATGTAGTCTCCTTTATATATTATGTTGTATATGTTCCTTTGAACAAAATACTTTCACCACAGAGCTTTACGGTGAACAATATCTACTTTGGAATGGGAACGAACACCTCTGGAGTCCCAACTAAGATGCTGACTGTGAACTGTTCATTGAAGATCAGTACATACAACCCTGCATCATTCTTTGGCATCCATGCGACCTCCATGTATGTTAACCTGATGTATACTGAGATTCCTATTGCAACTGGCCAGGTAAATTTCTTTCTTTTTTTGAATTGTATTCGTATGGTATAATGGAAAAATGCAAAAAATAGGGAAGGGCAATGAAATAGTTGCCCAATAATCTGTTGCAGTTTAAGTGTGTTTTTTATTTATTTTTTCTAAAGGTGTTTTCTATTCTCTATACTTTATATTCAAGTCTTTATGCCCCCTTTTTTTTGGGAACCGGTTATGAGCAAGTTCCGTATATTGGTTCTCAGATATACATCATATATTCTTATATTTATGAATCCAGTGAACAATGCACAATGTCATTTAGTATGTAGAACAAATCCATATATTCTGGCACTTCTCAATATTTTTTCCATTATAAACAAATGCAGGACAGGTATATTATCCAATAATGAGTTATGCAAAAAAAATTCGCAATGCATATTTTTAATGCAGCAATTTACTTATAGTAGTCATATATATTTGAAATTTATTTCCAATGCATTTTCGTGTTCATGACCGCAGACAAAATTAAATATTGACTGAAAGAAGTGTTTTAGTCTATGATTATTGACAACTTTATTCATTTGAAGGACATACATGGCTTTCTTCATATGTTGTTATTCTTTTCTATTATAATGAGGAAGAACCAATTCGTGGATAGTTTTAGCTTGCATTCCCTTCATGTATAAGGAAACTTGCTAATAAAGGACGAGAGAAGCTTAGGTATAGCATAGTAATAGTCATAAACATTATTCTACGATTACCGTGAATTTTTTCTGGCCTATTATTCAACGGTAAGTATTTCAAGAGTTTTAATAAGCTATAACAGGTTAATATAAAAAAATATATATACCAGACCATTTAAACATCCACCTAGACGTTCCCAAATAAATAAATACACAAGCACCTATAAAAGTTGTGTACATTTTGTTCTGGTGAATGCGGATTGATTGAATAATTCTACTTTAGGAATAAGCTTACTTTTATTTTCCTTATATATATATTTGTTATAAGTTGGAAAAAAATTGTTTCGTGAATAATTGTTGGAGGCTATTTATTATTTCCTGGTTGATGAGTAAGCTTCCATTTAGGTCCCACAACTGATGATGCTTCTTCCAAGATATGGTAAGCTTGGTGAGCAGCTGGGTTGATATAGTATAGGATTTGGTACCTTTATTTAAACAAAGGGAAATCTTATATCAAGCATGATCCTAGGGCGCACATCGTTTGTTAAATGGGGGAGGGAAGGGAAGGGTCTTGAATGAAGGAGGTGAACTGTAGGTTGAAGTAGGTTGAATTTAACCGAATTTGTTTAGATGATATCTCTCAGAGGCTATAAACTAACAATCAAGAAAGGGCCGAGTTATTGTGGATGATTTTTTATGCCCTCTTTGTGGTTTGTAGCTATATAAGAAGATAAACTTGGATGTTTTGGAGGCTGAAGATGATTCATTAGATATGACGCAGTGGTTCCAAAATGTCATGCTTTTTTGAGAAATTAGGCATTATTAGCCGAAACATTTTTTGTGCTTCATATAAAAATGAAGTTTAAGTTGTATATTACTTGAGGGAGGTAGGATAGCATTGTATCTAACATTTTTTCCACATGGAACATCTAAGAAAGGCATGTTTGAGTTTTATACTTACTAGCTAAATTATGATCTGAAGCTTGCTCAGAGAATGGATGGATGGGGCCTCAGAAAATTAAGGTTAAGCTGATATTTGTGAAGAAATTGGCTTAATGTTGACTTCTTGAGTTTCTTTGCCTAGGATAAACAAATTCTGTAGATTTGTCATTGTTAATATTTTGTGTGTGTATTAATTATTTTAGAGACTTTTTGTTATTGATTGGCCTCCTACATTTTTACTAAGAGGCACTCAAGAACTTGCGCATTCTTCATATATTCATTTCTTCCTGCAGTTATCTCCCTCCCTTAGGCACTTTTGTACCATTATAAACTGAAGTATTCGTGCGTAGCACGGGCTCATAACCTAGTCTATTATACATTAGGCAACAGTATTTTTCGTATTGACATATTCGCCATTGTGTATAAAGAGGGGCTAGGATTAGTGTGGGAAGAAGGGAGATCAATGGCCTAGATTTATTATACTCTCATATTCAGGGTACTTTCGACAAACACATAAAAGGTAGTTAAGTCTCTCTCTCTCTAAACACATTCTAGCCCGACTCTTCTTCAAGTACCCCGACTCTTCTTTTCTCTCCATCTCTAAGTAACGCATCTATCTCTCATCACTCTCAAAGGTTAACGCATCTCACTTTCTCTCATTGGTGGGTTTCGATTTGGAATCGTTTGTAGGCTTATTAAGGCTGGAACTCTTAGATATGAGCTATTTACTATTACCGGTAAAGAAGGGTAAATTTCCAGTAATCAAGATACCAGAAGTGGGATTTCAGTGAGGGGTTGATAAATTCAAGTACAATCATCTTGGAAGAAAGGATTTGGTGAAGATCAAGCTAGCATAGGTTTGATCAATTTCCCTGGCTGCTATCAATTCATCACATTAGGTAATGGTTGAAGCATCCATAGTTAGAGTTTGTTTCATTCCGTGTCTAGTTTAGATGTCAATGTTATCTCGTGATTACTCGTCGTCAGAGATTGTACGTTGAACGACTACAATTGGACTGACACTTAACAGGTAAGTGGGTTTCTTACTTCTTGTTCTATAATATCAAGCCCTAGATATTTTTACAGAGTTCTGAAATGGTAATTAGTATGATTTTTAAGACAACAGAACTTCTATTCAAATAGATTTCATTTTCTATTCAAATAAAATTGGGAATATTTCTGCTCGAATAGAATTTATTCTGTTCGAATAAAATACCTATGACAGTTTTTTATTCGAATAGAATAAAATCTATTCGAATAAATTTACTCAGCCTGTTTCTTTATGTTTCTTTTTATTCGAATAGGTTTCATTTTATTCGAATAGATTGGCTCAGTCTGATTTTATTGGAATAGATTTTAAATATATTCGAACAGAGACCGTGATTTCTTTTTTCTAATAAAAGACAACTTTTGTTTTTTAAAACTTACTTCGTGAAAAAATTATTTTTCTAGGGTTTATTTTTTAGAGTAAGGAGAGATTATTCTTGAGAGATTCAAGAGAGATTTAAATCACTCAAATCTTAAATCAATCATCATTGATCAAGAAACCTAGATTTACAAATTAAAGAACTTATGGGATTCAAGATTGGAAGCTTTGGCGAGAGATTGTAGTGAGGCGTTACGAGAACGTAGAATTGATTGCGAGAAGTTCAATTAGAAGAGAGGTGGCCACGGGATGTGCTTATCGGGTCTGTAAGTAATTAAATACTTGTAATTTGATTTTAATTATAGATTGTTTAGCTGTCAAGTGATTTGACAGCGACCTGTAGTTTTTTCTCCTGAAAAAGGTTTCCCACAGGGTTAAAATTGTTTGGGCTTGTGTTTAATTTCCTATTGCTTATTGACACTAGATAATTTGACCAACTTGATTTAGGTTAAGCTTTGACCATTAATTCAAAGGATTTAGGACCTATCGATTTAAACCTAAACCAATCAAAATTGGTTAGCTTCAAGCATCTAGGAATTTCAATTGGTATCAGGATGGCCACGCTTCAAGGATTAGCAACCTGAGCTTGGATCCCGGCTTAATTGCTTGAGAATAATGAATTCTGATAGATTTGGAGGTCCAATAAATCGTCCGCCCCTCTTCGATTGTAAAGGCTATCATTATTAGAAGGTCAGAATGGTTGCATACTTGCAATTACTCGGAGAAGATGTCAAAATTGCAATTGAGGATGGATGGACGCACCTTACCATGATGGGCAATGAATCTGAAGAGGTCCTTAAGCCTTGGAATAAATGGTCTAAGGATGAAAAAGAAGCTGTTAGTTATAATAAAAAGGGCCGCAATGTTATTTTCATGGCTATGAGCTCAAGTGAGTTTCGGTACATATCTTTTTGTTCTACTTCAAAAGAAGCTTAAGAAATATTAGTTCAAACTCATAAAGGTGATGATACAGTCAAGGAAAACAAATTACAAATACTTACCTTACAATTCAAGAATATTCGAATGGATGAGAATGAACCATTTGATGAGTTCTATGCGAGACTAAGTGACATTGTCAATACTAGTACCGCATTAGGTGTAGCTTACTCGGATGTTCAAATTGTTCGCAAAGTACTAAGATCCATTTCTAAGAGCTTTATATCCAGATGTGATGTTATAGAGGAACAAGATCTTAAGAAAATGAAACCAGAAACATTAGCTGGTAAATTACAAACTTTTGAACTCGAGATGAAAATGGAAAACCTTAAGAAGAATAAGAGTGTTGCTTTCAAGTCATCATCTTACACCTCTTCTTCTAAGGATACCATAGAAGCAGACAACTCATCTAATTCAAATAATGATGATGGGTCTGATATGGATTCATAGATTGCCTTTATAAGTCACCAGCTTAAAAACCTTGTGAAACAACACCAATTTCATAAACAAGGGAAATTGGTTAATCATAAGTTGCGAACTCATGATCAACATAGAGTGAATAACCGGCAGACCAACCTTGACACTAACCTAAGTCAAATTGAATGTTATAAGTGTCATAAGCTTGGTCATTATGCTCACAGCTGTCCCAATAAGAAATCTTGGACCAATCACAAAGTTATGAATATCAGCATTACTTGGGATGAGAGTGATAATAAGAATAATAACAATGAGAGTTATCCCCAAGTAGTTGATAATGGAAATTATTGTGCATATCCTGCTATTCTAAATTGTGGTAATAATAACAATAACATTTTTGAACTTAAAAATTTTGTTGAAAATCAGAGTGGTCAAGAACAAAATGAGTTTGAAGACCTGAATCTTGAGGACTTGTATGCTCAGACTCTCACCAAGTGTATGAATCTTGAGGACTTGTATGCTCAGATTCTTGCCAAGTATATAAAACACGGTAAACTTAACAAAGTCTTGAAAGACCAAGTTAATATACTTAAGTGTGAACTTTAAGATAAAACTGAGAATACAAGTCACGAGATAAAGGTTCTTGAAAATGAAAAATTAGGCATTCATGACAAAGTTATATTTTTTAAAAAGAAGTTAATGATGCAAAGGAGAAAATGAAATCAACTTTGGACAAACTTCGTTTGGCCAAGCTTGATGTAGTTCAATTTTAGCAAAAACTTGAGAAGTTCTGTCATGGGGCCAAGAACATTAATAAAATGTTATGTATGGGAAAGACGGATAGTGATAATAGGGGCCTAGGATATGAGGAACCTCTTCCTAAAGGCAAGACTCCTCAAATCACAAATTTTGTTAAAGCAACTACTTCTACTTTGGTGCCCAAACATAACATGATATCCACTACTCATAATTACTCCAAACGGGTATCTTACTCTCATATTTATTATTGTAGCATATGTGGTCGAAAGGGTCAAATTGTATCTTATTGTAGATTTGTTGGACCCTATCAATCATATGCTCGCACTTTCAATAGATATAGATATAAGTCATATGTGAATGTTTCCAATGTAAAAAGTGAGAATTTGAGTAGGTGGTCTGCTCCAGAAACATCACCTCAAAAGGTGATTCTTGCAGTTTGGGTACGAAAGATTGATTTGATACCACAGATAAGGTACAATATTGTTCAAATAAGGTAATCAAAATTTATTGAGAAGAGTTATAAGTATGCTTTATTGATTATGTACGTTTTTTAACCTGTCTCAGTTTGTTTTTAAGTTTTATTTTATCTTTTTAGACATGAGGGTATTGTTTTGATTTTATTTTGCACTTTAGGAGCTTTTTTCTGTGGAATATTCTTGCGAGACTTAGATTTTGTTTGTATGTTATATTCATTTATGGGATAATTATTTGGTAAAACCACATTTCACAATAGTCATTGATTCATTTGTTTAAACTAAAAGCTCATCGTGACTAGAACCACGTGAGGATAACTGTAAAGACTTTGTACCTAATATTATGTAAGGATCTGACCTTATTTCTGAGCTTTGAGTATTATTACATTTACTCTTCATTTTTAATCTCATTATTTTTTATCTCATTTTGTTTCCTTACTTAATTTTCAAATGGTAACATCAAAATCAAGTTATACTAGTGATACTTTCCTACTTTTACTCAAGGCGAAAAAGATGACGGTGCCCAACCGAAGATATGATAATATGCATTTTTATTGCTACATCCTTTTGGACTTCGTCTGTGCTTACCCAAATTTGTATCCGCTTGCAGCCCCTTGTGCCTTAAAATATGTCATTCATTTTTTTTACCCAAATCATTGATTATTTTACCCACCTGAGACTTTTCAGTGAAAAAGAAAAAAAAAAGAAAAAAAAAAGTATGTATGACTTTTGGTGGAAAGATGAATAGAAGAATACAATGTGTCCCCAAATGACATTTTATTATCTCAAATCAGAGTCATAAAAAAAGGGAGGAGAAGTGGTATTTTATTTTATGTATACTCAATAAGAAAAAAAATGACAGAAGTTAATTTTGGTTTCAAGTGAGAAGGGGAGTTAGTGTAACTGTAGTCTCAGAATGCTAGCAAAATACCTACTCCGTCATAAGCCTGCCCATGCCTACATTATAACCTATTCAAATACCTATTTGATCTTGAGGTTGGTGCAGTCACTATTAGTTGAGAATAGATATAGGGAGTCTTTATTAGTTTTTACTTGGCACCATATATGACAAATGCGATTCTTTCCCATGAGATCTTCCAGCTCATAGTACGTCATTTTGATGAAATATGATTTTTTTTTTTTTGCTTTATATTCATATTTATATTTCACAGAGAGTGTTTGCTAGTCAATTATCAGTGATTTTGAGTGACCACCATGAAAGGCCTAAGTTGAAACAACTTTCCAATATAGTATTCTAACTACGGCTTAGTAATACGTTGAAATATGGGTATCTAATTGACTATGTACACACACACACACACACACACCAAATAATTTATTTAGTGATTGTTTTATAACACGTTGACAATGTCTTGGCCTTTATAGGATATTTTTGATTCATTGTCTTTCTATCATGCCTTGTGTTTAGGGAGAGTGTTGTTTTCTTTTGCTTACTTATTTTAGAGACACTTCCCGTGTGTGTTTTTCCTTTTATTTTATTTTAAGTGGGTTATCGTTATTTTGAGGGGGAGATGCATATTATTTATGGGGTATTGGTTTTGACTTTGTTTTTAGTATCCCAATAGTCTATCTGTTCAAAATATTTATTCTACCAATTATAGGTATATATTTCTCATTTATTTTGTGTTTAACTCATGGTTTGCATCTTCTCTTATGGGCTATTTACCTTTTGTTCATATGTGCTAAAAAGGGGGAGAGATAACCCTGACATGTAAGCCAGATAAGTTATGTTCTTTTTTCTGGATCCCTTATTTTCAATAAACGGTTACGTGATGCATCTTGTTTAGTATGCAGAGATTCTAGAATATATGTTATATAAGATGAAAGTGGAGCTTTGAGTATGGATGTTCAGTGATTGAGTCAGTCTATCGAGTTGTATTTTTATTTCTTATAGTTACTTCTAGTTTTGACACGAAATAAACCAAAGGGGGAGATTGAAACATCCATAGTTAGAGTTTATTTCATTCTGTGTCTAGTTTAGATATCAACGTTATCTCATGGTTACTCATCGTCAGAGATTGCACCTTGAGCGACTACAGTTGGACTAACATTTGAACAGGTAAGTGGGTTTCTAACTCCTTATTCTATAATATCAAGTCGTAAGTATTTTTACAGAGTTCTGAAATGGTAATAAGTATGTTTTTAAGACAACAGAACTTCTATTCGAATAGATTCAATTTTCTATTCGAATAGAACTGGGAACATTTCTGTTCGAATAGAATTTATTATATTCGAATAAAATGCCTCTGACAGTTGTTTTTTTTCGAATAGAATAAAATCTATTCAAATAGATTGGCTCAGCCTGTTTCTTCATGTTTATTTTTATTCGAATAGATTTTTTTTTATTCGAATAGATTGGCTCAGTCTGATTTTATTCGAATAGATTTTAAATCTATTCAAACAGAGACCGTGATTTCTGTTTTCTAATAAAAGACAACTTTCATTTTTTTAAAACTTACTTCTTGAAAAAGTTATTTTTCTAGGGTTTGTTTTTTAGAGTAAGGAGAGATTATTCTTGAGAGATTCAAGAGAGATTTAAATTACTCAAATCTTAAATCAATCATCATTGATCAAGAAACCTAGATTTATAAATTGAAGAACTTGTGGGATTCAAGATTGGAAGCTTCGACAAAAGATTGGAGCGTGGCATTGTGAGAATATGGAATTGAGTGCGAGGAGTTTAATTAGAAGAGATGTAACCACGGGATGTGCTTATCAAATCTGTAAGTAATTGAATACTTATAATTTGATTTCAATAGTGGATTGTTTAGCTGTCGGGTGATTCGATAGCGACCTGTGGGTTTTTCTCCTAAGAAAGGTTTCCCATAGGGTTAAAATTACTTGGGCTTATGTTTAATTTCCTATTACTTGGTGATACTAGATAATTTGACCAACTTGATTTAGATTAAGTTTGAACCATTAATTCAAAGGATTTAGGACCTATCGATTTAGACCTAAAAAAATTGAAATTGGTTAGTCTCAAACGTCTCGGAATCTCAAGGGTTATTTTACAATTTAGCGGAAGTTGCAAAACTATTTTCTACTGTTAAGGTCGAATGATTGAGAGACATTGTTATTCCTTTGTTCAGGAGTAAGGTTTTTACAGACTGATTAAATAAGGGATTTACCATTATCTTCAGGCATCCATCTAGCATTATCACACTCTAATATGTTGATATCCATGTCCTTGACATATATTCTGGAAGCTTGAAGGTGGTCAGATAAACTGCTGTTATTTATTTTCTTTTGTCATGTTGGTGCAGCTCATTTTGTTTTATCCATGACTCCTCGAAATATATGAGGTTAAGGTCACAGGTTGGATTATTTGCAGAAGAGTTGGAGAGGGTTTATGGGAATATCGTGTTCTTCGGATTGGGAAAGAATGCTTTGCTTTTCACTCCTGGGTTCCGATTTGTGAAATAACGAAGTAAGATTTTGGTTTAATTTTAGGGTCTTTATTGGGGTTTTTGTTTTTGTTTACTATGGTTTGATTAACATTTAATTTTCCATGAGTAGTACATTCTAGTAAAAATCACAAATTTTTCACCTAAAACACATGAATTTTATGTCTCAGCATGAGAGTAATAAAAAGTGATTAGAATTATTTTATTTATACTTATTAAAGTTGAGATTTTTATTTTTAATTTCGATTTGGAAATTTAATTCAGCAAACTGTTAGGCATTGCAAGTATACCTTTGGATGAGCAAACCGAAGCTCGAAACACCATTAATAGCCTTAATCCCTTGAACAAACTTGGTTATGGGGTTATCATGGGATTTGAGTCATTCCCTACTTCAGAGGCCTTAAATCCTTGGTTAGCAAACATGCATAAGATGTAAATTAGAATAGAGGCCAGTAGAGAAAGTTCCATGACTGTTGAAGTTACAATGGTAGCTGCAGGCGAAAGCAGCTACCATTGAAGTTATAAGTTATTTGGTCTTAGACAAAAATATCATCGGCTTAATATATTTGAAACGCGTAAAGCGATAACAGTTGAAATTTTACCGATGTAAATTATTAGCTCTAATATATTTGAAACAGATAAATTAAGCTTAATATATTTGAGTCACGTTTCATCTTCAGTCTATCGTGGTCGAAAAGAGGCAAGGGGTGCACAACTTAATATCAGTATTTGCTCTAAATTAAGGTTCATGCTTTGGGTGATTGCATAACAAATGCAAGCGATCAAATTTGGGAGATAACTTAGCTCTAAATTAAGGTTCATGCTTTGGGTGATTGCATAACAAATGTAAGCTATCAGAATTGAGAGATAACTTGGCCCACAATCGCAGGTAATAAATTAATGAGAGTCTAGGCCTTTTAAGGCCTTAAGCTGGCAAATAATAATGTCAAGTTTATAGAGCCTACACTTGAGTTCCCAGTAGTCATCTCCCTATGTCCTTTGTTATCCCTTCATCCTACACAACACCATTAAAATACAAGCAGACAAACATCAGATATCCTAAAATTCTTCACTCTAGAAGTCTTGATGAACTTATGGATGAGATTCCGACGTTTGTTGTTAGTCTTCTTTCCGAAGGTTTGGATAAGGTGAGGATTCTTTTATACACTAAGAATGTTTTCTGCTGTCATCTGTAGTAGTATATATTGTGTAAATGGACCAATATGTTTCAGACGGAGTCGCTTTGCAATACCCCCTGTATGCTTGATAATAGTAGGTACCACAATATGTTCTCTTTTCAGTTCTTCTGGGGAAATCTTAGTAGTTTACATGGAGGTTAGATCTCATATAGAACTGCATTACTTTAATTAGTTACTTTCTCATTCTTCCTTTTTTTCTTTTGGCAAACACAAGTTGGGGTTGGGCAGACCCCTACCAGTATGTATATAATGAACAATTAAATCCTGCTGTAATCTCCTCCCAAGCAACCTTTTATATGAATACGATAAGATCTTGGTGTAAGAAGCTAGAGATAAGTACATACTGGTAATTGAAAAATGATGGCTTAAAAAATGATGTGACACTTCCATGGTACCATTGCTCCCTCCTCAATATAGGAAACCATTTGCTTCAGTTCCAACCCGCATCCTTCTTACCCCTTTTCCATACCCCAGCGTAGGACCCCCAAGGACTGCATGCATCTCATGATGTAAAATGTTATTTGATTCAAACTTCCCCGCAAAAGCGAACAAAACACTGCCTGTGCTATATCTATAATGGATTTCATTTGTGTTGCTTACTTTGCATTGGTAGTTGGGGCGTGCAGACCCTGATTTTTGTAAGATAGGCTATGTTCGAAATGTTCGAGCTTACGGGGTTGATTTCAAAGAAGGGCCATATGGGTTTGGAGTTTATGCTTCTAAGGACATTGAACCGCTTCGACGAGCCAGGGTGATACCTTGCAAGAGACTACATCCATACATTACACGACATGTACTATATATATATATATATATATATCTTTCAACTTAAATAGTTCAAAATTGACTTCTTCCCTATGTTTTACTTGTAGAATTCGGTGCATTGAATTCTTTCAATTTGGGCCTTCACATGAATCACCTTCCAAATATCCCTGATTTGTAAGATTTTTTATTTTATAAGCGGTCGTGTAATGGGGTAAAAGAAGTTGTGGTGTTAGAATAGTCGGTCATGATTATAGGCTTTGTGGTTGTTCAAGAGAGTATAAATGGTTACAATATTAATTTTCAAGTGTCTATGGTTTTCAAAAGTTCTAAACATAAAGAAGTAACCTCCTTCCTTTAGATTTACTGTTGGTTCTCAATATTGTTTGGATCTTCTTTGCTTAGGTAACTCATCTAAGTTTGACTTATTTTGTTATTAAATCCTTAATGTTGTTTAGGTTTATTGCGGGGGTTGTAAATTGTGCAACTGTGGGTTGGGGAGGAAGAGACCAATTTTGTTTTTAGTCGGCCGAGATACTATGGGTGGAGACAAAAAAACCTTCTTCTAGTTGGTCGCACAAAACCCGCGAGTGAAAGCAAAGCTCTAGGGAGAACTAAACACTACGTTCTCGAAGAATAGAAGTATGGAATTTAAAGTCATGGCCCTTGGTGAAGCATTGAGACCATACCAAATGACTATAAAAAAAATGGAAAGATGAAGAATATATTTAAAAGTGCAAAAGCTAGCTTAGAGTTTGTTGCATAAATAATTCTTTTTTTATTATTATTATTTCGTGGATAGTGTTCCCCGGTTGTTTAGAGGTTTTATGCAATTTGGACACTTAAATTCGCAATGGGTTTTGAAACATTAATAAGGGGGAAGGCGCATTCATGGATGATTACTCAGTGCCAAATAGCAGTATGAAGGAAGTGCCGCGTCAATAAATTTGAGAGTTTTTAGCGCAGAGCCGAAGGCGCGGTAATTGATAATTATGTAGCGCCGAAGGCGCGTCGACGTAATCGTCGTGGCGAGCCATGGGTAATACTAGTAACTACTATTTGACATTCTGCTTTAAGGCCCTGTAACTCGACTATGAGAATCTCAATTTCATCTAATAAATGGGCTATGATAATAAATTCTCATATCCAGTGGGCAATATAACTACTATTGACATTCTGCTTTAGACGTTTCTGATAAATGTGTTTACTTATTCTAAGAAATTCGTGTTTGGAGATGGCATTCTCTGTTCGCGTTGTTCCCTATGAAGGTGCCGATTTGAACTACTAACGCTTCAAGGGAATTCTATCTGCTTTGGAGTCAAAAAACTGGCACTCTAGTTGACTTTCATTCCAGAAATAATCTCTTTCAAATCTGGAACCAATCCATTTTGTAGCGGTGACCACGTTTCTTCTTTTTTATGCTTTATTGGAAATGACAAGGTTTCTGAACCTTAAAATCTATTCTGCTATTTGTTACCAGCACTGTTTTAAGTGGATTCCTAACATGGATGGTGGTGGGCAACGTGAGAATGGGCGATACAGGCAGGATTTACACTGCGATAAAAATATTCATAGTCAGGTATAAAGCATCTAAAAATAACTCCTCAGTGATAATATTTAGCTATGGAATCAGTTCAAGTACTTTGTTTTTGTTTCATCCATATTAGTAGAGAAAAAAAGGTCCTATTTGGGAATACCTCCTGCGATGGTGGGCAAAAATAGGGAGTATCTTCAGATAAATAATGATTTGTAACACTTGACAATTCTTATCTTGATCATTGCAGTGGATGATTCCCCCACAAATGATGAAGGACCACCAAGCCTTGACGATGAAATTTAAGGGCATCTTACACGAGCAAGACGCGGCAATCCAAGAAAGGAATTTAGCACTATCAGAGAAAAAGACAACCTTGACTGAGCTAGATATGGCACTTTTAGAAAGAGATCAAGCCGTTGCTGACCTAAAAAATGCCTTAATGGAACGAGACAATGCAATTGCATCCCCTGACAAAAAAGAAAACAAACTGGCTGCTCTGTTCAATGAGCTTTGCTTATCGCCAGAAAGTTGCTCGTGATTACCAATTGTCACTAAGGCTCCAAGATCTTGGAACGCAAAATTCGCTTTTATTCATCTAACGATTCGGTTGAATAACACCTGCGGCATAGCATATTTTCATTTTATGTATTTTTGTGTGTGTGTGTGTGGTTGTGAGATTAGAGGATCCTAGCCCCTTTTTTTTTTTAAGCAAGAAAAGACCAATATATTTGAGGACCCCCTGGGTCGAGAGAGCAGATTGTGTACAAAACAAGTTGCCGAAACCGGCTCAAAGTTTGAAAAAGAAGGAGCTATAGCTCCTTTCGAAGCCAAGGCATGGGATTCATAATTACAACAACGGCTGATATAACAAAATTTGAACTTTGAGAAGCTCGAGGCGAAGGCAAGCAAATCTGGAGCAAGGGTAAGAGCTCCCCAGGAAAGGTCAACAGATCCTGTCTCATAGGCCAAAACAAGGCGTCGGCAGTCCGTGAGAACCAGCAGTCGCTCAATGCCCAGACTACGCGCTGCTCCAATGCCTCTGATCAATGAAAGCGCCTCGGCCTCTTCCGGATCCGCCGTCCAAGAGGAGTCATACCCTGCACCAATAATCAAACCAGAATGAGTTTTGACAACAAAGCCAGGACCGCCTGGTGAGTCCTTACTGGTCCAAGCTCCGTCCACGAGAATAGTATGCCATCCCTCCTCGACATCGGGAGGAGGAAAGATGCGATGAGTACTGTTCAGGGGGAGAGGCAGGGAAGTTGGTGAGACCAGATAAGAGGTGGCTCTGTACACTGTGGCTGCTGGAAAAGAAGGAGCATAATTGAAAATAAGATCATTTCTACTAAGCCCGATAACATAAAAGAAGGAGCTGAGCTTCCCCCATGCTGGGTGGTTGGGGGAGGCATTCCCATGCTGAGCAAGCTTGTGAATCAGAAAAAAGAAAGAGTCAGTATAACTCCAACTTTGAAAATTAATAGAAGGGTCGAAAGCATACCAGAGGTCTCGAATATGTTTGCATAAAAAGATGGCATGGGTTGTGGTTTCTTCTTCTTCCTCGCATCTGGGACACATAGTGTCCCAATTGGGATCGTCGAACCATAGATTACTTTTGGTAGGGATACCGTCATGTAGAGTTTTCCACAAAAAAATTGAATTCTGAAGGGGACATTAATATTCCAAATTGTCTTCCAGTTGAACATGGGTGGGGTGAGCAAAAAAAGATGCCTAGGATCTAGGAGGGTAGAGCGGTAAACGGATTTGCCAGTGAGTATGCCATTTTGTTCATGACGCCAACGGAGAGTATCTTTGGAAGTAAATCTACTGAGAGGAATACAAAGGATGGCATCGGCAATATCTTGGTGGATATTAGCACGGATGAGAGGTTCCTTCCAGGACCTTTAATGCTGGCAAATAAGTTCTGAGACCCTCGAGAAAGGACGAGTCAGCGGGATCGGACCTAAAGGCCAGCCATGAGGAATAGAGGGGATCCACGGTTCGAGCCAGCAGTCAATGCTCTTACCATCTTCCACGTGCCAGATAAGGTCATACCAGATCCTTTTTCTGGCAGCGATGATGCCCTTCCAAATCCAGGAGTTTGAGGGTTTAGGGGAGACGGTCATAATCGATTCATGAAGGGAGTAGCTTTGCTTGAGGTTGTGTGACCAAAGTTTATCCGGTTCTTTGATAACTCTCCAGAAAAGTTTGGCCTGAAGAGCTTGGTTGTGGGCAAGGGAGGAGCGGATGCTCAAACCCCCAAGTTTGAGCGGTTGACAGATGTTTTTCCAGCTAATAGGGGAATGCTTACGTTGTCCGTTAGCCTTAGTGCCCCAGAGAAAATGGGAGTTGATGGAGTTCAATTGTTTACAGATCTTGTGGGGCAAGGTGAAAGCAGACATATGGAAAGAGGGGATTGCTAAGTGAACAGCTTTAATAAGGGCGACGCGGCCAGCTTGGGACAGGCTTTTTGCCTTCCAGCCCTCGATCCTCCCCGACACACGGGTGATAATGTCTTAAAAATTAGGTTTTTTTTCTGATCGAACGTGAGGGGGGCTCCCAGGTATCGATCACCTCCAACATCTTTTTTAATGTGGAGGGTACGTTAGATGAGTATAAAGTGACGGTGATGGCAGTTCTTGCTGAAGAGAATGCAGGATTTAGCCAGGTTGATCTCTAGACCAGAAACGGCCTTGAAAGTGTTGAGCACATCATTGAGGTGACTAGCTTCTGCAAGGTTTTCTTTGCAAAAAATGAAGCAGTCATCAGCAAAGAGAAGATGCGAAACCGGAATGCTACCGCGGGCAGTTTTGATGCCATTAAGATTTCCTTAAGCCTCTGCTTTGGCAAGAAGGCGGGAGAGCACCTCCGTGTAAATAAGGAAAAGGAAAGGAGAAATAGGGTCTCCCTGGCGGAGTCCTCGTCCTTGTTTGAGAAAGTTGTATGGCGAACCATCAAGATTGAAAGAGAGGGCTATTGTGGAGATACATTGGAGTATCCAGTCACGCCATTTGCCACAGAAGCCCATGGATTTCATTGCTTCAATGAGAAAGGGCCATTCAACACGATCGAAAGTTTTACTCAGGTCTAGCTTAATGACCATACTGTCCTTCGTCCCTTTTTTCTTCTTGAGGGATCTAAGAAGCTTCTGGGCCATGATAATATTATCAAAAATTTGTCGTCCAGGAACAAAAGCATTTTGCATAGGGGAGATGAGCTTGTTAAGAAGGGGTTTGAGTCTCGTGGTCAAAATTTTAGTAATGATTTTAAATTTAACGTTATAGAGGCTGAGGGCCCTATAATGTTTTGGGCGCGTAGGGTTCTTAATCATGGGAATGAGGGTGATGTTGGTGTGGTTATATTCAGCAAGGAGATGGCTCGATTGGAAGAAAGAGATGGTAGCTTGGAAAATGTCATCTTTGATGGTATCCCAGGATTTTTGATAGAACAGGGGGGTGAAACTGTCCGGGCCAGGGGCTTTGTTAGGGTTCATCGAGAAGAGGGCAATGCGGACTTCATCTAAAGTGGGGTTCAAAGTGAGCTGGGCGTTATCCTCAGGGGTGATGACTTGGTCGAGGAAGTTGAGAAAGTTGATGGAGATAGGGGAATCAGAGGAAGTAAAAAGATTGTCATAGTAGGAGAGGAAAGTTTCTCCTATATCTCTGTGGTCTCTACCCCATTGACCATCAGCCTCACGAACTCTAGGGATGGAATTTGTTCGTCTCCAGAAAATGGTGGATAGATGGAAAAACTAAGTGTTCCTGTCCCCCTCTTTGAGCCAGGTTTCCCGCAACTTATCCCGCCAGAGGGTTTCTTCCTGGAGGAGGATGTGCATAAGCTTTTGGTTCAGTTCTTGCTCGATAAGGGTATTGGCTTCTGAGGGGACAGCTTGCTGAGCCTAATTAATTTAGTCCCTGGTCGATTGGATAGTGCCAGGCGTGAAATTAAGCACGGTACGGTTCCATGTGCGGAGGGCCTGCTTAGTGTGACAGAGCTTTTTGCAAAGCCAGATGGGACGGGTGCCACTTTGAGGGGTGTTCCAAGCGGTCTTAATAATGTCAGGAAACTCGTGGTATTTGGTCCAGAGAGAGAGGAAGTGAAATTGTTTGGGGAGTTGGTAACTGGTAGGATCGGTGTTGAGAATGATAGGGCCGTGATCTTATCCTATGATTGGCAGATTCCTGATGCTGGCATCCAGGAAGTAGGTGCGCCAGTTATCTAAAACCAGAGCCCGATCAGGGTACATCTTAGTCAAATCCGGGCCACGCCGTTTGTTGGACCAGGTGAAAGGGACACCGAAAAACCCCAAGTCGATCATGGGAGCGTTGAAAATGAACTCAGTCAGGGGATTAGGAAGGGTGTGGTAGAAGGGGATCCGCCCACATTTTTTATCCGCCGAGGTGATACCGTTGAGGTCTTCAATAAGGAGCCAGGGGATAGGAATGTTATTGGCCAACACGGTAATGGAGTCCCAGTAAGAGACCCTATGATGATGTTCAGGAGGGCCGTACGTGAAAGAGCGCATCAAGGTTGTTAAGGCCATTATAGGAAGAGATCAGAACATCAATACTCCGCTGGGATGAGGCCAGGATTGTCAAGTCAATATCATTATTCCATGCCAGCCACAATCCACCGCCATGGTTAGTCGTGGCCAGCACGCAATGGGAGTGGTCGAACCCCAAAGAAGAAAACTTGCGGAAGGAATCCGCCTCAGTGGCCTTCGTTTCGGAGAGAAAGATAATGTCCGGGTTGTGCTTCTTTTGGATATTAAGGAGTTTTCGAAGAGTGAAACATTTTCCACTCCCTCTACAGTTCCAGGAGATGAAAATTATTTCCAACCGAGGGCCGGTGTCGGGCCCGCTTCCGAGAGAAGGGAGTGAGTGTATGCCGGGGTCGGGATCTCCCTATCAGGTTTAAACTACGGGAGAGAGAGGTACATGAAGGATTTTTTTGGGCTTGAAGGATGCGTGCCATTGGCGCGAGAGAGCATGGAGACTCCAGGTCGATTAATTTTTTTGCGGGCGCGCCTGATGAAAGACCTCCAACAATTCCAGCTAACCATTCTAGGTGACCGCTTCGTGAAGGGGGATCGGGAGAGAGGGTTCGCTGTTTGTTGTCCATCCGCTGGGGTATTGTGGTTGGTACAGGGATAGAGAAACGGGGTCTGCCAAGTTTGATCATATACCAGTTTCTCCTAATCCAGTTTAGCGTCTTTTTTTGTGATGAGCGACTATCCCTTAGATCAATGTTGGTAAAGTAAAGGAGCTGGGAGAGTTTATTCCTAGTGGGTCGGCGACGAGGTCCCTTTCGGTGATCCAAAACTGAATTACTGGGGAGCTCGTGAGAAGAGTGGGGATTCCTATCATACATTCTAGGTTGGTCGAGGTGAGGCCGTGGAGCATGTTTAAATTTCCATTTTTCAAAGCGTGGGTATCGGTGTGTGCATCGTGTCGAAAATATAGCATCTTTGGGGCCATTAACAAAACCAGTTTCAAAGAAATTTTGAGAAAGGGCGGTTAAAGAAATTCTAGAGCGTACCTTAGCGGGAGCCGTCGAGTCCCCCGTGTCCTCGTCTGTGATGCATTTGTCTTGGCTGGCTGCTGTGGAAACGGGAGAGGCTCGGCTTTCACGAGAAAGGTCTTGCGAGGCAAAGATTTTATGTGATGTCGGAGTGTGCCAACCCGATGTTCCCGACGATGCATGCTCATTCTCAAAAGGCTCAGAATCTTTTGATGAGACCGTAAGGTTCGGGAGAGAAGCTGTCTCTGAGGAAAGTTTGGTAATGTTGTTGGTGGAGATGATTTTCATTGGATTGGGCCTAAGTGGGGTGGGCTTGAGAACAGTGTCTTGGGTTGATTGGGCCAGGCTTAGAGAAAGGTTCAAATGGAAGTGTTGAGGGGTTGGTGGGTTGTACTCCAAAGAGGCAAATTTTCCTGTGCCAAAGTCCAACTTGCAGGAGAGAGTTCTGGAATCAGGAACATCATTGGTTTCCTTGAGAAATTGGTCCAGCTAGATAGTGTGTGGATTTGAGGTGGTGGCAGCCGGTCTTGGGTTGGGCTTGTCTGGAACGGGCTTAAAAGCAGCACCGGGCTCGGGGCCAGCTGAATAGGGCTTGGTATTGGATTGGGCCGAGGTAAGTTTGGGTCTAAAGACGTGGGATTGTGGGCTCGGATCTGCAGAGGGCCTTGGGCTTAAGTCAGCTGCCTGCTGTGGGTAGTTGTGGAGGTCCAAGCCCAGAAGGAGAGGAGTGTGGTTTTTTGCTGGCGTACGCGGGACACCAAGTTCCAACGGTACCCAACAGGGTTGCAGATTTGAGATGGGTGGTGGGGCCAGGTCGATAACTCAAAAATGTTTGGGTTTGTTCCTAACACATCAATAGACTTTGCATACTGCGCTCATACATTTTTGGGAGTTGATCTCTGCCATACCTGAATGCAGATTTCCGTTGTAAACCTAGGTTTTTGTGTGTTTCTTCCGCCGGAGTTGGGACATCCCGAGCATAGCTCGTCGTATAAACGTCGTGTTTGTCACGAGGATTCCCCTCTGAGATGCTGCTATTGTGGAAAGAAATCAGTTGTGTTGGGTATCTTCTGGTAAAACCGAGTAGTTGTCTCGTATCTCGACCACGAGTTGAGTTTGGCGATGGCGGTTTGTATGTTGTTGTTGACACCCCTGTTACTGTTAATGTTGGATGGGTCAGCTTGTCGGGGAATCTAAGTGGGTTTAGGGGTTTCTGGTCCCCCTGAAGTGGCGTCGTTTGGGTTTTTTCGTACTGGTTTTGCAAGGCTGCGTTTGGCATGTTCTTTGGGGGATGCACTTGGACGTGAGTTCCATAGAGGAAGTCAAAGTTTTCGGTAATATCCAGCCTATTCCGTTCTTGAAGAATGCATGCATATTTCAAGCATAATGCCAGTGAATGCAAAATGATTCCGCATAACGGGCAAAAACCTTCTAAGCGCTCGTACTTTACCGTGAGCCTCGTCACACCATAGTTTCCCGGTCGTGGAACGTTGATCGAAAGAATCAGGTGTTTATCAGTAAATAGGTTCACTTGGATTCTAACGAAGCCGGGTTTTTTTTTTTTTGACCTCGGCTAAGCGCAAGTCATCCTTAACATATTCTCCTAATTTGTTGCCAATAGAAACAAGTGTGTTCGGCACGAGGAGGCAGCAGGGGAGACCGGAGATTTGCACCCAGCACAAGTAGCAAGAAAACGAGAGCTCGCTTTGATGAAGAAGGAGGTCGAACGGCTGTTGAAGTATAGAATAACCGAAAATGTTGGTTGGCGGGGCAAGAATGGTCTGGAAGTCTTGTTTGGTTTTGAAATTCACCGTGAACACTTTGGAAGTTTGTTCGAAAGCTATCGGGGAAATCGTGGAGATCATTTTAGCCCATTCTCGCCGAATGCCGTCACTTATAACCTGCTCCTTTAGATGAGGAGAAATAAATTTGAAGGCGATCGCATACTTCCAGCTGTTTTGTAACGAACCCCATTCCCAGGGATCAAGCTTTAAGTCTGGAGATGGGTCGTGAGTCGAACATTGCTCCATAAGTTCGGTGAGATCATAGTGTTGTCTCATGGGAAGGGGGTGATTTGGTTAGGGTTTGTGGTGAAAAGAGAGAGAGGAAGGGAGAGCAGAAGAGCAGGAGAGCAAACTTAGAACAGAGGATCCTAGCCTTAGGGAGCCTAATTCATTGTGTATTTATATTTTGCTATTCGTTTTCATTTGGTGGTAATATTTATTTCTAATTGATACTTTTTCTAGTTTTCTTAACGTGATGTTATTGTTTCTTTGCTGGCTGTTCCAGCTCCTGCTCCTTTAAAATATAAAACTAAATAAGGTAAATTAAAGTAAAGGATATAGCCATCGCCTCTAGAATTATAAGAGGTGCACCTAAGTGTTTATCATTCTTGTGAATTACAAATCTTATAATGTTGTTTAAGCCACATGAAAAAGCTTAAAGTTTATTGTCTTCTCAAACATACAAATCCAAATGCGTTATTTTCCCACATTCCAATCCCAATCCAAATCCAAATGTGACATGAAAGGTAAAAATAAGGAATGTATGACATCTCAATGAGTGATGGAAAGATAGGCACTATATTTTAATTACATGAATTATGAGAATAAATACTAATTTTTGTCATCTTTACAAAATTGATACTTTGGCAAGCCTCTTCCAAAATTGATACTAAAATTAACAAATCGGTAATGGTCCCACCTACAACCCCCTATCTGCCACGCTATCTTTTAACATTAAATATCGATGGGTAGTCTAATCTGCTACAGTAATAAATCTACCAACTCACAAAGATTACTCAACAAATGACAAAGATATAACAAAACCATTACAAAGATATACACATCAAATGACAAAGTTCTCGTATAAAAAATGATAAATAATGCATAAAAAAATGATAAACAATCCCACTGGAGTTGTTGAGTAGTCCAATCTGCTACAGTAATAAGAACAGTAATAAGAGGGAAGATTCCCCCCTAAATATACTGCCAACCTTAAAAATCAAAGCTTCTTAGGGCTAAAATCCTCACAGAGAGGTCATTGGGGAGGAAAATATCACTGTTATCATAGGTTA
This sequence comes from Kingdonia uniflora, assembly GCA_014058105.1. NCBI lineage: Eukaryota > Viridiplantae > Streptophyta > Magnoliopsida > Ranunculales > Circaeasteraceae > Kingdonia > Kingdonia uniflora. Next base: position 70,887 of record JACGCM010001484.1, read on the forward strand.
TTCTCGTTGCCAAAGACCGTTGCTATCCTTCTCTTCGACCATTGAAGTAACCGTTAATCTCTAACTCTGTATCCATTATCTCTCACTGTGTATCCGCATCATGAGTTGAAGTCTTTCTTCTTAAGAAAAATACTGTGCAAGACGATACAATTTGTACATAATCATTTTTCTTTGCCTTTTTACTCATTTGTCTTCTACTACTTTATCATTTGTCATTTTTCTTGTGCCATTTTTAGCATTTATTATCTGTTACTATATCACCGGAATTGTTCATTGATATCATTTATTTCGGGATTCCTATCATTTGTTTTAGGGATTGTTGAAGTTAAGTTTTATATTATTTTTCTCATTTGTGTTCACTACTTTATCACCGGAATTGTTTATTTATATCATTTGTTTTAGGGATGAATGGAGTTCAGCTTTATACCATTGTTCATTTTGGTAAGGATATCGTACGTCCAAATATCGGATCAATCGCTAGTTATGTTGGAGGAAGTACAAAACTTACCTCACTGAGAGTGCACTCGTCATACAAAGATTTTGTTATACTCCTTGAAGAAACAAGTAAAATCCGTCGTGAGGACTGTAAGTTGTACAACTTCGTCCATGGCTGTGCATGCGCAATTTCAACAGTCCAGGACTTTACCATAATGATCAATATGCATAAAACTAATCCCGGCACACCCTTTCGCATATGGATTGTTAATGAGCTTAGGGTACCTTCCCAGAACTCCCAGAACTTTATTTTTGATTTCTATTCTTCGGGTAAAGGGTAGTCCACCACCAAAGATACTGGCTCAGGTAGAGGCTTTGTTAGGAATACGGCTAAAAAATTAGGAAAGTCGTTCGAACGAAAATTGTACGTAGGCAAAACTTTCAGAGGATTGTTATGGTCGTTCGAACGACCTCATGACTCGTTCTAACGACTTTGACTCTGTTTGATTGTTTCTAAGTTCGTTTTGAAGGGTATTTGATCCAAAGCGATGGATTATCTCGTGATGCGTATTTTGGAGATGACCTAATGGAAAGCCTATAAATAAAGATTGTATGTTACTGGCCTCTATACAATGAGAAAGAGTTAGAGAGAGAAAAGGAAGAAATCTAGGGTTTAGCTCTGGAGAGGTTTCTTGAGTTTTTCTTTCTAGGGTTTCTTGTTGGGATTATTTGTAAGGGTAGAGGTGAGGTTTGAGTAATCTCTGTAACTTCTTATAAACATTAGTGTGATAATATATTCGTCGTGCTTGTCGGGGGTGATTTTGATCCTGTTTAGGGTTTCTACCTAATTAAACATTGTGTTGTATTTTTATTGCCCTTATTCGAATTCTCTTTGGTTAGAGTTAGTTCTTCGAGTTCTTGTTAATCGCATTGTGCTTACACGTTGCAATTTGTCCTCTTAGTTTCCCAATAATTGGTGTCAGAGAAAGGTTTGGGGCAAGTAGAGTAGCAAGATGAGAAGATCTAAGTATTCTAACAAGATCAAGATTGATGTGGAGAAGTTCGATGGGAAGATCAATTTTGGACTGCGGCAAATTCAAGTCTAGGATATCTTGACTCAAGGCAGGTTACGCAAGGCACTGAAAGGGATGCCTACACCTAAAACTCCGGTTGAAGGTATAGTGGCCCAGAAAGCGAACGATGATACAGAAGAGGACTGGGAAGATCTGGATTTAATGGCTGCGAGCGGGATGCGCCTTTGTCTCACTAAGAACATTTTGGCAAACGTGGTTGGAGAGAAGACCGTAAAGGGTCTTTGGGAAAAGCTTAAAAGTTTGTACCAAATGAAAAGTCTTTCGAATCGTTTGTACCTCAAGGAGCGGCTTCATACGCTTAAAATGAATGAGGGTATGAGCGTTGCTAATCACCTAGGTTCTTTGAACGGGATCGTTTCAGAATTGGAATCGATCAGAGTTAAAGTTAAGGATGAAGATAAGGCACTTCAACTCATATGGTATCTTCCATCTTTCTTCAAGTATCTTCAACCTACGTTGATGTATGGGAAGGAAACCTTGAGTTTTGAGGAGGTTACAAGTATGCTTCTTTCCGAGGAGAGAAGGCTTAAGGGTAGCGAATCCTTTGGGGAAAACTCTATAATGGTTGTTAGTAGGAAGAGAAGCTTTAATTGGTTTAAGAAGGGAACTTGTTAGAGCTGTGGTCAATCGGGTCATTATAGATCGGATTACAAAGTGGGGAAAGGTAATGGAGCAAGTTCGGCAAGAGGCTCCGAAAGTGACCCTAACAAACTGGCAACGGTTACTAGTAATGATGGTGACGAGGTACTCTTCATGGTGGCCGATGATAGTTCTCGCCATGATTGAGGATGGGTATTTGATAGTGGGGCTACAACGCATGTATGCGCACACAAGGCATGGTTCGGCAATTATGCAAGGTGTGAAGGTAGCAAGTTTGTGTTGATGAGCGATGGCTCTTGAAGGCCAATTTTGGGAGTGGGTAATATTCGTGTGAGGATGTTCGATGGACGCATCGTAGTTCTTCATGATGTTCAATATGTGCCGAGTATGACTCATAATCTAATTTCACTTTCCAAGTTAGATAATGAGGGTTACAATTAGTCCGGGCGAGGTGGAGTAATAAAAGTTTATCGAAAATCTTCTTTGATCATGAAGGGAGTTCTAAGCGGGAACTTGTATGCATTGGTTGGTAAATCAATTGGTGGATATGTGAAGGTTGCATGTATCAAGGGAGCTACAGAGATTTCTTGAAAGGGGAATTTAGTTTAAGCCAGAGCAATGGTACGGTCTACAAAGATGATCAGAAAGTAGGTTCCGATTGGTGGGTTTAGGAAAAGCCTAGACTAGGGTAATTCTCTTAATTGAGAAGCGACAAGGATACACGATGAATGCAGCAGAATAAATGGTTTTTTTTACCGAGGTGGAGATTGTTAGGAATAGGGCTCAAAAATTGGGAAAGTCGTTCGAACGAGTGGGGAAGTCGTTCAAACGAAAATAACGTTTGGGCCAAAATTCTAGAGGATTGTTATGGTCGTTCAAACGACCTCATGACTCGTTCGAACGACTTTGGCTCTGCTCGATTGCTTCTAAGTTCGTTTTGAAGGGGATTTGATTCAAAGCGATAGATTATCTCATGATGCGTATTTCGGAGATGACCTAATGGAAAGCCTATAAATATAGAGTGTATGTTACTGGCCTCTGTACTGTGAGAAATAGTTAGAGAGAAAAAAGGGAGAAATCTAGGGTTAGTTCTTGAGAGGTTTCTTGGTTTTTCTTTCTAGGGTTTCTTGCTGGGATTATCTGTAAGGGTAGAGGTGAGGTTTGAGTGATCTCTGTAACTTCTTGTAACCCTTAGTGTGATAATATATTCGTCGTGCTTGTCGGGGGTAGTTTTGATCCTGTTTAGGGTTTCAACCTAATTAAACCTTGTGTTAAGCTTTTATTGCCTTTATTCGAATTTTCTTTAGTTAGAGATAGTTCTTCGAGTTCTTGTTAATCACATTGTGCTTCCACGTTGCGATTTGTCCCCTCGGTTTCCCAACAGGCTTGTCCACCACCAAAGTGGGGGGACCTTTGCGGCATAACTCATTTCCTAATCTTAAACTCGAATGCAGAGGTTACCCTAAAACAAACAACAGAGGGATTAACCCACGCAGGTTTAGACCTTTAGTGGATGATGATGATGTTCCTCAATCAAATGAATCTTTTAAAACTATCCGTACTGATGTTCCTCCCTCAAATGAGCTCAGTATTCCTCAATCAAATGTTTATCTCTCAAATGAACCTGTGTTAACTAATATTTCGCAATCAAATGAACCTTTTCAAACTATCCCTACTGATGTTCATCTCTCAAATGAACCTTGTATTGTTCAATCAAATATTCATCTCTCAAATGAACCTGTGTTAACTAATGTTCCTCCTTCAAATGAACCTATGTTAACTAATGTTCCTCTTTCAATTGAACCTGAACCTATCATTGGACAAACTGAAACTTCAGGTAAGTTCACAAAATTTGTCATTTGTGTGCTGTGTTTTAACATTTCTTATCCAATTTCTATCATGCTAAGTAGAATATTTCTCATTTGTTCAGTTAAATTTTAGTTTAAACCACAGTCCGAACAAGTGAAAGATCTCCTGGAATTTCGGTTCAAAACTGCTGCATACACGGAGGATCCATATGACTTCAGTAAAGAGTTTAACATTGGTGATCTATATCAAGATAGGATTGAACTCAATAATCACATAAGAGCTTATGAAGTTGTAAACAAGTTCAATCTCGAACACGTTCTTAGCAACGAATATAAAATCATGGTACGTTGCAAAGGTCATAAATACTATTGGCGGATTTATGCCACAAGGTTACTCAGTTCTGCTCTATTTAGAGTAAGTACTTATTGCTCCGTGCATACATGTATCCGAGTAAAAACTGAAGGTACGAACGCGTATAAGGCAGGGTCTAGTAGATGGGTTGCTTCTATAATCAAGCAAAAGCTCTGAAAAGACCCAAACTACAAACCTTCCGGAATTATTGATGATATGCAAATTCATCACAATATTGATGTAACATATAATCTTGCCTGGCGTGCAAAAGAAAAAGCCTACACTGAGGTGTCATCACTTTATATGTTATTTGTTCCCCCATACAAGTAATTTGTACAGCAATGTTTATCATTTTATCGCATATCATTTTGTCGACTCATTGTGTCATTTGAATTGTGATGTTTATCATTTGTCTGCTATACAATATCATTTGATCTACATAATTATTTCAGATGCGAGGCAGCTTTGAGTACGCATACCAACTTCTTACGAGCTACTTTGTAGAAGTGAGGTTGGTTGACCCAGATTTTGTATTTGACATACAAACTACGAGTTGTAAGGATAAGAGATTCACAAGGTATTTTTGGTGTTTTGGTCCCCCCCAAAAAACTTATAAACTATTGAGACTAGTTGTTGTGATTGACGAAACTATTTTAAAAGGGAGATATCGTGAGACTTTACTAACAACCATCGCCATTGACGCAAGTAATCATATTTTTCCACTTAAATTTTCGATAACAGACTCGGAGACCACCGAAAGTTGGACATACTTCCTGGAGATGTTTGGGGCTAATTTTCGCGGTTATAACATTAGATTCGTCGTCATCTCAGACAGAAACCCTGGAATTATTAATATTGTACCCAAGGTGTTTCCATTTGCAATTCATACATTTTGCACCTTCCACATATCGAACAATATTAAAACTACCCTCGAAAGCATGAGGATCATATTTAGGGTGGCAGCAGAGGCCCTAATCAGTATTAATTTTGATAAACACATGAATGTTATCCAGAATATAGATCTAGTGGGTCTCCAATACATACTAGGTATTCCCAAAGAAACATGGTCTAATCTACACATTCTAATGAGTAGGTACATTGTCACTCTATATTGCTCAACTTATCATTTGTTATATAAAAAATAGTCATTATAACTCCATTTACATTCTTATTTACAGTTGTATGATCTCATTTCTCATCTATTTATGCTCATTTGGCTTTTGATTTCTATGGTTTATCATTGTCCAGATACGGAGTTGCTTACACAAATCATGTCGAAAGTTGGAATAACGTTATTTTGAAAGTAAGAGATCTCCTTATCCATGTTTTTATTGAAGAATTATGTAGAATCTGTTCGGAAATATCCTATACGTATAGGGAGGAAGCTAAGAAGAGTCAAGCTCGCTTAATGCCATGGGCTATGAATCCCTGTAAAACTAGAAACTTTGCGGCAGATTCACTATCCTGCAGGGTTCGTACATCACGTCACCATTTTCATATGACTAGATATGGCAGAACCGATTCTGTAAATATTGAATATGGTTATTTCTCTTGTCGTTGGTGGCAAACGATGGGTATACCTTGTGAACACGGAGTACGCGCTTTGGGTCTTGCTAATGTTGATCCAACTATACTTGTCTCTGAGTACTTCACAAATAATACAAACAAGGCTATTTATGAACCTATATGGATTCCTATAAGAGGAATTGAGCAGTGGAAAATTTTAAAAATTGATCCACATGTTTGTGCCCCTATTTCAATAGTTCGAGCCAGTCGTCCTCGCACGCAAAGGAAGGGAAGGGAAGGGAAAAAATGTCTGGTCTTATTACCAAACTAAGATTTTTGCAGTAGGTGTCAAAAAAATAGACACAATCGTTGTTCTTGTAAGCTTCTGCCAATCCCATCCGACGACAATACACGTCCGACAATGCCACCATCTTTTACGGTGAGCATTGGGCCACCTGTCATCCCAGATGAAGTTGTTGCAATTAGTTTACACTGATAATTTTGAGTACTCTATGTATCATTTGTTTGTATGATCTTTATCGCCAGTGTTGTAAAAATTCATCATTTGTCTAAATGTAAGTGTCATTTATTAAAAAAGAATTTCTCATTTGTCTCTTCTATTATATAATTATTTAGCACCGAACTGTCATTTGTGCACAATGAATTATTTATTTATTTGTTTGTATGATATCATTGTTTGCTTCTGAAGTGTCATTTGTGGACAAATAATTTCTCATTTGTTTATTTTCATGATATCATTGTTTGCCTCTGAAGTGTCATTTGTGCACAAAGACTTTCTCATTTGTTTGTTTCCATGATATAATTGTTTTCTTCGGAACTGTCATTTGTTCTCAAAGAATTTTGCATTTGTTGGTTTCTATTATATCATTGCGCGCCAAGAATTTTTTATTGTCTGTTGAATTTTTATCTTCAGTTTTGTTAAGTTCATCATTAAACTTGTCCCCCCTATATCATCATTATTTTCTTACAGAACTATGATTGCTTTGTTTGCCACATATCAAACGGAAACCACTACTTAACAATAATAAATAAATAAAATAACACAAAACAAAACATATTTTCATTCATACAAAGGCAAAGTACTAGTTAACACAAAAAACAAACAAACGAAATATCAAAAAAGCAAAGTTCACAACTCATGATCACGTTCCACACATTCCAGATCGCGTTCTAAAGCCTAGATTTTCTACTCAAGACAGCTAATCTTAGAAGCTGACTTTTCCCACAATTTCTTGTACTCATCCCAGTCCAACTTTACGGTGCAGAGCTGATCTTCCAAGAAGTGCATATAGAACTTGAACTCTTCAAAACGCTTATCTTTCTTTGTTATAACTTGATACAGTTCATCCCGAATTACATCGAACACTCCTAATTTCTCTCTGAAGTCTTTGTAATGCTCTTTCAGCATTTGTGCCTTCTCATCAGAGACATCTTTCTCCATTAGGCATAGTCTATTCAGTTTGTAGAGACGTTGGTCACGCAGATCTTCCTGCATCCCTACTGACTCAAACCAATCGTATGGAGTATTCGAAGAAACATGGCTAACTCGAGTGGAGTACAACATTTTTCTCCACAAGTTGAAAGGAGTTTAGGGTTTAGGGTTTGAATAGTTGAAGAGTTGAGAATAGTTTATTTGGGATTTGGGCTTTTATAAAAGAAGCTTAATGCATTAGGAAGAGACGAGTATCAGGGATTACCCGATGTTTAGGGTAAGAGTTATTATTACTTCGGTTCGACAATGTCGTTTCTTGTTGTATACGTAAGTAATATGAGTATTTAAACTAATTTTTCTAATAAATTATCATTACTTGTCACATCGATTTGTCATATGTTGAAGATAAGTTCGCATTTGTTTTTATACAATATATCATTATCTATTTCCTAAACTATCATTATTTAATGATAATTTATTATTTGTTTGTTAAAATGTTATCATTGTTCATGGAGTCTTTATCATTGGTTTGGATCCCTTATATCATTTATTTCTAATAGAACTTCCCTTATATCACTATTTGAAAGTGAAAAACCGAAACAAAACAAAGCAAATGTTCATACAAGAGAAATAATAATAATAATAACAACAACAACAAAAACTAAAAACAACACAAATGTTCACAACTCCTCACTTGATGAATTATGATCACGTTCCATAGCCATGATCTTTTGCTCGAGACTGTTAATTTTACAGGCCGACTCCTCCCAAAGTTTCTTGTGCTCATCCCAGTCCAACTTTAGAGCACAGAATTGATCTTTCAACAAGCGGATATGGAACTTGAACCCTTCAGAATGCTTTCTTTTCTTTTTTATAATTTTATCCAGTTCTTCATCCATTTCATCGCATTCTCCAAATTTCTCCTTAAACTCTTCGTAATGTTCTTTTAGCAGTTAGGCCTTCTCATCGGTGACATCCTTCTCCATTAGGTAAATTATATTCAACGTGAAGAGACGTTCGTCAGCCTAATCTTTCTCAATCCCTACCACCTCAAACGATTCTTAAGGGTTGGAAGAGGCATGGCTAAATCGAGTGGAGTGGGAGTGCGACATTTCTTGAGAAGTTTTAAAGAGTTGAGGGTTAGAGCTTTAGTTTAAGGTTTTTTTATACTTGGGAGAATTAGGACTTTGAATCACGCGTGGCAGGGTTTAGGGCTTAGTGTTTAGAGTGGCGGGAACCACGTGGATGTTTTGGATAGATAACTTGTTATAAACGTAATCAAAGCTGGCTTTAAGAATGACTTGTCACATCTTCTGAAAAGGCAAGAATCTGTCGGCTTTAAAACAGGGGATATGGCATTTGTTGTAACCAAGGGTATCATCGTAATGTGTTAATTTTTATTTCATTATAAATAGCTTGTCATAACCTTATACTACATAACCTGTACACTTGTTTCCAGTTCTCAACCATAACATACTTCCCTACCAATAATGTATTCCCTTATTTGCTGGTGCGGTAAAAATTGTGATCTTCGTTTCTTACGCACAAGCCTCAACCCTAATAGCTAGTTTTGTCAATGCACTCGCAAAATTGGTGGGTGTAGTTTATGGGCGTGGGTAAATGAGGTGAAAAGGTGCGATTGTGGCCTCAATTGCAGAGTCTCTAAACCGCCCGGTATGAGATTTTACCATTACCCACAATACCATTGTTAGTTCAAAACTTGGTTTCGAGAATTCTCTACGCCTGATGATTCTAAAAGACCACAATCATCAACGGCGGAAGACATCACAAATTCTAGCCAAGGAAGCAATCAGATCCTCAACACTATTACATCTGAAATATACACTCAACTAAGGATCTCGGAGGTCAAAATGGAGATACTACAAGAATTTTTGTCCAAGTTAAAAATCTCTAGATCTTAACAAGTAGAGAAATATGTAGAAGTAAAGTGTAATATTACTTTTCTTTAGTGACGTTAATTTTTGGCATTAGAATGTTAAACTCTTAAGGATCAAATGTTAAATCATATATAGCAAATGACAACATTTTAATAATAGCATGCAATTTATGGATTGTAAATGACAAACACCTTAAAAAAATGACAGATAGATAATTGTTGGATGACATATATTTCATTAAATAAAAAATATATTTCCAATGTTCCTTCATTTCCAATGGGTTTGGTCCGCATTAAATTCTACTATGCTTAAATTCATTCTAACATTGGGATTTGGAACTCAGCATTAAATATTATTGTGGTTTGCAGTGCTATGGTATAAATACTGATGTGGTTTATTTGGTAAGTACTTATTTATTCCTTATTTAATCTTGTACAACTATTGTGTATCTGCTCTGTGAAGAAGATGGTGACCACCAGACGCCAAGTGTACGAGGCAAGGGTTATTGCCAAGATGCAAGAGCTGCGTCTTCGATACTTTGGGACCCAGTCCCTTGAACTTTGTACTCCCATTCTAGTATGTCCTACCTTACATGGGATGACGTATGAACAAGTAGAAGTGGCGGATCATAATATTATTATCAAATGCTCCGCTTTCACTATATGGTGATGTTGGAGAAGTGGAGGAGAATTGGTCTGCATCTTCTGGCAGAGGATGTTGTTACAGCGGCGGATGAAGCTGCTGGTATACGTCTGATAATTGTTTGTCATTACCTTGAGTAGGATAAGAGGAAGAGATGGTGGTGGTGGTGGGGGTTATAGAGGAGGAGACGGTGGTGGTGGTAGGGGAGACCGACCACCACCACCACCTCCGAGTGCATAAACTGATGTAAATTGATATAATGTAAATTGAGATCTATAACAATATTTAAGCTAATAAAGTTTTTTTTTGTGCCCAATAAGTATTGTAATTTCAAAGTAAAGAAATCTAATCTTAGCATGCTGAAGATGATGATGATGTCAAATCATAGATAACAAATGAGAAGTAATCTATAATAAATGACAAATCAATTATTACAAATGACAAATGACAAATCATAGTTGACAAATAACAATCTCAGATAACAAATGACAAGTAATACATAAAACAGATGAAAAATCATTGATAACAAATAATAAATGACAAATCATATATAAAAAATGACAAATGACAAATCGTAGTTGACAAATGACAAATAATTTATATAACAGATGACAAATCATTAATAACAGATGATAAATCATATATAACAAATGAATAATCGAGCTTTTAAGTACAATTATTGTCTACTTACAATATTTGTATTGTGTTTGTATGATAGTAAACAACATTTGTACTTAAAAAAAATGATTTGTCATTTGTTGACTATGATTTGTTATTTGTTAACTATCAATGGTCTACTTGGTTCTTTAAACATTTGTATTGGATTTGTATGATAGTAGACAACATTTGTACTTAAAAAAAATGATTTGTCATTTGTTGACTATGATTTGTTATTTGTTAACTATCAATGGTCTACTTGGTTTTTTAAACATTTGTATTGGATTTGTATGATAGTAGACAACATTTGTAGTTAAAAAAATGATTTGTCATTTGTTGACTATGATATGTCATTTGTTACCAATGATTTGTCATTTGTTAACTATTAATGGTCTACTTGGTTCTTTAAACATTTGTATTGGATTTGTATGATGGTAGACAACATTTGTACTTAAAGAAACGATTTATCATTTGTTGACTATGATATGTCATTTGTTACCAATGACTTGTCATTTGTTAACTATCAATGGTCTACTTGGTTCTTTAAACATATGTGTTGGATTTGTATGATAGTAGACAACATTTGAACTTAAAAAAATAATTTGTCATTTGTTGACTATGATTTGTCATTTGTTACCAATGATTTATCATTTGTTAACTATCAATGGTCTATTTGGTTCTTTAAACATTTGTATTATGTTTGTTTGTTAGTAGACAACATTTGTACTTAAAAAAATAATTTGTCATATGTTGACTATGATTTGTCATTTGTTATCAATAATTTGTCATTTGTTAACTAACAATATTCTATTTGGTTATTTGAACATTTGTATTGTGCTTGTATGATAGTAGACAACATAGTCAACAAATGAACCAAATAGACCATTGATAGCAAATGGCAAATTATTGGTAACAAATGACAAATCATAGTCAACAAATGACAAATGGTTTTTTTAAGTACAAATATTGTCTACTATCATACAAACACAATACAAATGTTCAATGAACCAAATAAACCATTGTTAGTTAACAAATGACAAATTATTGATAACAAATGACAAATCATAGTCAACAAATGACAAATCATTTTTTCAAGTACAAATGTTGTCTACTATCATACAAACACAATACAAATGTTCAAATAACCAAATAGACCTTTGATAGTTAAATCATTTTTTTAAGCACAAAAGTTGTCTACTAACAAAAAAACACAATACAAATGTTCAAAGAACCAAATATACCATTGATAGTTAACAAATGACAAATCATTGGTAACAAATGACAAATCATAGTTAACAAATGATAAATTATTTTTTTAACTACAAATGTTGTCTACTAACAAACAAACACAATACAAATGTTTAAAGAACCAATAGACCATTGATAGTTAAAAATGACAAATCATTGGTAACAAATGAGATATCATAGTCAACAAATGACAAATCATTTTTTTAAGTACAAATATTGTCTACTATCATACAAATACAATAAAAATGTTCAAAAAGCCAAATATACCAATAATTTATCAACAAATGATAAATCATTAGTAACAAATGACAAATCATAGTCAACAAATGACAAATTGTTTTTTTAAGCACAAATGTTGTCTACTATCATACAAACACAGTACAAATGTTTAAAGAACCAAATAGACCATTGATAGTTAACAAATGACAAATCATTGGTAGCAAAATGACAAATAATTTTTTTATGAACAAATGTTATCTACTTACAAACAAACACAATACAAATGTTCAAAAAACCAAATAGACTATTGTTAGTTAACAAATGATAAATTATTGATAACAAATAACAAATCATAGTCAACAAATGACAAATTATTTTTTTAAGTACAAATGTTGTCTACTATCATACAAACACAATACAAATGTTCAAAGAACCAAATAGACCACTGATATTTAACAAATGGCAAATCATTGGTAATAAATGATAAATCATAGTCAACAAATGATAAATTGTTTTTTTAAGTACAAATGTTGTCTGCTGTCATACAAACACAATACAAATATTCAAAGAACCAAATAGACCATTGTTAGTTAACAAATGACAAATTATTGATAACAAATAACAAATCATAGTCAACAAATGACAAATCATTTTTGTAAGTACAAATGTTGTCTACTATCATACAAGCACAATACAAATGTTCAAAGAACCAAAAAGACTATTGATAGTTAACAAATGACAAATCATTGGTAGCAAATGGCATATCATAGTCAACAAATGACAAATTATTTTTTTAAGTACAAATATTGTCTACTATCATACAAACACAATGTAAATGTTCAAAGAACCAAATAGACAAATAATTTATCAACAAATGATAAATCATTACTAGCAAATGACAAATCATAGTCAACAAATGACAAATCATTTTTTTAAATACAAATGTTGTTTACTGTCATACAAACACAATATAAATGTTCAAAGAACTAAATAGACCATTGATAGTTAACAAATGACAAATCATTGGTAACAAATGATAAATCATAGTCAACAAATGACAAATCGTTTTTTTAATTACAAATGTTGTCTACTAACAAATAAACACAATACAAATATTCAAAAAATCAAATAGACCATTGTTAGTTAACAAATAAAAAATTATTGATAGCAATTGACAAATCATAGTCAATAAATGACAAATCATTTTTTTAAGTAGAAATGTTGTATACTATTATACAAATACAATACAAATGTTCAAGAAACCAAATAGACCATTGATAATTAACAAATAAAAAATCATTGGTAACAAATGACAAATCATGGTCAACAAATGTCAAATCATTTTTTAAGTACAAATATTGGCTGCTATCATATAAACACAATACAAATGTTCAAAGAACCAATTAGACCATTATTAGTTAACAAATGACAAATTATTGATAATAAATGACAAATCATAGTCAACAAATAATAAATCATTTTTTTAAGTACAAATATTGTCTACTATCATACAAACACAATACAAATGCTTAATGATCTAAATAGACCATTGATAGTTAGCAAATGACAAATCATTGGTACCAAATGAAAAATCATAGTCAACAAATGACAAATCAATACAAATGTAGTCTACTATCATACAAATATAATACAAATATTCAAATAATAGACCAATAATTTACCAATAAATGACAAATTATTAGTAACAAATGACAAATCATAGTCACCAAATGACAAATCGTTTTTTTAGTACAAATATTATCTATTATCATACAAACATAATACAAATGTTCAAATAACCAAATAGACCATTGATAGTTAACAAATAATAAATCATATATAATAAATGACAAATCATAATTAATAAATGCCAAATCATATATAACAAATGAAAAATCAAGTATTACAAATGAATAATCGTGTTTTTTAGAGCACATGTTGTCTACTTACAAACAATTGCAATTCATTTAAACCAAATTGACCATTCACTTACATCAAATGTTGTATATTTACAAAATATATATATATAATGAATGATATATCATAGATAACAAATGACAAATCTCTGAAAACAAATGCCAAATAATATACAACGAATGATATATCTTAGAAAACAAATGACAAATCTCTGATAACAAATACCAAATCATATATAACCAATGACAAATCTATGATAATAAATGCCAAATCATACATAAGAAATGAAAATTTAATAATAATCCAACTATACAGACTAGCCATTCTAACAAATATGTAGTATACAAATGACAAAGAAGATATTACAAATGAGAAAGATTATATAAATGAATGATATTATTTGTTTCTAACTTTACAAAATTACAGAAATTATACATTACAACAAAATGGATGTCAAAGTTTCTAAATCTTCTCCGGCTCAACTCCTAACCTCAATATGTCATAAGCAATTGTGTAACGGCCTTCATTACCGCCTACCAGATCTGGAAATTTTATTCCCCTTAGAAGATTGTCTATAAAGACAAGCATATAGACCCCACAGTCATAACCATTTGGGTTTATTCGACATTTCCCAAAACGAGTTATCCATTAGGAGTTTAAACCATAATCTTTTACCTCTGAACCAGTAGGTAGACTACTACGATCGGCAAAATCTCTTTATATTAATATTTTCGGGAGGATCGTGATATCTGATCTTCAATAAGCTGGTGTCCAGGAGATATCATCTTCTTCTTCCGTGTATTTGCAATTTTCGCATCCTGTCGTAGATGCATATTTTTCTTGCCTTAAAGGACACAGCATAAAGACCCAGTGGTTGTCATTGATATTCCAGGGAATGAGTATTAATTTCGAATTGGCCACTTTCAAATCTCCTCGATAGATACAATTGGAAACTGTACGATCCTATTGCATAGATGTAATTTGTTCCCAAATTGATTTCTTCTTAAATTCTACACCTTCTGAAGAGGACATATTACGAGTCTAGACATTGAAAGCCCTGCCAATATATTGACAGGCAAAGACATCTGTCAGCATTATCCTTTCTTTATCTGGGCCGACACGATGTTGTGTGTCAAAATATTGAATCTGGGCTTTAATGTACACATCAATGACCTGAACAGGAAAAGAAAATGACAAATTATATAACAAAAATGATAAAGTTCAATATTACAAATGACAGCAAAGGCAAAACTAATGATAAAGTGTAAACGAATAAATGACAGACAATTTGAAAATTAATGGTAGAGACTATTGTACAAATAACAGAGGAAATGATATAAGTACCTCATTGTCCAACCATTGCTTTGGATATAAGGTGTAGAGAGCGTTAAGGAAAATAGTTTATTCACCTATAATCAATGAGGTACTCCTGTTGTCCTTTTTAGCTTCAGGAGATAATTTATCTTTCCTCAGTGACCAGACTTGGTCCACCTAGTTTTTCTCATCCTGGGATATGGGTCTTTGAATAAAAAATTCCAATAATACTCCCGGAAGAAGCTCGTCAAGGTGAGCATGCAATTGGTTGATTCGATAAGCCATTATGAAGGTTATTTCATTAATTTCATCCTTAGTTAGTGCATGTCTCTTCTTTAAGGTGACATCCACTTCTGACTCTATTAAAATAAGCTAGAATAGATATGTCAAAATAAGAAAATGAAATATAAATGTGTTTATTACAGGAGATTGAGTAATAAACTAGTTATTTGGTTTAAAAGTACTTCATACATTGGTCTGGTCAATAGCCATTTCTTTTATTACTTGCTCAGGGTCTAGATTATTATGTGAATTTCTATCATCACCATCCTTGCCTTCAACCACCTTCTCTTTATTTTGTTCTACCTCCTCTTTACTCTTTTTACTCTGTAAATAAATATACTACAAATGATAAGAGTGATACAATATATAGGAAAATAACTAGAAGAAAATGAGAAGTTACCAACAAAGAAATGATAAGTTACCTGACTAGCTTCACCAACATCTTCCTCCTGGAGGAGATTACTACATCAGTTTGTGCAACCTCTATAGTTTGTTCCTCGATAGATACAACAGTTGTTTGGTCTGTACTAGCCTGTAAATAAATAGACTACAAATGATAATAGTGATACAAGATAAGGAAAAATAAAAGAAGAAAATGAGAAGTTACCAGTAAATAACAAATAAGTTACCTGACTAGCTTTATCTTTAGTTTTTTCAACCTCCAGAGTCTATTCCTTGACAGATATAGCAGTTCTTTGGTCAGCACTAGCCTGTCAATAAACAGACTATAAATGATAAGAGTGATACAAGATATACTAAAACAAAATAAGAAAATGAGAAGCCAACATCAAACAAATGATAAGTTACCTGATAAGCTTCACCAGCAACTTCCTCCTGGTTGAAGAATACTATATCAGTTTTTACTACCTCTACAACTACCATAGTCTGTACAACAAAGGTTAAAGAAGAAACAAATTAAAAAAAATTGGTATGGATAGCTCAATACAAACAAATATTAGTAACTTGATGCTATGAATTGTAAGAAACCAAGCTCCCTAGCCTCATCGAGCACGATGGAATAGAATAAATAACTCATTCGAGACTCTTAGGCTCACTCACTGTTGGAAAGAGGCAAACTTCTCTGTAATCCAAGTCGCCAAGAGGAGCAGATATCTCCGGGCAGACAGCTCAGAAAGTTTTCATGATAGACTAAGTTTTCTAACTAAAGTGAAAGACCCATATGTATGCTACTATAGATCTACTTAGTTGACTGGGCCTGGCAGTGCCTCCCCTTAATTGTACCTCTTTACTATCAATTTACTCTTACTTCTTGCTAAAAAAAAACTTGAGGCTATGAATCTTCTTCTTCAGCAAATACCTCATTGGCATGTTATACATCTTTTTTTCCATTATAATACACCACTATTGTTGGTGGTTTTGAATCCTCTTCTTCAGCAACTTGAGGTTATTCTTCTTCAGATTTAACATTCTCCTCGACATCTTTCTTATCATCATTATTTTTTTCGTCACCATTTTTCCACTTCACATACAACAAATAAAATGAACAAAGACATCAGAAGAAATAAATGTTCCAGAAAAGAGAATGACAAAGACAACCTCACAAATGCTAAAAATATTCTAAACAAATGGCAGACTTTTGAAGAAATGGCAAATTGGCATAAAGTAAATGCCAATATTTTGAAAAACAAATGTCAAATAATATTCAGACGATATCGCTTCCAAATTTACTTCAACATCATCATCTACCATTAAATCTTTTACCACCTCCAATCCCTCTCCAAGCGCAACTTGCTGAAGCAAATTTTCTGCAGTTGATTGAATATTCTCAAGTTCTGGGAATTCTACCCGTCTCTTCTTAGGCACTCTATTAGCCAAGCCCTTCTTGGGGATCTTGGGGATTAAGGTTTTTAATTGGATCAGTGGAACATGATCAAATTGTTCATCAGTGAAAGCTTCTTTCTTTCTGCCTTCAACCTTTTTCTTCAATGACACATCAGCTCCGCCTTCTTCCTTTTCCTATCTTTTTTCTCATTACCTCCTTCTCGCTTGTGTTTCGCAGTTTTCACTTGAGTAGAGAATTGGTATTGCCCAAGGAGTAGAGTATCTCCAAGTAGTATAATATTGTCTCCCACTGTAGACATCGAAATTTGTTCCAACATTTTACCATGGTTATGCAACATTTTTTCATGCTCCTCCAACAGGGAGCATACCCTAACCACTACAGCTCTGATCTCAGTGACAGAAGAACTACTACCTATTAAAGGTATACCGACTGCAGGTGCACCGATTGCAGGTGCTTTGATTTGATTTCTCTAAAATATTCAAAAAGATGACGATGACAAAGGGTAACTTAGAAATGACAAAAAATACTTGAACAATGATAACATGCATACAACAAATGACAAAATCAAACAAATGACGAGAAGAGATTAAGAAATACCAAATCTAAACAAATAAAATGATACGAAACATAAATTAAATGACAAGGAAGCAATAAAATGAATCAATCATACAAAGAATAGAATATTACCATGGCCTCTTGGAAAAGACCTTGCTGAATGTCAGTCTCAGACGACTTCATAGGTAATACCAGCAATTTGGGGTTAGCAAAAAACTTTTTAAACATCACAATTTGGTGACGCTTAAAGGATGTCATCCTCCATCCTTGTAGCTTAGGGAACAAATATATGGATTCCTCAATTCTTGAAAACTTCAGGCTATGAATAGAAAGGAAAGTCCATATCATCAACACTCAGGTATATCCGTGCAGTGATAAAGCTTTATCAGATTTTTTTACTAGCGGCCGATCGATAATGGGCAAACTCCACTATTTGACTCCACAAGAAATTATAGATTTGCTCACCCCAGGGGAATCTGTTAAACTGATCTAGATCATCTACCATATCAACATACTTCACCCAAACATTTCTCCCATTGCTCGGGAAGAAAAATGATAGTATAATTTTTAACAAATTTAATCGAAGAACATCTTCTGCAAAATGAAAAAACACAATGTAATGATAAGAACCTTAAAATATAATTAGCGAAAAATGGTAAATACAATACAAATATTGGAGGGGTAAGAAATACAATGAAGAACGATGATAAAGAAGATAAAACAAATGACAAATTAGAGCCTTACCTTGACGTCTTTCCAATTTTGCCTATTTTAAAGCATCATCAATTTCCTTCAACCCATATGTATTCTTATTTTTGGGGAATCACCTCATTCTAAAATTCGTCATATGCTCAGGATCAACAAACAAGAACACATTCACGTAACCCCAAAATCAGGCAAACATGAATAGGTTTTATCTGAATTATCGTCTCCCTAAATTAGAACTTTATATCACCGAGATGACGATCAAATATTTCCATAACCAACGTCGACATCGTCGCTTTGGATCAATCAACAGTAAGGGTGCAAAGCAGGTGGCACGAAGAGCACCATTCTTCTCTTCTGGCAGAGTTGCAAACATTTTGTAAAGTCCCAAATTTGTACACCGAGAGGTGTAATTTTTAGCATTCAATGTACCCTTCTTGGCTCTACCCTCATGTGTTTGGTTCTCCTCGTCAACTTATTCATTCACTTCTTTATCAGACTTCATTGTAGAAGAAGAAGAAAAAATAGACTTTGATCAAACACTTGGTAGGTAGTAGTCACACAAATGATTTGCCACTGATATAGCATTGAAATCATACACACACACGATGGGTAAAATCACGACGATTTTAAGAAAATGGTTTGTACGACCGGGACGGTTTTTAAGGTTGTCAATCACATACGATTTGTAGAATCTGGACGGTTTTTACGGTTTTGTAGTGGTCGTGTAAGAAGAAAGTGTTTAAGGAATGAGGATAGTTTTTGGTGCCAAAAGGCAGACGAACTCGTGTGAATCGCACGTGTTACCTAAGCTTAAAGAACAGTAAACAAATGCCAAATAAAATAACTAATGGTGACGGAGTCTGCATGAGCCAATATAACTGATGTTTAAACGCATGACAAATTGGTCTTAACAAATGACAACAAATGCATGTAATGGTGACAGGGTCTACCTTACACCTCTCGAAATAGTAATGACACGTGTAGATAGAGGAATGATTAAAATTTGACACGTCGCGTGATAATAATATTTTTAAATAATTTGAACTTTTTTTATTATTAATTATAAAGTTTCATTCGAACTAGTGGAGCTCACGACCTTATCTATTGCCTTCTCTGTGGAGCCCACAGCCTAGAAACCTACTTTAATATTCAAGCAGTTGATATTTTTGGAACAAATGGCAAAGTTGTATAAAACAAATGACAAAGAAGACTGAACAAATGGGAAAGTTATGTAACACAAATGATAATAAGTTGTTACCAAATGACATAGATGTCTGAAAGAATGCCAGAGTTGAACTAAATAAAAAACGTATTTTGGTTTGCAGCAGCCGCGCAGACGATTTGCCATCGTTTGTTCTACGAGTTGAGTAGAGTAGAGTACCATCTACAGGAGTTACGAGTACCATCATTTCCTCTATGCCCAAGGAGTAGAGTACCAGTCTTTAATCAAACACTTAGTAGGCAATGTCACACAGACGGTTTGTGACAAATAATCGGGACGGTTTTTGCGATTGAGTAAGAAGAAGAAATTGTTCGATGAATGGGGATCGCTTTTGGCTCTAAAAACCAAACGAACTCCTGTGAACCGCAGGTGATACCTAACCATAAACGATGAGAAATAGTAACAGAATTGGTGAAAGAGTCTGCCTTCTTATAAATAATAAATCTGTTCAAAGGTAGGACAAAATGTACTAAAACAAATGACAAGTAGTTCATGAGATGGTGACAATGTCAGCCTTCCTCCTACACGTGGCTTGATATAATAGTTTTAAATGAGTTTAAAAAAAATTACAATTTTTTATTAAGCTGGATGTGACATTTGTACTTGTGGAGCCCAAAAATAGGTGGTTGTCTGCTGTAATATTGTAACTTTAGTAGGGGCAAATATGGTTTTTCCTCTTGCCATTATCGATTTTGGAATTTATTGTTCCTGGGTCTGATTTTGTAAAGATGACAAAAACTAGTATTTATTATCATAATTTCCGTTTTAAATATTCTTATTGACACCCCCAAGCTGTTTTTGTTTATTATTTGAAACATTTATTCTGAAGCTTGAATGCACATGATTTGTAAATATCTTCTTGTTATTTTTTTTTTTTGGTAGAATCTGAAGTTTGAATAAAGAGTGCCTTTTTTATACCTCTAAATGTTTTTATCAAACAAGCGAGCATAGAGAGTATAAAGAGTGTTAACTTCGATAGGCATAGATCTCTATTAATAAAGAAAAACCTCAATATTTGATTTGAGCCACATCCGTACATTAACGACTTATCATTTCTGAGGAGTAGATTGAAGGCTAAGATTATGTTAACAAAAAAAATGACGAAATAATACACCCTGGCCGTTGATTACGAACTCATTATAAACCCTCTATTCTACTAAAAATTCGCTTCTCGAGAAATACCTTATAAAACCTAATTTTCCATCTCACTTCAACTCCTCTCTCCATAAGTTGGTTTATATCTTTCTATCTCTTTAATCTTCCATTCTTCTCACTTCTCTAATTCAAAACCCAACCATATACACAAATGTAATGCGTTCGCACAAGCAATAACGCGTGCATAATTACTCGTAAAATAAAATAAAAAACTTTAAAAAAAAATCACAAATTCAATGTCTTTTCCCTCTTCATCGTCATCATCTTTACTTCCCTTCTCCCTCGTCTGATCTATCTCCCCATTTCCTCTGTCAGATCATTTCATTTCACCCGTACGGAATAAAAAGAAAGAAAATACAAACAAACACCAAGGCTGCTGATACTTCTTAAGTGAAGTACTGTAGCAAGGTAACAGAGCTTCCAAGAGACTATAATTTTGAAAAGTCCCTTTTGACCTCTTTCTCTGCAACACAAATATCTCTCTCTCTCTCCATCTCTGCTACAGTGCAAACAAAGGTAAGCTTACACACTCTCTTTACCTCTATGTATTTTGCTCTGACATTTTAATTGATCTCTGATTGCATGAAAACCCTAGAATTACTGATTCATACTCATTGAATTGTGGGTTTTGTTTAATTATTTAGTATCTCATGTTGTTTGGATCTATTAACTTCTGATATTGGTTTGCTATAACTAAAGTAATTGCGAAGATCCTATCTTTGGGGTTTAAGTTGGTGATTGTGTGACCGAGTTAGCTGTAGGGTAGAAATTAGTGAAATTGAAACTTTTGGTATTAGGGTTTTACGGAAAAGGAGGGTTTTTTTTTTATATTGAAATTCTAGAAATACGGTTTAAATAATGCAGAACATGACTCTGTATTACTCGATTTGAAGCAAAGGGTGTGTTTAGCTTGTGGAATTCGAAGAAATAGTGTACTGTGGACGTGGGATGTTTGGAAATGACGGGAGATGGCGGCAGTGCGTCGCACAGAAATTTTCATTTGAGTCGTAAGATTAATGAGGGACAGAGCAGTTAAGAGAAGAGATTGTAGATTGGGAGAAGAGATGAAGAAGACGAGTGATGACAGAAGACGGTCATAAATTTGTGATAACTTTAGATTTTAACTGTGCCTGTCATATAAAAATACTCCCTACAATCTATCCTTTTAA
Organism: Kingdonia uniflora; assembly: GCA_014058105.1. NCBI lineage: Eukaryota > Viridiplantae > Streptophyta > Magnoliopsida > Ranunculales > Circaeasteraceae > Kingdonia > Kingdonia uniflora. The sequence continues at coordinate 92,925 of JACGCM010001484.1, forward strand.
AAAGAAAGACACTCTTGTAGAATTATTGTTCATGAAAATGCTAGAAATGAAATCAGAGAAATGGTTGTTCTGTTTGATTGAATGTGGGGAAATGAAGGAAAGTATCTGAGCCTCCTTAACTGCAATAATTAAGAAGTGGTTCCGTTTTGTGGCACAACCACTTTAAATGCTTGCGACTCAAAGTTATAGATATTAATTTGGAGTGTATAGAAACTTAGTTGGCTTTGCATGTTACTTATCGATCCTGATCTATATGAACCAAAAATCTTCATGTCGCTTGCACGGTGCAGGCGACATATCTTTGCTGCTTTAACATTGAATCTAGGAAAAAGATTCCATGCAGATCATAGTTTGACTTTGCTGCTTTCACACACTTTCAGCTACCACTTTTAACCTGTGGGAAACCTCATAGAGTATGCTTTTGAAAAGTTAAGCTGTAGGCAGGCTGGATTCCTGAACACAAGTCTTCTCATCAAAGTAGGGTTGCTAATGGATCGGATTTATACTGCATGTTTACAAATCCGAATCTAAACCGAGGTTCAATCGGCTGAATCCAAATTTGATCCAAATCATATCAGAAATGTCACATCCAAATCCAAATACTATACGGATATCCAAATCCAAATATTATCCGAATAATGTATACATGTATTTCCTTACTATTTACCCCGATAATTATTTTAAGGCACCGGAGTCATAAGTAGCATACTGTAAGAGCTCTTATATAATTTACCCATTTGCCAATGTCCCTACTAACTGCATGCCTTGCCACTACCCAAAATCCTTTTCTTGAAAAACGATGGGTGGTCTGATGCACATTCCACCAAGCAAGTATGCCATGGTTACTTTGCAGGGGGAGTAAAGTTAGATGTCTGGATTCGACCTTTGTATTGCCCCTGGGAGATCCCTAAAAGGGTAAGGTTTATTGGGATCAGGTCGTGGCCAACTTTTCTAAGAGGTTGCATTCTTTCCACCTCGAAATTGAGATTATCAATAAAGTATTTTTATCTTCTTAAAGAGAAAAGTATGATTGAGAAAATTCTCTATATCTTTGTGTTGATTTTGTTGAGTAATGAACTTGAATTATGTTCGTGAATGTTCATTGGAGTTTGTGAGACGAACGAGGGTCGAAGACGAAGGAAAAGATCATTCGGGTAATTTTTTGGTGTTCAGGACTTTAGTCTATTCGAACAGAAGAGGCAGATACCTCTCTATTCGAATAGACTTTAAGCTATGTTCATATAAAAGTCTCAAGCAGAGGTTTGTTTGAATAGACTTTAGTCTTTGTTCGAATAGAAGTCTCAGACAGAGGTTTGCTCGAATAGACTTTAGTCTCTGTTCGAATAGACCTTGTATTCTCAATTTTTTGAAGTAAAGTTGTGGTCGTTTGCTTGGCTCGTGATTCGTACTTTGAGCTTTAACTCCTGTAATATCCTCCCAAGTATGTAAGGGATACTTACAGTATTTTTTAGGCTATCTAAGGTGAGTTTAATCCTAAAGAGTAAATTATGGTTTGAGATATTCATTAAAGCTTTGAGGAAGCTTGAGAGATCAATTGTAACTTGTTTGATTGATAGCGCGGGGAGTGGTTTTTCATTCGAAAGGGTTTTCCACTTCCCTACTCTGGATAAATCTTGTCTTTGTTGTTTGTTCTTCATATGGTTAATTTTTTGTTTGGCGATTTTTGCGTTTCGTTATTGTCGTAGAATTTGGATTAGCTAACTCGATTCTCAACAACTGGTATCAGAACCGATGGTTCGGTTGGGCGTATCTTAACGTATCGGTACGTCACTCCAATCATTCGAGGTTGAGCTCATGTTCTCCCTCCGTGAAGCTCAAAATGGACAGTTGTCGACTAACGGTGTTTGATCCAAGGTGGAGATTGTTAAGATCGGTAGATCAAAGTTAGTCCCACATCGGGTAGAAAAGGTAGTTCACACAAGGATATAAGAATATACAGACTATTAAATTGCATCGATTCTTTTTAAGAATAAAACCCCACACTTAGCCCAACTAGGTGGTGAATGTAGGGGCAATATCGGTGCAATGGGGGATCGGGCCCTAACAACTGGTATCAGAGCGCTTGATTTAGGGCTTGTGTGGTGAAGAACGATGGTTGACGAAGAGAAATTGAAGATTGCGAAGTTCAATGGTTAGAATTTGGAGTGTGGAAGATGCAGATTGAGGACTATCTCTATCAGAAGGATCTTGACTTACCACTGGGTGGGATTGAGATGAAGATGACAGATCATGTGCTACAAAGTAGGCACGCTTGGATCGCAAGGTGCTTAAAACCGTTAGTTTGGCATAAATCTTAGAAACCCTCTTCGAGTTCAAACGGCAGTGCGTTGAACGTCGAGGAAAGAGGGAGGTCCTTTAGAAAGGATCCAAAGAATGGAAGAGGTCGTTCGCAGTTAAGGGGAAAGTCCAAGCTGCCCGGTACGTGTTGGAACTATAGAAAGAAGGGTCACTTCAGGCGTGATTGTAATTCTCCCAAGAAAGATCATGACAAGGAGAAAGATATAATGAATCTCACTAAGCGGTTAGTTCTGATGAGACTTTGCTTCTTTCGTGCGACGATATTAAGTAATCATGGATAGTTGATTCGGGTGCCTCATTTCATGCTACTGCAAACGTAGGTTTCTTAACTAATATTGTTAAAGGCGACTTTGGTACGGTCTTTCTTGCAGACAAAACTGCGCATAATATTATTGGAAAGGGAAACGATAAGTTAAAGTTGCCTTCGGGGACGATGTTGATTCTTAAGAATGTACGACTTGTACCCAAATTGGGGCGTAACCTTATCTCGGTTAGCCAATTGGCGGATGATTGTGGATAAGTAAACACCTTTGGTGATAATTTTTGGAAGGTTACAAAGGGAGCTATGGTAGTAGCTCGGGACTTAAGGCAAAGAACATTGTATACAATGCAAGGTACAATTTTCACTATTTGTGCAACCTCTCCGAGGATTGATACAAATACATGGCACAAACGGCTCGGTCACATGAGTGAGAAAGGGATGAAGATGATGGTTAGTAAGGGAAAGCTAGGGGTCTTGACGAGGTTGATTTTAAGTTTTATGAAGAGTGTGTTCTCGCAAAACTGAAGAATATTAGTTTCAAAATAATTGGATCTTGTTCATACAAATGTTTGGGGCCAACCAAGGTGTCTTCTCTTGGTGATTTTCATTATTATGTTACTTTCATCGATAATGTTACACGTAAACTGTGGGTCTACTTTGTGAAGAACAAATTGGATGTGTTTGTTAAGTTTAAGAAATAGAAGGCTCTAGTTGAAACTGGCTTGAAACTGAAATGTTTTAGGTCGGATAATGGGGGTGAGTATTGTAGTGACGAATTTGAAGACTTTTGCGCATCAAATGGAATTAGGCGACAAAACACTATTCCTAGAACACTGTAGCAAAATAATGTTGCATAATGCATGAACAGAACCATACACAAAAGAGCGAGGAGTATAAGACTCAACGCAGGATTGCCGAAATGTTTTGGGTGGATGCGGTTAGTATGACGGCGTACTTGATAAACGGAGGGCCTTCAATGGCTTTGGACTTTGGATTGCCTGAAGAAGCATGGACCAGTAAAGAGGTAAACCTTTAACACTTGCGTATTTTCGGTTGTACCTCATGACTTCAGATGCAAGGACCAAATTGGATGCAAAGTCAACAAAGTGCATATTCATTGGATATGGTGGTGATGAGTTTGGGTACTAATTTTGGGATGCGAAGAATCGGAAAGTCATCCGGAAACGAAATGTTACATTCAATGTTACATTGGATATGGTGGTGATGAGTTTGGGTACTAATTTTGGGATGCGAAGAATCGGAAAGTCATCCGGAAACGAAATGTTACATTCAATGAGAAAGTCTTGAATAAAGACTTCATAGTACCTGTGGAAAGGAATCGAAGTGAAGCAGCGGAAAGTGTCGATATTGAATTTGAACCCTCTCGAGAGGTTGAAGAAGAAGTCGTGATTGAATTCGATGCACCAAATCAAAGCGAGAAACCTAATGATCTAGACATTCCAATAGCACTTCAATAACACTTTGAAATGAGCCAAGAAACACGAAAACTTCGGCTAGGTACATTAACTCCCTACATCAATTGTTACTTACGGATGGTGGTGAACCGGAAAGTTACAAGAAGACTTTAGATGTGGAAGCCAATGGCAAGTTGGAACTAGCAATGGATTATGAGATGCAGTCATTGTCAGTAAATTGAATTTGAGACTTAGTTCGGTTACCAAAAGGGAAGAGATCATTGCACAAAAAGTGGGTTTACATATTAAAACAGGAATCTGATGGTTTGAAGGATTCAAGGCTAGACTTGTGGTGAAGGGATTCCAGCAGAAAAAATGCGTTGATTTTGGTGAGATCTTTGCTCCTGTTGTAAAGATGTTTACTATTCGGGTTGTAATGAATATAGTTGTAGTTTAAGATTTACATCTTAACGTCAAGATAACATTTCTTCACGGAGCTTATATAGAAAATATATTTAGTTTGTAGGCTCACGAGGAGCTTATATGGTTTGAAACAAGCACCGAGGCAGTGATATTTGAAGTTCGATTAGTACATGTCCATAAATGGTTTTGGAAATGCAATGCGGATCAACTGTTGTTTTATCAAGTATACGGAAAACTCATATATCATTCTACTTCTGTATGTAGATGATATGTTGGTAGCAAGTGCCGACATGAGAGAGATTGTCAAGTTGAAGGAATAGTTGTCCCGGGAGTTTTCTATGAAGGACTTAGATGTTGCAAAACATGTTCTTAGTATGCGTATTACACTAGACAGAAAGCGGCGGCGAGAATTGAAGTTATTTGTACATCGGCAAAGTACTTAAACGGTTTAATATGGATGGTTCTAAGGTCGATTTTGATATGGCAGGTGATATTGATAGGCGGAAGAGCACTAGTGGCTTCGTATTTACATTAGGAAGCGGTGCGGGGAGGAGAAGAGACCTGATTAGGTTTTGTGAGTTATAGTTTGGTAAATTAAGTATGTTGATCAATTTTCAAAAACTGTATGCGGTTAGTTCTAGAGAACCGATCTTTGTTTAGGAGTTGAATATCATAACAGGTTTTTATAGGTTTGTTGAGAGATCACATGACTGGAGACCACTACATTCATCCCAGTTTGAGAGGACAAAAGCATTAGGTTTTACAACATAAAGAAGTCTTTAAAGTTTTAACAATGTGTCCCTTCTGTCTTGTTTTGTTTAATATTAAAAGATAACTCTTGTATTTAGCAATAGGCAATTACTGTTTGTGTTGACCAGGACTGTTAAATATTTTCTGGAACTTTTCTTTTAGCAAGGAATTAGGTAGGAAGGTTATCTAGGGAAATAGGAAATTGTTTCTTGCTCAATGATGATTATGGTAGTTGTAGATTAGATGTAGTCGATTTCCACTTATCTGAATAAAATTGTTGGTTTGCTATGTTATTGTATGTAATACCTTTGAGTTGATTATGATGACCTTATATCATAAGTGGTGTTATGCCTAAAACTAATATATCTACAATGACCACTTTATTTGGTACATGACCTGGTCTACTAATTAGCATCCATTTGTTATGAAGATGTACACCACAATGGTAAAGAGAGAGAGAGAGAGAAAAAAAATATATATCATTAATAGGATAAGACTTAAGATAAACACCCATTAGCCATAGCATTGATAGAGTGATACTAGATTACTATGTACTAGGAGAAAGTTTATGTAATATTGACACGGGTATGTGTGTCGGTATCTTGGTACGGGTATGAGTGTGTGACATGACTCGACGAAAAAAGAAAAATACCTTGTAAATAGTGTTGGACACACGGACATTGTACACAGACTTTTTTTTCACAATATGATGTGTCCATGCTTCATAGGTGAAAATGTAATAACCCCCAGCTCCTTGCCTCTAAAGCTCAAGATCGTCACTGAGGAAGATGCTGGGGGTAAATGGTAACTCTAGATTGTTATTATTTTTTATTTTTGAGTCCTCGTGAAGGACTCCCCTTATACATTCTTGTAAATCATTCTTGTATGTTCTGACTTAGACGTTTCTGATAAATGGGTTTACTTATCCAGATAAATTCGTGTTGGAGGACGGCAATCTGTGTTCGGGTTGTACCTCATGAAGGTACTATTGTTAACATGTCAAGGGAATAATCTTTTGCTTTGGAGTCAAAAAACTGTCAATATTATAGACGATCTTTCCAGACATAATTTCATACAAGTCTAACCAATCCCTTTTGCATTACTGATCATGTTTCTTCTTTTTTACCTTTTATTGGAAATAGAAAAAGCTTTCTGAACCTGAATCTTTTTGGCTAGTTGTTACCGTCACTGTTTTAAGTGGATTCCTAACATGGATGGCGGTGGGCAACGTGAGAATGGGAGATACAGGCAGGATTTACATTGCAACAAAAATATTCATAGTCAGGTATAAAGCATCTAAAAATAACTCCTTAGTGATAATATTTAGCTATGGAATCAGTTCAAGTACTTTGTTTTTGTTTCATCCATATTAATAGAGAAAAAAAGGTCTTATTTGGGAATACCCCCTACGATGGTGGGCAAAAATAGGGAGTATCTTTAGATAAATAATGATTTGTAACACTTGACAATTCTTATCTTGATTATTGCAGTGGATGATTCCCCCACAAATGATGAAGGACCACCAAGCCTTGACGATGAAATTTATGGGTATCTTACACGAGAGAGACGCGGCAATCCAAGAACGGAATTTAGCACTGTCAGAGAAAAAGACAGCCTTGACTGAGAGAGATATGGCACTTCTGCAAAGAGATCAAGCAGTTACTGACCTAAAAAACACTTTAATGGAACGAGACAATGCTATTGCGGCCCTCGAGTACCGAGATGGTTCTGCAGCTTCCACTGAGGGAAATAACCCACAAGGTCAACGTGGAACAAAGCAAATTCACCACATTTACAATACGAGGGAGATGCAAGTTATTGACGCGCTTCCAATATCAACTGTTGTTTTGGAGCCTATCAAACCCCGACAAGCTAAACGAGCGAAGGAAATAAAGGCTTTATCTGTACGAAAACCATCAAAGTCAAATAAAGAAACACAGGATCGGAGTTTGGGACAGACCCAGTTTTCTATACCGAAACCAGAATGGAAATGCCAGGATCTTCTAAACCAGGTCAGATTTGATGAAACGAGTGTTCCTACACCTGGATGCTCGTGCACAGGTGCCTTTCAACCGTGCTACAAATGGGGGAAAGGGGGTTGGCAATCTTCTTGCTGTACGACCACCTTATCAATGCATCCATTACCCGTAATGCCCAACAAGCGCCATGCCCGTCTTGGTGGCAGGAAGATGAGTGCTAGCGTATTTAGTAGATTACTCAACCATTTAGCACAAGAGGGTCATGATCTATCGAACCCCCTGGATCTTAAAGATCATTGGTCCAAACATGGTACAAATCGTTACATCACCATTAGGTAGAATATGAGCAGCATCTTTAAAACATAAGGGAGAGAGACATAAAAGATCATATATATTTATAACCTAAACGGGTAGGAAGTCCAAATCTCCTTTTGTTAACAGTGCAAATCACATTTTGTGTTTGGACTTGAAATTGCTAGATCTCTTTCCCATTTGAATTTGCATTTTATCTTTTGACTTTATAATAGCTAGATTAGCTTTTGTGATCCGGCCCCTTTTACTACAAATTGTAATATAAATCTTATGGTTGCAGTTTTTTTTGACATTGAAGAGGCACAGAAGTTGACTGTATATTCTTCTATTACTGATTTTCTCTTTTGTTTCAGCTTCTTTTCGTACTCTTATTGTCTCACCAAAGATAGCGGTGCATTCAAAATATTATCACTGTTTGTCTTTACATACTTCAAGCTCTCCAGGTTTTAACTTGTTTGCAAGACTTGGTGGTATAAATTTTGCAGGTGTCTTTCCTTGCCTCCGTGTAAGGATAGTAAGAGCATCTCCAAAAGGAGCATGGTATGTTGTTACAGTTTTTAGTACTTTTGCAAAAGCTCCTTTCAACAGGGTACGGTGTTCAACATACTCATGCCCATTCTCCTCCAAAGTATGTGAATCTGGAACTTGGAGAGTCGTATGTGCATACTACTTTTGTTGGTCTCATATAAATATTTATTTTATTATTTTTTTTTTTTTTCTCTTTAATAAAATAACATTGTGGGTCCCAATTTTAATAAAAAAAACTAAAAAATTGAATTTTGAGATAAATCTGTTTGAGTAAAATGGTATGTTATTCCGGTTTTGGAATAGTATACCTTTTCTGTTAGAGATGCTCTAAGTAAGTTGACATCGTATAGTTCCATTCATGACATGTATTGATTTTTTTTTTATTTTTTTAAAGACAAGTTGCATGTGATGGGAATTAATTCCAAGACCTCGTGGTTTCCCAAGTACTAGCCCGTCCAATCCTCGGTCTACATGTATTAATTTACTATTTATACGTAGTAACCACGATATAACATTGGCAATGTGAAAAATAAGTTGGAAATCCTACAAGATAATCTTCAAAACCAACCACTTGATGAATACTTGGCTACTGAAGAAAATGAGGTGATTAAAGAGTATATCAATTTGTTGGATATTAATGAATCCCAAATCAAACAAAAGTCTAGAGTCAATTGGTTGAGCTTGAGAAATAGCAGCAACACAAGTTTCTTTCACAAGTCTCTTATGACAAGAAAATCATAAAACAGAATCATGTCCATTAACAACAAGGAAGGTCAAAACTTCAGTGAAGACGGTGACATTGGGAAAGAGAGTATTGCCTTCTTCAAGGAGTTGTTAGGGACCTCTGATGGTGATCATAAAACTATGCCTGTGCAAAGTGGAGATCTGAAGGGGCTATCTGCTGAACAAGCAGCTTACATGGAAAGGAAAGTGACTAATAAGGAGATTATTGAAGCCCTTAGTAATATTGATAATGATAAGACTCCTGGCCCTGATAGGTTCACCAGGGCTGATTTTATAAAAGTTGTTAAGAACTTCTTTGTTTCTTCTAGGCTTCGAGCTATTATTTCCCTAAAAACCAACAATCCCCAAATTTTGGGGATTTCAGACCTATCTCATGCTGTAATGTGCTCTATAAAACCATTTCAAAAGTTATCATAACTTGACTTAAAGGTGTTATAGACCAACTTTTTTTTTTTTTAAGCAAACGAAAAACTATAAAATAAAGGCCTAAGAGGCGACAACAGAAATAACATAGTTCAACAGGTTTGAAGCCTCCAACGGCTGACAGCAAAAAGTGGGGGAGGCGGTGGCTCCCTTCCTAGCTAAAACATGAGCCTCCATATTACAAGATCTAGGAACAAGGCGACGACAGTCTGTCAGAATCAGGATGCGCTCTAGGCCAATCTGGTGTGCTGCCTGCATCCCTCTGATCACAGAAATTGCTTCCGCCTCTTCTGCGTCTTTTGCTCTGGTTGGCTCATATCCTGCACATATAAGATTTGAGTGAGAATTTTTAATAGTAAAACCTGTCCCTCTCAGGGACGTATTTTTGCTCCAGGAGGCGTCCACTGTGATGACGTGCCACCCCTCGGGCACTTGTGGGTTGGAATACTCAGGTGTTTGAAAGGGGGCATTGGTTGGTGGAGGCTGGTTTGTGATGTAGCTCCTAGCTAGTGTGATGGCATTTGTCGGGTAAGGTTTTTCCTTGTTGAAAATGAGCGCATTTCTGTCCATCCAAATAACATACATGATGGCTCCTACCGTACTCCAAAGAGTGTTGGTGTCAAAATCATTTCCGTGCTGAAGGGTAAGGGTGTTCAGAACATTTTCCATTGAGTCTGAATATGTATGTGTGCTAAGATCCGTGTGGAGGGTCGAAAGGGACCAGTATTCTTTTATGCTTTTACAAAAGAACAGAGCGTGGGTGGTAGATTTTTCTTCCTCGCTACACCTAGGGCAGGTGGTGTCGTAATTGTTGTCACCATGCAAAAGCCTGAGCTTTGAGGGAATGCCATCATGGAGTGCTTTCCACATGAAGAATTGAATCCGAAAGGGAATCTTGAGTTTCCAAATGCGCCTCCAAAGATAATTGTCTAGGTCGGGTTGAGTGTTATCAAGGCGGTCGTGGGTAGGCTTTGTCATGGAGGCATGGTAGACCCATTTTTTTCCTTTTTCCATCTCAAGGTGTCACGGGTCGGGTGGCTGCTCAGGGGAATCGCTAAAATGAGCTCAGCTATGTCTTGGTGGAAAATGGATTTGATCAGGGCAAGGTTCCACGTACGGCTGTTCGGATGGATGAGATCCGCCACTTGAGAAAATTCTCTATGCTGGGGTGCAGGACCCGAGGGTCTACCATAAGGGATTCCTGGAATCCAAGGTTCGAGCCAATAGTCCACCTTCTTGCCGTCTCCTATGTGCCAAATTAGGTCAGGCCAAATGCGGTTTCGGGCTTTGAGGATCCCTTTCCGTATTCAGCTGCTAGAAGGCTTTGGATGCGAGAACATAGGAGACTCTTTGGGCGAATATTTATGCTTTAAGTTGTGGGCCCAGAGTTTATCAGGCTCCTTCATGACTTTCCCAAACAGCTTTGCCTGCAAGGCCTGGTTGTGATTCAGGGCAGTTCTAATACCTAAACCCCCACATCTAGTTTTTTTGCACATCTTCTTCCAACTAATGAGGTGGGTATTTGCGGTACCGGTGTTATTGTTGCCCCAAAGGAATCTATCATTTATGGAGTCCAGCGTTTTACAAGTTTTTATGGGGAGGGGGAAAATAGATATAAGGAAAGAGGGAATTGCTGAGTTAACAGCTTTTATAAGGGTGAGTCTACCAGCTTGGGATAAGTGTCTAGCTTTCTAGCCTTAAATGCGTTGAGACACCCTGGTAATAATGTTCTGGATGTTTATCTCTTGGATCTATCAAAAATGAAAGGAGCTCCCAGATATTTTTCTCCTGCAGAGTCTTTTTTATTCTGTAAAATAGCTTGAATGATCTTGTGATGTCCGCGAGGGCTGTTTTTGCTAAAAAGGATACAGAATTTTTTGAGGTTTATATTCTGCCCGAAAACGTTTTTAAAGGTATTTAGGGCATCTTGAAGGGCACCCGCTTCTTTCATGGAGGCTTTACAGAAAATAAAGCTATCATCAGCAAAAAGGAGGTGGGAGATCGGGGTACACCCTTTGGCGGTTCTAATGTCATGGATCTCCTTGTTTAACTCTGCTCGGAGGAGAATACGCGAGAGAACCTCCGAGCATATAAGGAAAAGGGCAGGTGAAAGGGGATCGCCCTGACGAATACCCCGGTCAGGCTTTAGTAAACCATAAGGCGTACCGTTTAAATTGAAGGAAAGCGCAGTGGTAGAGATACACTGGTGAATCCAATGACACCATCTCTCACTGAAACCCAAAACTTTGAGGGTATCCCCAAGAAAACCCCACTCGACTCTATCGAAAGCTTTGCTAAGGTCAAGTTTGATAGCCATAGTGTCGATCGGCCCTTTTTTCTTCTTGAGGGAGGTGATAATATCTTGGGCAAGGATAATATTGTCAAAGATCTGTCTACCAGGGATGAAAGCGGTTTGGGTAGGAGAGATGATCTTGTTTAGGAGGGGTTTTAGGCGGTTAGCAAGGATTTTTGTAATAATTTTGAGTTTAACATTGCAGAGACTGATCGGGCGGTAATGCCCCGGTCTGTCAGGGTGCTTGGTCTTGGCAATGAGGGTAATGTTTGTGTGATTATACTCGGGCAACATATGGCCAGTCTGGAAAAAAGTGAGGGTAGCTTGGAAAAGGTCATCTTTGACGATATCCCAGGATTTTTTGTAGAACAGCGGGGTGAAACCATCAGTCCCCGGGGATTTGTGAGGGTTCATAGAGAAGAGAGCCTCCTTAACTTCGTCAATGGTAGGGTCTTTTGTGAGTTGGGCGTTATCTTCGTCTGTGACAATTTTTTCCATGATGTTTTAGTCTTGGATCTTCTGGGTGGGGGAGAGGGGGAGAAAAACTCATTATAGAAGTCGATAAAAACATTTGCAATATCCTCTCTTTCACTAGCCCAGGTGCCGTCCTGCTTTTTTATCCTGGAGATCTCATTGTGTTTTCGCCGGCAAATGGTGGAAAGGTAGAAGAACTTGGTGTTGCGATCACCTTCACGGAGCCAGGTTTCTCTTGATTTATCACGCCAGAGGGACTCTTCTTGTGTCAGGGTGTTATCCAGCTCCTTTTGAAGTGTTATCTCAATGTTGATGTTTTGATCCGTAGTATCAGCCTTTTGGAGATCGAGGATTCGATTCCTAAGCGTTTGGATTCTTTTCGGGGTGCAATTGAATTCCTCTTTGTTCCACTTTATAAACTCTTTTTTGGTATGTCTAAGCTTTTTATAGAGGCGCAGAGGACGAGTGCCCTCTTGGTTTTTATTCCAGGCCAAGGTCACGATATTGCGCCAGTCAGGGTGCTTGGTCCAAGGGGATTGAAAATGGAATTGTTTTGGGAGGTTTTTTGTTCTGGGAAGCGTATTAAGCAGGATAGGTCCGTGGTCCGAACCAATGATAGGCAGATTATGGACTTTTGCATTAGGGAATGTCGTGCGCCAAGAAGTGTTAGCAAGAGCTCTGTCGAGGCGTTGCTTTATCAGATCTCTACCTAACCGTTTGTTGGACCAAGTAAAAGGGACGCCTGAAATGCCCAAATCGATCATAACAGCTTCAAAAATGAAACTACCAAGAGGGTTTGGGGCCAAGTAGTCGAAAGGGATGCGCTCCGACTTTTCCTCTTGGCCAATGATGCTATTTAGATCCCCAATGATAATCCAGGGCACATGGATGTTTGGGACCATTTGGCGAATAGCGTTCCAGTAGCTTCCCCTATTTTGCGAGGCCGGAGGGCCATATGTAAAAGAACACATCCAGTGGTCCTTTGCGTGACCCCCGCACTAGTGATGGTGTGAGATTTGATGAGAACGTCGATGCCGTTTAGGGAGGAGGAGAGGATAGTAAGGTTTGTATTACTGTTCCAGGCCAACCAAAGCCCTCCCCCATGACCAGTAGTGGCATTTACAGAGTAGGAGAGGCTAAAGCCTAGAGAGTGAAGTTTCCTCAGATCTTCAGATCTGGTGGCCTTAGTTTCGGAGAAGAAAATAATATCCGGTTTGTATTTTTTTTTATGAGCTAGAAGCTCACGCAGGGTAGATGCCTTTCCACTTCCCCTACAGTTCCAGGAGAAAATTAACATTGGTAACCGAGGGCCGGTGTCGGGCCTGCTTCCGAGAATTTAAATTTAGGAAGAGCGTCACTCAACGTAAGATCGGTTTTTGGAGGTTGGAGCAATTTTGGGGAGTGATTCTTTTTTGATTTCCTACTAAGCAGACGAGTTCGGAGTGATTTATAGTGCTTGCAAATATCGTTCCAGGTCAACAAGTAATGAGACGGGAACAATGCAAGAACGGCGTTTGTGATGGATCTCTTGACCCCCTCCAAGCCTCTTCTATACCAATGAGGAGCAAAGGTAGAAAGATGTTGGGTATGTTTATAAAATTTTGTTTTTCTTTTCCATTGTCTAGCTGGACGATTCTGGATCGGGGTCCGGCCAAAAATGGATTTGTTTTTGGTATGTGTTCTACATTGACGATCGATATTATGTTCTATAGGTGTGTCATTTGGGTATACTAGAGTAGCCTTATAAGAAAAACAATTTTCATCCCTCTCCTGAACCGGAGAAGGCGACGGGTGTCCGGTAGCCTTATAGACCAAATTATTAGCCCAAATCAATCTGCGTTTATTTATGGTAGATGTATTGCTGACAATATACTTCTTAGTCATAAGCTAATTATAAACTACCATAGAGATAAGCCTACTAAAAGATGTATTATTAAAGTGGATCTTTGTAAGGCTTCTGACCTTGTGAGATGGGGAGCTGTTGAGGAAACTCTTGAAAAAAATGAAATTTCCCCCAAAAAAATGATAAAATGGATTATTACTTATATTTCTACTACGAGATTCTCTGTTTGCATTAATGGTTCTCTTCATGGCTACTTCCAGGGAAAGAAAGGGTTTAGGCAGAGAGATCCAATCTCCTCCTATCTCTTTGCTATGTTGATGGAGGTCCTTTTTAGGATGATGGACAAGGTGGTGAGGGAAGGAAACTTCTTATTACATCCCAGATGTAGCCCCACCATTTCTCATCTTGGATTTGCCGATGACCTCCTTTTCTTTATGAGAGTGGATGCTCTTTCTGCTCATACACTAGCTAACACCCTCAACAGATTTAATGGGTTTGCAGGGCTTAAAATCAACTACAACAAGAGTCATCTGTTTAGCTCTGGGCTTAATGAAGATGAAAAGTCTAATCTCATTGCTTCTCTCAACATACAGGAAAGTAAACTGAGATTTAATAGGCAAGTTAAATCTTGGAAGGTTCATAACTTTTTGGTTTGGGCTTAATGACTTTTTGATCTTCCTATGATCACTACTAGACTTAAGGTTCTGGATTGTTTGTCCCTTATTGAAAGACTGCCAAAAAGTCAGTTCTTGGAAAAGCAGGAACCTTTCTTTTGCAGGAAGAATCACTTTAATAAAATCCACCCTTAGTAGTATGCATATATACTGGAGTGCTTGTTACAATCTTCCCTAAACCATCCTTAATCATATGGACAAAATTTGTAAGAACTTTTTGTGGGCTGAGTTAGATACTGGCAATAATGCACACATGATTAAATGGGAAGTTTGTTGTTTGCGATATGATGAGGGAGGTTTAGGGATCAAAAACTTTAATACTGTTAACAAGGCTGCCATTTAAAAACACTTGTGGAACATTGTTTCATCTGAGCAGTTTATTTTGAAAGCTAGAGAGAAAGCTGAAGAGATGGTGGTTCACTGCATTGGAGATGGCGAGAACACTAAATTCTAGGAGGACCGCTAGCACCCTCTAGGTGTTCTCAAAAGCATGTTTCCTCCTCACTCCAGGTATCACTCTACTCTAAACATAAGAGCAAAGGTAAGTGACATTATTTCAAATGGGGAATGGAGTTTTCCTGAAAATTATGTTAGTAACGTTAGTTTCATTTGGGACAGCTTAACTAATTTTAAACCTTATCCTTGTGAGTCTGATGAGGTTGTGTGGACTGCTGCTGACAAAGGCAAATACACCATGAAGGACACACAACTTTATGAGAAACACAGAGGAGAAAGTTCCTTGGGGTCATCTTATCTGGTTTACAGGAAACACTCCCAGACAAAGCTTTATTAGCTGGTTGGCTGTGAATAGAAGACAGAAACCCCAAGATAAAATGGTCAAGTGGGGTACTGCCAACTTCTCTTATTGTGTCTTATGTTGGAGTGACACTGAGAATGAAGAGCACATCTCTGGAGAGCGCTCTTACTCTTTTCAGATATAACATGATCTTCTTAGCAAAATGGGCTAGAATTGAACTATGAATAACTGGGAGAATGAAATTGCCTGGTATACTCACCAGTTCATTGGAAGCTCCCTTAATTGTCTATCTAAAAAACTCACTTTCAACTCTTTTATTTAGGGCTTACGATTTTTTCAAAAATCCGATCCGATTTTGGAACCCGATTTTACGTTTTCGATTTCCGAAAATTCGATTTTTGCTTTCCAATTTTTTTCGTAAAATATCGGATCGGAATAGAATAGCTTTTTGCCATTCCGATTTTCCAAAATTTTCGATCCGATTATTCCGAATAACATCCGATCCGATTTAATCCAAACTTCCCTACTTTCAACTTGAGGAGTTGAGACTAAAATCTCAAACAAAACATATTATCCAGGTCTGCCTTCATTTCTTCTCCATCTCTACAAGGGCTCTTTCTTCTCCACCTGTGAAACCTTACTTCCATTTTTCCTTTAAGGTAATAATCTTTCTTTCTCTCTCTCTCTCTCTCTCTCTCTCTCTTTCTCTCTCTCTTAAAACCATGGTGGGGGTGAGACATCGTCAGGTGATGTTCAGTTGGTTTCATTGGGTTAGATTTTTCTATTTAAGTAATAATAGGTGGGTTTTTTTTTTAATCTCTTTTCACCCATCTCTAAAGAGGATGTCATAGATATTTGGTGATATTTTTGTCTTAAGGCAAGTTAAGCTTGTGAAATGATGTTTTATTTTGTAAACTTTATAATTTTGATAATATTTATTTTCAAGTTGTTATCATTTGACTTGTGTACCAAATTTTATATGGTGGTATTATTTATTATCATTTGTTTAAATATATACAGTGACAATTTCCTGCCAAATACAAAATTTTCGATTTTCCAAAAAAAATTTCTATTTTATCAAGATATCCGAAATTTCCGGAAAAAAAAATCAAAATTTTTGGAATTCTGAATTTTCCGAAATTTTCTGATAAATCAAAATTTTCCGATTCGGATCCATTTTCGTTTTTCCAAGAAACAAAAATCGGATCGGATCAAAACGGTTTTACGTTTCCGAAAAAATCATGAAAAATTCTTATCATCCCCATTTCTGATCTGATCTGAAAACTTGCATACTTTTATTTATCAGATTTAGAAAGAGGGAAACAACATAATCTTCAAGAAGAGAGAGAGAGAGAGGACTACAAACAGGATCATCCAAGATACCACTACAAAAGTCAGAATGAAGTTGTTTATTAGGAACCTTAAGCTTGAAACCAACATTTCTAACAGACAAACAGGGGACAGTTGGAACCTGGACAGTGCAGTAAACTGGTTTGATAAAAGATTCCTTACTTTCAAATGGGAAAAGCCTCATGAGAATTACCATGCCCTCAATACAGACGAATCTTTGACTGAGCTGGGAGGATGTGGAGAAATTCTAAGGAAGCATGACGGGGAACCTGTGATAGCTTGGACTTAGAAAGTAACAGGCCAAACCATTATAATTTATGTGACTCAATTTCTACTAGGAGGTCTGAAGATGACTACTAAGAGAGGAGTAAAGAAGTTGTACATATACTGTGACTCCCAAACAGTTATAGATTTTGTTAACAAAAAACCTGAAGACTAGCCTTGGAGAGCTAGAAGAATTCTGAGATAGATACATCTGGAGCTGGCTGAGCTGGAAGATTATGTTTTTATGCATGTCTAAGGCGCACGGTACGCCAACAACCCCAAGCCCTTATTCGCCTCTACACCCATTTCTAGTAAGAGGGAAGTTTGGACGACGAAAATGCCCCCACTAAATATACCCCCAGGGAGAAAATAGTAAATACCCATGTCACGCCACGGATGACGCATTTTTTAATAGCGTGCCTGCGGTACTAGGCTTACAACACAGATAACATTTTTAAAACCAAAATAGCAATTATTCATGAACATGTTACGGATGTTCACACCACGGATAGCATTTTTCTTCAACACCGATCTCTTAATTAAAGAGACGTGCCTTCGGCAGGGCCGGCCCTGGTAGTTAGAAGGCCTTGCGCAAAAATTAAAATGAGGCCTAAATTTTGTTGTTGTTATAAGGGCTTGAACCTTAGCCCCTTACAAGCTACAAGAAGTATTAACCAACTCAACTAAAGTCAATTATATGTAGCATAATTTTTTAATTTTTTTTTTCTTTTGGGCCCTGTGTCGTCGCACATGTTGGACACCCCCATAGCCGGGCCTGGCCTTCAGCCTACCCAAATTCATACACTCCTATTGCGTCCCCCTGGCACTACCATCCTAATTCGTAATATATGTCTTTTTTTTTTATTCATTTAACTTGCTTCAAGTTTAATTGTGTACTTTAGCTTAATTTTACATATCCAGGAAGGCAATCAACTTAGTTTTTCTTATAACTTCATAATTATAGTCAATATTTGTTATATTGTCATACCCAATAATGTACTCAGACGACATTTATGTTCAAGAATTCCTTCCTCATTCTTCAAGTATGCCCATCTTAATTTTGTCCCTCAAGTCCATTTCTTATAGTGTTCTTTCGGTACTATGCCATACACCCATGAAGGATTGCACATTGTAAACTTCTCCCAATAATAATCAAAAACCACATATGATTCATAAGCATTTCGTAACTCATTAAGTAGCAACAGCTACTAAGCACCTGTCAGATTTATCAAATGCTTTCATATAGACAACAAATATAAGCATTTTAATGAGGACACATAATGGTCAAAATGGCAGAACAAAACATATTCGTAGCGGTGCCATCTAATGAAGTTTGTATTCCTTTGTACCTTCAGAAATCATCTTTTGTCAGTAGTTTCCCGTTCATGGGAATATCACTACCACAATTGCAGTCTGTTGGAAACTTGAGGAAGGTGCAGCGTGAACCAAACTTAGATGGAGCTAGAGGTAGGAATGCATTAAAGTTTCATCACTAAAATACCTAACCTTTACGAAGAATTACCTCCATCTCATAACTACTTTGGTTTTGACCTGTATGTTTATGTATATACCATACTCAATGGATGAAAAACTGAAGCGCTATATTGCTAACTTTCAAGATGAAGACCGAGAGATTAAAACCTTTAGAATGGAAGCCCTTGAAGAATAATGTGAAACGTCTATAATTCAATCAAATCAAGCTTACTTCGCACCAATTCACACCCCCAAAATGATGAAGGGTAATGAGGCCTCCAAAAGGGTTGCTCGCATAAAGAAATCCCTAGTGATAGCTTTGATAATCGATTTCAGTAAGCAAATGATTGGCTTAATAAGGATAAAAAACACCGAAACGAAGATTAATGATGTTACTTTGTTAATCAAAATGATTGGCATCTCAACTTTCTCCGGCACTGTAAATCCTCCGTTTAAGGCCTAAAGAGACTTATAATCTGGAACTTCAAAAACGTCTTGACATTCTCCCTTTGATAATGTGCATATCTATCTGCGAGTTTTGCTACATTTCGTGGAAGCTCTTACGAAATCACTCATAAAAAATAGAAAACTGAAATCCCAAGCATACCCATTAAAGCTTGAAACCCTAAAGTCGACATCGGCAAATATTGGTCATGATTGAAGCCGAATCCCCAATTTAATTGAAACCATGGATTCAAATCAAGCCCAATGATTGCAAAATGAAAATAAAAATCAAAAATCACACAAACTGACCCAAATCAAACCCTAACTCAGATGAACCCTAGATTGAAGCAATAAAATCCCTAATTAAATCCAACAAATAAAGTCAAAACAAAATCTGAAATCAAAAACCTAAATCCAAAGACGAAAATCGTACTTGAAGATTGAGAGATTTCAAACTTTGTGAGAGAAGATTGAAACCCTAAGTGGGATAGACTGAGTTGAGAATCGAAATTGCCAGAGAAGAGACAGAGAGACTAGGCATGTTTTCAGATCGGATCGGATCAGAAATTGGGTGGTTGGAATTTTTTCAAAAAATTTTGGAACCGTAAAATCCATTCCGATCCGATCCGATTTTTTTTAAAATAATAAAAATGGATCTAAATCCGAAAAAAATAGATTAATCGGAAAATTGATATTCCAAACATTTCGGGGAAAAAATCATAAAATTTGGATATTTTGAAAAATTCAAAAAATCTAATAAAATCTAAAAAATTGTATTCGGATCGGATATTGTTCAGATTAAAATGGATCGGATCATATTCGGACTAAATTGGATCGAATATTGCTCGGATTAAATCGGATCAGAGGGTATTCGGACTAAATCGAATCGGATATTGTTCGGATCAAATCGGATCGGATCATATTCGAAAAAATTCGATTGGAAATTTTGAAATTTTGGAATAGTAGAAAGCTATCCAATTCTGATCAAATATTTTTTGGAAATCGAAAACGTAAAATAGCGTTCTAAAATCAAAAAGATTAGAAGTTCGAACAAAAATTGCAACCCTAAGAGAGGCTCTTGAGTTTTTTTTAAGGTCATTTTAGCTTTTATATCTAGTGGTTACAGAATAAAATGATGATAGTGCCCTTAGGATCCTACGGTCCAAAATGTCTCTTAAAAATGTCTAGTACAAAACCTACCTTAACAAATGTACTAGGTTATGAGCCCGTGCTACCCACGGATGTTTAAGTTTATATAGTATTAAGAAAAAAATGAATAAAAGAGGAAGATGATATAAGTTTTTGAGTGTCTCTTGATACAACTTGGGGAAGAATCACTTACAATCTATAATAAAACTTATAATCAATAAACCTTGTATCAGTACAACTTTGGAACTGAATTTCTTAGAAATGCAATCTTGAGCATTGAATTTCTGGGAATAATTAATTCAAGGCCGTTTAAGTTCATAATAGAAGCTATCGTAATATAGTTCTTTAACCTCGTTAAGACCCTTTCACTTATACACAAACAAAACGTTTGAAACTCGTATTCATACAAAGTACATAAGGCGAACTCATTCGAATAATTATCACGGGAAGTACAATTTTGTATGCATTGATATATAACTCACTTTTCCTTCTTCAGAGACTAAAATTAGAAGTCACAAAATGCTTCTAAGACTAAAGATGCAGGAAAAACATTATGAATAAAAATTGAACACCAACTTTAACGTCCTTTTCTCAGCCTCTTTTTGATGGTCAAATATTGTAGGATACCAATCGTGATGATCTTCTCCATAAAGGCAACTATTGGTTTAACACTACCTTATTAAGGAAGCATATCATCCTTCAGTATATTCAACTAATCTTCCATCTAAGCACTGCCATGTATCTCTGCCATCTCCATCAAAGGATTTGTTCTGGTCTTGAACCTCATGCCATAATAAGGAGCTACGCATGCAATAGGGAAACTCTTCCCATAGCTCAAACATTTGACATCAATTCCATTGTTCACTTATAAGACATCTGGAAAAAATATATATATAAACAAATGCAAATGATCTTGAGTTCAATAATAAATTAAATCAAGCAAACTCTATGAAAGTAAAAAAAATCATGGTATGGAACTATTACTTCGCTAAGAATAGTGGGTATATGATGCAGCGCGTTATAGAATGAAGCGTGTCTCCCAATTTACGAATAAGAATACTAACTGTAATGGTGAATCCGGCTGACGATTAACTCGACCTTCCTAAAGTTTGAAGATAAACTCAATCAATCAAACAAAGGGATATCTTTGAAAAACATTCCAAGACTCTTTTCATTCATCAAAATCAACTCCCTAAACTCTTCTTACAAAATGCTATTTGTAGGCAAAATCGTGACGCTTCGAATTCATAACTGACCCCATAACTAAGACTCTTCAATACATAACTCTTAATTAATAACTATAATTACTAAAACTAACTCTCATAATAAACACCCATAATTAAGACTCATAAGTGTTATAACTACTAAGGATTGACCCTTAGAATTCTTACTGGTTTCACACTGCATCAGTATAACTTGTAGTGAAGAAAAATAAATAGTGGAATAAAATCGTAATTGTGTCTTGCTCAACCAACGGACACCACAAAAAAATAAGTTATGGTATATGGTTATTGGCACAAGGAAAGGTAACCTTGTCTTAATTGGTAATAGGAGCTGAGCTTGCTTATGATCACATTAACCAAAATTCTTTGGCAAAAAATATGAAAACTTCCATATTGAATAGTTCTCGATTTAACACTAATTTCATGTTGAAGCATCCACCTTTAATATTTGAATAGCCCTATAAGGTCGGCACCAAATCGATCTCTATAATATTGTCACTCAATCATATAAAGAAGTATTTTTATAACTCTGTTGAACGTAAATAACGATTCCATCGAGGACTTGATAAGTGAAAGTGAAAGAGGAGTAGCTCAAAGTTGAAGCTTGGATGAAGTTTTAGGGGGAACTATTCCGAACTAACACCCAGAGTTCTCCTTCTGGTACCTAGAGCATTGGAATATGCCAGGCCTTGCCAACTCTAGTCGATCCTCCAGTTTAATCGAATACATGGTCTATTGAGAGGTAAAATATGGAGTACTTGATTAGTCTACATTGTCATTCTAAGAGGATCCACATTTGCTACTTTAACATTCCTGGACTTTCCTCCTCATTTTTCACTCTAAAATAGTTAGCCAATATTTGCATTATTAAAAATAATAACGGAGAAATAACGCTTGCAGTTTTATGTGCCTCAAGACTACATGTGAGTTGTTGGGTAATTAAGTTACTCTCACCGCTTTAACGTAATATTTTGTATGTGAAGGCGACTTTTCAGCTATAATAGCCCTCTTATTTACCTAAATGACTTCAAATATATAGTCATGATTTATAATTCTTATGACTACCCTCTTTCTTGTAATAAACCATAAAACCCGTAGACAGGATCTTATGATGCAAATCTCAATAAAAGTTTTCCTGGTTTGTGGGCAAATCGAGTTTTTCAAGAAAATGAAACTTTAGAGAAGAAATTTTTTTGGGGGTTGGTATTGGTTTTATAGGTGTCTTGAATCCAGTCAAAGAATTGGACCGGTCTATTGAACTTATGGCTAAGCTACCTAAAACATAAAAGACTATGGATTTCACTTTATTGAACATTTGTGTTTGGGGATGTTATATGGCTTCTTGTGATAAAAAGTATGAGGTGTTCATTAAAATCTGGATTGCGTCATTCACCTATAATGGTAAATTTAACAAATTTGGGATACAAAAAAAGAACAGAAAACACACAATGAAGCTAGGAAGATTGCTTGGACACGAAGAATTCCCTTTAATATTTTTCTTCAGTGAATACTCATGGTGAAATTCGGGCACGTTGTTTATCGAGATTTATTTTATGATGAATATATCAAGAAGGCACCTCCGTGATGTTTGTCCCCATTATATTACGTTTGAATGAATTCTCTTGCTCACTGGGGCAATTGGCTTATTGAGTTTAAACCTTTTTTTAATCGAGTTTTGTATGATTAGGAAATTATGCAAGTAGAGACCACAATGGTACTTTCATTATGCTCACTGAAGGTTGTAATTTCTATAGTTAAAGTAGAGAAAAGGGGATGATCAAAATCCTTAATGATCTTACCTATATGCCATTGCACAATATTTTTCTTTTTAGGCTTTTGTTATGGAAATCGAAGGATAAATTATTATATATGTGTTATATCTTAAGTAAAACATTATCCTCAACCTCAAGTAAAACAAATATAAGGAAATTAATATTAATAAGGATGAGTTCATACATGAAATGCAAAGCAAGCGAGATGATTGATGAGATGCTGATCTTTATGTAATAATTTTGACTAACATTGATCTACACAACTAAATAAAATCCCACCTGGTTAGTACAACAATAATAAGATCTCAACAAAACATTAGATGTCAAAATATTAACACATTTCACAAAAAGGAAAAAACCAACATAGCAACAAAAAAATAAGATAAGGGAAGACATAGATAGAGATTGGGAGTTGTAAATCCCAATACATTAGTACTTCTTTCGGCGGGAGCAGAATACCAATAGGATATTAAGTAACAAAAACTCCAAATCATATAGAGTGTGTATCCAAGAACGAAAAGTTTGATTAAAACAATAATTTTGAGAATACACAAATCAAATTATATGAAAAAAGTAAACTCCACATACTCGAAAAGACTAAGCCCCATGGAAAATCATGAAACCGATATGTTTTAACTATAATGAAAAAATAACTTATTTTACCTGAATTGCTATGTGGTCCTTTGGCAAGCTAGACTGAGGGAACACAGCTCCATTCACACAATCAAAATCGTGCATATCACAACTCCCTGTTTACCTGAATCTGCGTGAATTTCTTACTGTATAAGGAATGTCATTGTAAGAAGCAATGTCAGTCACTTGGTATCCTCCTCCTCTTCATCAGGACATACAACTCCTTATTTCAATATAACAAAGCAACATAAGTAATATGAAAATTGATAGAGATAAATAAAAAAAATTCTGGTTGTTTTGTGTCTTTAACTTTTCTTAATCCTTAAGCAAAATTCAATATAAAATCTATCAAATATGTTCTTCTACTCTTTTTAGTGCCTAGACCAATAATTGATGCATTCATAAAGAAAAAAAAACATCATCTACACAATTCAGATAATGGAGGTAAACTTGAGAGCATTAATGAGTCAGTCGAGTAACCAAAGGTGGGAGTAATTGAAAATGACCATCTCAGGCGGCCTGGGTTGCTGCAATGGTTTAATCTCTATCATGGATCCTGGTAGATTTAAACCACTATCTCTTGAGATACCTTGGAGATTCCTCAAGTGCTCTCACATTTGAGCTAAAGATCCGACATGCATTTTCAATATAAAAATAATCAAGACATTTGCACTTACCATCACACATCCCCATTGCTTTATAATCAGAACTGCAGTGGCTTATTCCACATCTCGAACTCATGCTTCATCTTCGAATCACATACAAACTTTCGATCTCACCAACAGAGTACATGGCACAAAAAGAATTAAGACAGCAACATCAGGAAGCAAATACAGCACAAATTTCTCTACCAACACCACTCGTCCATGAGGCTCCTCGTGCTCTTGGTTGAGAGTCGTCTTGTAATAGCTTATTTCATATTTCGAACTCAAGATTCATCTTCGACCTCATCAGCATATAGAAAGCACTACTAAAGACATGTTCAACATTCCTTAGTTCGAGTCATCACTTTCGACCTCCACAACAACAGTTCGATTTATGCAAGTGTACAATCATCAATAGAGCCGTTGTATAACAACAGAGATTAGGACGTTACATCATCTGGTCAAAGAATATCTTACATCTACTTTGTAACGTCCACCATTAAAAATCTTAATGGTCATCAAGCAGTCATATTATAGACAGGCTGAAAATCTACCTCAAAGAGTTTGAGTTCCAGCAAAAGAATGTCTAAGTGAAGGGAGTGGCAACCATAATCCTGGAGAAGGACGCGTCACACGCCCGACCACCGCAGCTTGACAATATGTAACTCAAGAACATGTTGACAAGCGAATAAAAGAATTACTCGAAGTTCATACTCAGACTAAAGGAATCTACAACAAATTACAGAAAAACCCGATCGCACAGAAGTTGTTGGATGGCGAGGTCCCCACCGGGTTCCATACTCTGAAGATCCGAAAATAGTAAGGAACTGATCCAGTAGAACACGCCCAAGAGTTCCAAGATTCTTTAGGACTACATTCCACGTCCATCCACATTATATGCCAACTCTTTTCAACCAGCTTATCAGGCAAGCCCATGCGATGGTTCCACATACTACCTGAAGGATCAATCGCAACTTTCGAACAGCTGCGAGAACTCTTCGTCAAAAATTACTCACACAACAGAGATAAAGAGGAGAATATGTACTCTCTTTTAAACCTTAAACAGATGCCTGGAGAGAAGCTCTAGACATTCACTAATAAGTTTTTGGAGTTAGCTCGAAAGGTAGATCGGCACGACCAGAAGATTATTATATCAGCTTTTACCAATGCTTTACTTGTTGATGGAAGGGCAAAAGAGTACCTCATCCTAAACAAGCCAACAACCTTGGAAGACATGATCAAAAAAGTTAGCAGGTATATCGACCTAGAAAGAATGGTGTCCGACAGGTAGAAACCCCAGAAGTTAACATTAACAGCTTAAGACCAGTAAGCCAACCAGAATTTTAATCGTGCTGCCGATCAGGGAGGAGACAGGAAACGGAAAAAACCTAATGACGAGCGACCTCAAAAGGGGAGTAACTTGCCAAAGCTCTGTCTTCCTAATATGAATGTGGCCATAGCCAGTATTTATCCTATACTTCAAAAGGGTAGGTTTTTTCTGTAATGCACAGTATCTCTAACCCATTGTGAACAAACCATATTACATTCACCTCAAGGTCAGACATCATGAAATAGAATATTGTTTTCCTTACAGCGTTTATTAGAGTATATCTTCACTGATGGATGAATACATGAGTACATTGTAGACGTCAAAAGTTACAAACTTCTTATAGAAGCCATACAAACTGAAGAGCTGGCAAGAGAGAAACACTTATACCATATGTTGCTCTGCCACTTCATTGAGACTCAGATCATCAACCAATCGATCAGAAGCAAAGGAAGATGTGTCGGCCAGTGTCACGACCTATCCATGAAAGACAAAAATGCTCGTTTACTTCCCGTGTCCAGCTCTTAACGAACAGAAATTTCTTTCAACGACTGTGATGTTCGTCAAATCAACTATCCTCACCATAATGCTTTAGTGATTATGTTAAAAATGATAAATATGGCGCTTCACACGGTGATGATAGATAATGGTTGTACTATCGAACTACTTTTTTAAAGCACGATTGATCAGATAGGACTGGCTAACAAGGTACAGCCCAGTGACATTGATATTTGTGGATTCAACAGATCTAGAGAAGAACGTGTAGGAAAGATTATAATTCCTATCATGGTAGGACCCGTGACACTCGACGTTGTCTTTTATGTTATCAATACAAAATCCTGTTATTTGGGAAAAATGGGACGTTGTTGGTTATAGAATATGTGAGCTATTCTATCCATCTATCATTTGGCACTGCTATTTGAGTGGAATGGCGGCATATATGAAATCAAAGGAAGTCAGAAGCTAGCTCGAGCATGTGAAAATTCTATCGTCATCGTTCCAGAACCTTCGGAGCCGCAGCTCGCATAGCAATTAAAGAAAATGGCAGGACACATTATAGAAAACTATACAGTAAACTCTACAAAAAATGATCTGCCAAGCGCAGAAATGACATAGTACGTCGAAATTAGTAGAAATAAATGAGGAACATACATTGGCACTCTTCTATTAACGGCAGAACGATATTCCCTCATCCAATTCCTTAAAGACAACAGTGATGTGCTTGGACCTTTCACGAGATGTCGGGCATTGATCCAAATCTGGCCTGCCATAAGCTTAATTTGAGAGATAAGGACGAAGTTGTCAAACAAAAATAGAGGGCCTTAACACCAAGACTCCTAGAAGAAGTCAATAAAGAAATCGACAAACTCATTGAAGTTAGCTTTATCAGAAATGCCAATTACCATAATAGATCTCAAACATTATGGCAATCCCAAAGAAGAACGGCAAGATCAGGGTGTGCATGGATTTCACGGACCTCAACAAACATACTCTAAAGGATAGTTTTCCACTTCCTATCATAAACCATCTGCTCGATTCTACTGCAGGACATGAACTCATGTCCATGATGAATGCTGCATCAGGATACAATCATATACTTATGCTACCTGATGACCAAGAGAAGATAGCTTCATTACAGAACATGGCTTATACTGTTATAAGGTCATGCCTTTGAGTCTCAAGAACTTTGGAGCCACTTATCAACGTTTGATGACATAGATGTTCACAGATCACCTTAGAAAAATGATAGAAGTCTATATTGATGATATGTTGTGCAAAAGTTTTAAAAAGGAAAACCATATTACAGACTTACGCACTACTTTCGAAATTTTTCATTTCTACAAGATGAGGCTCAATTCTAAAAAATGCTAGTTCGGAGTCCAGTTAGGAAAATTCTTGGGACATTTAATTAGTAAGAGAGGTATAGAAGCCGATCCAGATCGTATTCGCGTACTATTGTCTATGCCATCTTCAAAAATAAATAAAGTCGTACAAAAGTTAGCATGAAAGATTGCCGCAATAATTTTTTTTTTAAGTCTTCAGCTCGATGTCGATGGTTGTTCAACCTATTACATGAAGGGACAACAAAATTAAAGTCTAAAAAGGATCCCGAGGTCGAGTGGACAACATAGTGTAAAGTAGCATTTCAGGAACTCAAACTTTACTTGGGATCACCACCAGTGATGAGTACACCTAACGAGGGGGTAGAACTCACAATATATCTTATAGTGACCGACTAATCATTAAGTTTTGTTCTCATTTGACTTGATGGGAAGACAAAAAAATATGTCTATTTCATCAGCAAAACTCTCACCCCAGTAGAGTCCCGGTATACCAAGATCAAGAAATTGTTCTTTGCTCTCGTGTACACATAGCAAAAATTGAGACTGTATTTTCAAGCACACTCAGTTCGAGTGGTGACAAATTACCCTTTGCGAGAAATCTTATCCAAATGGGAAGAATCTAGACGAGTACAATAATGGCCGGTCACTCTTAGCGAATATGACATCTATTTTGATCCACGACATTCTGAAAAAGATCAAACGTTAGCAGACTTCCTTGCAGACTTCCCTGTAGAAGATCCTGACTGGGAAAAAGACAACACGGATACCAATGAGGAATAATTTGAAGATAAGTTCAAAGAGAAGTCAGACTGAATAACTCGAAAGGGGTGGCGTCTTTCAGTTGATGGATCTTCCGGACCTGCAGGATCCAGAATTAGAATCGTGCTTATCGCACCTTTCAATGATAGGATCTAGGAAGCAGTAGGCTCAATTTTGAAGCTACCAGCAATACGGCTGAGTATGAAGCAATGATTCACGGTCTAGATATGGCTCTGGATATTAGAGTCTCCGAGCTGTCTGTGTACACGGACTCTTTACTCATTGTGAACCATTATACAGAAAAATTCTAGAAGAACGGAAAGATGATTGACTGCGCAGCAGCTGTAGCCGACAGAATAAGCAGATTCAAAAAAATTACTATCATACATTTACCACGCAGATAAAATAGACATTCAGACTCTCTCACGTATCTAGCAGGAATCCTTTGTACGGAAGCTCGTTATCTAAAGATCGAAGTATTATCCACCCCCAATATTAACATCATAAACTCGAATTCTGTCAATACTGGGGGTGTTGAAGAGGACGAGAACGATTGAAGACTACCTTTCCTTAAGTATATTGAAGACTACATTTCCAAAAGTAGTCGTTGTACCTGGTCATGAAAAGAGCTGTTAGATATCCGCGAAGTTTGCCTACTCCTCCAAGAATAGGAGACTATTTCTGTCTCTTTGTAAACTGCCTGTATCTACGATAAATATAGACAAAGAATAGATGATTCAGGATCCAAGAATACATAACTCTGTTATTCTTACTTCCTGACCCTACTATCACTCCAAAAACTTATAATAACCAGCATCTTACTAGATTTTACATCAAAATCTTATGTAAGGTCGTAGTTTTCCTCAGCTTTTACTGAGTTTTCCATGTAAAATCTTGTTTGTTTAGACTTTTATTGCATTTTCCTTACAAATAGTATTGCCGAAGATTTCCTTCTGGAAAATATGTTACTACAATTTGCACCGTCTGTGGAAAATGCCACACTTTTCTTTACCACCACTGGTCTAAAACCTTCTGATGACAAACATAAACCTATGAAGCCATTCCACTACCGTAAGAGATCAAGAAATTAATCCGATACCAGGAAAAGTTGATCTACACGATGCAGTAGTCGAACTTCAAAAACAAATGACTGCAGAAAAAGCTCAAAGATTGAAGGATCGGCGTGTCCACGCCCAAACTCTTCAAACAGAAAGGGATGAACGAAGGAAAGCCTTAGATCAACTGAGTCAAACACATCAGAAAGAAATGGAGAGACTGAGAATGACATAAGACCGACTCACTGGCCGCTAGATGTCACCTCCACTTTCCCGAAGCAATCATAGATCAAGAACAATTCTGCACGATGATCAATCGAGAGAGGACGAGTTACGAATTTCTCAATCCAAATTAGGGAATCCAAATAGGGCTTCTTACCATTTTGGTTTGACATCTTTAGCATCGACAACTCAAGGAAGTCGATGCACGCGTCATCAGACTCCCTCACCACCCGAAAGAAGATCAATCAGAGATCGATTGGGACCAGAAGGACAGGGAGATTTCGTTCTACAAATCGTAGCCTTACCTTTTCCCCCGCAATAGTTTGTCACCTTGGACGACCTAAACAACAAGATCTAGGCCATAAACTCTGATGTCCCAGGCCGAAGATCCTTACTTGGCAGAATTAAGACAAACCCCATCTCCCCCCATCTCGAAGTCATGCCCATACCAGAGAATTTTCATATACCAAAGTTTATTCAATATGCAGGACTCACTGACCCCCACACCCATGTCCGATACTTTAAAGCCGCAGTTAGATTATATTCTAAACTCAACCACATCCTATGCATGCTATTCAACATGGGCCTAAAAGAAGAACCGCTTCGATGGTTCCACACCATCCAAGAGGCCTTTATCACCACATTCAGCCAGCTGCAGCGTCTTTTCAAATCCAATTATGCTCATGCTAAAGTGCGAGAGATCACTGTCGATTCCTTGTTCTTCTTCGAGCAGGGTACAAAAGAGACATTGGCAAGCTTTTACAAACATTTTTTTATAGGAAATAAGGAAAATTGGGAACTCATACCCTAAAATCGTAGTTCCATCATTCACCTCTGCCGTGCACATTGATTATAAGGTTTAAGAAGAACTTACTCTCCACAAGCCAAGAACAGTCACATAAATGATTGATGTAGTTAATAATTACATCGAATTAGAACGATCAAAGAAAGATAAGATGAGGAGCTCATCTGCCATCCATTCTCGACAAACATCTTCGACCCCATCCTAATGAGCGGTAACTACTGAAACACCCAAGCAACATGACAGAAATGCCGACAATAATAGAAGAAGGGACAATAAACTCGACAGACCAGTCCTGGTTCTGCCACCAATGATAGCGACTCTCTCCGCTATCGTACCGATGATAAAGGGAGATGAGTGTTATTGCGTACCACAAACCATTCTGGATCTCTCCAACATCCCTCTATGTCAGTATCACAATGTGCATAGTCACGAAACTGACAACTGTTACTCTCTCATCTGAATCTTTCATCGCATCCTATTAGCTGGAAGGCTTCATAATTATGTCATTAACATCCAAAAGTTTCTCGAAGATGAAGCAAAAAATAAAGAAGTTGAACAAAATCAGGTCTGAGGGCAAGCTCGCCACTTGTATATGATCGAGATTCAAAAAGGGAAGAAAAGAAAATAAGACGATCGGATTACATCTTATTGTAAAATGAACTCCTCAGATAAATCAGCAAAACTTCTCCCAAGCTCAAGCAAATCGAAACGTCCTTACCATATTACATTTGAGGACTGTGACACCAGACACATAAAATACCCTCACAATGACCCTCTCGCCAATATGCTCAAAGTCGGATAGGACTACTTACATACGCTTCTCGTCGATACAGGAATCATGACAGATGTATTGTTTAGAAGAGCAATTGGAGTCCTAAACCTTACAGACTCGGTCAAAGCTTCGATAACAATAATCACCGTCTTCAATAGTTTGAAAGAATCAGCCACAGGAGAAATTACTCTGCCAGTTCAAGCTGGATCGGAAACTATGCTCATAAAATTCCTTATCATCGATGCTGAGTCCAAATATTTAGGAATTTTAGGCCAGAGTTGGTTAGATTTGATCAAAGCAGTACCTTTAACTTATCATCTAGTATTGCATTTTCCAACAGATCCGGAATCTACAAAATTATAGGTAGCCAAATAGTTGCACATATGTGCAAAAATACCACAACCAACCCTCAAACAACAAAACTTCTCAAAGCATAGCAACTACATTAAGAGGCACCCCCACATTAGAGCAGCATAACACTGAGATGATCGAATCTATTGAACTCGATGGTCCAGGACGTACCACCTTCATCGACACCAAACTATCAACCGACAAAAATGAAGCCATGATCCAGCTACTTAAGAAAAATATTGACATCTTTGCATGGACTTTCCAAGAAATGGCTGGTATCGATCCATCAATTGCATGCCACCGACTTAACCTCTTTTCAAACAGTAGAACTATCATTCATAAACAACAAAATTTAGCTCCCCGCCTCCACGATACAGTGAACGAAGAGATTGATAAACTTCTTCGGGTAGGATTTATTCGTGAAGCTAACTATCCAAAGTGGGTTTCTAATATTGTAACAGTACCGAAGAAAAATGAAAAGATTAGGGTTTGTGTTGACTTCACAGAACCCAACAAGTTCACACCCAAGGACAGTTTCCGCTACTACTGATTCTACAACTTCTCGACTCTGTCGCAGGGCATGAACTTTAATCTATGATGGATGTAGCCTCCGGCAACAACCAGGTTCCACTCGCCGAAGAAGATCAGGAAAAACAATCTTCATTACCGAAAGAGGTCTCTACTGTTACATAGTAATGCCTATTGGGTTAAAGAATGCAGGAGCTAATTACCCAAGACTTGTGACTAAAATGTTCAAAGATCATCTCGACACAATTATGGAAGTCTATATCGAAGATATGATCTCCAAAAGCTTAAAACGCGAAGATCACTCTAGCATCCTCCAAACCATCTTCGATATCCATCACAAATACCAGATGAAAGTCAACCCAGGGAAATGCCAATTTGGAGTCGCATCTGGTAAATTTCTGGGATACCTGGTCAGTAAAAGAGGGATTAAAATCGATCTTGCGCAAATCAAGGCACTCATCGCGATACCATCTTCGCGAATGAAAAAAGATGCCTAAAAATTTGTAGGCAAAATCGTTGTTCTTCACAAATTCATCTCAAAGTCGTCTAATCGATACAAACTTCTTTACCTCTTTCTTTGTGGCAATCCCACTCCTTTTTCAAACAAATAATACCAGGAAATCATTTGGATTCCTGACTGTGTGTTAGCCTTCCAAGATCTTAAACGATACTTGGGGCGTTCTCCTATCATGAGTACTCCAGTTAATGGCAAAATACTTACAATGTATTTATCCACAACTGAAGACTCAATTAGTTCCATCCTTATTCGAGAAGATGGAGGAGTAGAAAAACTAATCTACTTTATCTACAAAACACTCATGTTTGTTGAAAAAAGGTACACAAGAGCAGAAAAATAGCTACTCATCTTGGTCTACAGTTCTCAAAATCTTCATCCCTACTTTCAAGATCATCCCATCAAAATCATCACAAAGTACCCCCTCAAACTGGTACCCTCCAAAAAAGAAAAATCTTAAAGAATATAACAATGGTCTATTTTCCTTGGCGAATACGACATCTCCTTCAAACCTTAGATATCAATCAAAGGACAAGCAGTGGCTAACTTTTTGGCTGACTTTCCAGTCGAAGACCCCGATTGGGAAGAACTCGAAGAAATCTTCACAGATGACTCAATAGCAGAACCAAACGTATGTCCAAAAGCTCGGGTTGGTGACTTTTTATAGATGGATCAGCTGGACCACAAGGATCAGGGATTGGTATTACCCTTGTTACACCTTCTAATCATCGAATCGAGAAAGCTATCAAACTAAACTACTATGCCACCAATAATGAGACAGAATATGAAGGAATCCTACACAGTCTTGATCTCGCACTCACGCTCGGAGCGGAAGAATTAGTAGTCTATGTTGATTCTTTACTCGTGCCAAATCATTACAATAAGACATTCTGCACAATGGAAAAAATGATTGATTATGCAGCCCCGATCGAAGAAAAAATGAACAAATTCAAACACGCAACAATCTCTTACTTTCCTCGACAAGAAAATCGGCATGCCGATGCATTAGCTTATTCGCTGCCATGCTGGGGGATATTAAAAAAAGATCCTTATAAATAAAAATCATCAAGCATTCCAATCTCAATATACTATCAACACTAAAGATCACCATTCCTGAAGACAAAGACCCTGAAGACTGACGAAGACCATTCTATGCATACCTAACCTCCAACATCCTCCCCAGTAGCAAAGAAGAAGCCCGATCACTTTTGGCCAAGTACCCTAGATTCACAGTGCAAGATAACATCTTATATCACATCACAGAAGGGGGGACCACTTATCAAATGTATCTCACAAAAACAAGCTCATATCAAAATTAGAGAACTTCACAAAGGTATCTGTAGCGCACATGTTTCTGGAAGACTATTAGCCCAGCGCGCATTCACGCAAGGAATATACTGGCCCAAGATGAGACAGGATTGCAAAGATTTTGTCCGTAAATGCTACAAATGCTAAATCCATGCTCAAGACATTAAAAGTCTATCCCTCGACTTACATATTAGCAATGTCCTCTGGCCATTCAAACGATAGGGGATCAACATCATTGGACCTTTCCATCCAGCATCGGGAAACAAAAGATTTGTCTTAGTCGCCACTTATTACTTCACAAAATTTGTCTTAGTCGCCACTTATAAAAATAAGGTCATCAAGTTCCTTGGGAGCACATCATCACCAAGTTTGGCTGCTCACAAATGATACGCTCCAATAATGGCAAACAATTCATCAGTACAAAAGTACTTACTTTCCTCCATAAATGCAAAATTTAGCTATTAACATCCACACCATACTATCCACAAGGCAACGGGCAAGCTGAAGCCATCAACCAAAGCATCAAATCAGGTTTACGCAAGCGTTTTGACGACAAGAAAAGAAGGTGGGTCGACGAACTACTTTGTGTTCTCTGGGCCTACTGAACACTTTTTGAGTTTCAATAGGCTACACTCCATTCATGATGGCTTTCGGTACTGAAGCAGCCATACCTTCAGACCTCGATCTACCAAGTACCAGAAGGAAAATTCCAGATGAAGAGAATGAAATCGGTCTCCTCTGCAACCTCAATTGGATCGAAGAAAGCCGCGACAAGGCTATTGCGAATTTGGGACGATACCATGACATATTGAAAAAAGCATACAATATAAAAGTTCAAAAATAAAAATTTGGTATTGGAGACCTTGTCCTGCAACGGATCCAAGATAGTACTCGGCCTAGAAATTCTGGAAAGTTATCAGAAATTTGGGAGGGCCATATATTGTCAGCGACAAAATAGATAGTGGAACTTACTGGCTTATGACTGAAGACGAAATACAGCTCGAATATCCATGGAATACTACCCAGCTGAAACTGTTTTACAGATGAAACTCTGTAACCATTTTTCATCGATTGCAATAAGCAAATTTTACTGACAGTTTAATCCTTACTATTTTGATTTGATCTCGATCTATACTTGACAAGTATGCATCAGACAAACAATCATCCTTACTATTTTGATTTGATCTCGATCCGTACTTGACAAGTATGCATCGGACAAACAATCATCATTACTATTTTGATTTGATCTCGATCCATACTTGACAAGTATGCATTAGAAAAACAATCATCATTACTATTTTGATTTGATCTCGATCCATACTTGACAAGTATGCATCAGACAATCAATCATTCTTACTATTTTCATTTGATCTCGATCCATACTTGACAAGTATGCATCGGACAATCAGTCATCCTTACTATTTTGATTTGATCTCGATCCATATTTGACAAGTATGCATTAGACAATCAATTATCCTTGCTATTTTGATTTGATCTCGATCCATACTTGACAAGTATACATCAAACAATATATCATCCTTACTATTTTGATTTGATCTCGATCCATACTTGACAAGTATGTATCAAACAATCAATCATCCTTACCTTTATAAGTACGCATCCAGACTATCATTCAATTTTATGCGAACACTATCCAACTACGACATATTCTACTTCGCATTCCTTACTTATCGAGCAAACTCTAAACAACTCTTGTTCTTCTCAAATCTAAATCCAAATACTCATTTAAGGATACACATCTAGTACTCATTCTCATCACTTGTCATTTCATGGCCATCTTTCACATATCACGCAAACAAGCGTTCCTTACTTATCTGCTACGATCTATAATCACATTCGACATATCACTTTGTCAAATCTACTACTTAGCATTATTTACAAAACAAATGCAGCAAGTTTTTATAATTAAATTTCTCTGAAAAACAAATATTCATCATCTCACATACTACAAGATTAAAATTGTTTTGGTCTCATCGACCATTTTTACATACTTCCACAAATATAATACTGCTTACACAAAATTTCTTATACTACAGGAGAAGATACTACGCCATCCATATTAAGAACACCTTCGTGTGCAGGAGCATCTACAAGCTCCCCAGGACGCGAGCCATCAGTTTCCATCATCACCACATCCTTTACAACTTTCATTCATCACGAGCTTCGGGAGTCTCCGATACTTCGTCTTCTAAACTTGAATCATCGAAGACAACACCACCAGACTTCACGAACTCCTTGCAAAGATCTTCCTCACCTCCAGCTCCATATATTGCCTTGCAAAATGGGCCCTCACTTCCCTACATCTCTCCAACTTTTCTGCATTCAACTGAGCCTTAACCTCGCCAAGAACCTTACCCTGCTCCAGCTCCATTGCCCTCCATGCATCGAAACTTGCCCTATTACATCCATCTCAAAGTATGCTTTTTGTAGCGCCAAAGCCTCCATTTTTTCTTTTTTTAAAACTTTCTTCGCTTTATGAAGCGCAACATCCCTAGCCTTTTTTGCCTCCAGCTTGTAGGTATTCATCTTTGCATTTAGCCCATCCCTATCCTCAATCAAATCTTTCACTATATTCTTTTACGCCAGCACTTGGTTTGCCAGATCACTGCTACCAACAATACGATCTTTGGCTTCCGTCAGCAACTTCTTAATCTGTATTACATTCATAAATTGAGAATTCGATTGTCTTACCAGTTTCTTTAATCGAAGTAAAGCAGAAAAATTTCTCACCTTCGACATATTTTGCTGGCCCTCGCCAAAAAACGAACTTAGACTCTCAATCCCTACCAAACAGTCATCCAACTCTACTGACAGTGCATCCGTCCTAAACGTATATGAGTCCAGTTTCCTCTGAACTTTAGTCTCAGACTCTTCGACAAATTTATTCTTCGACGTCTCACCACTCCCTCTCTTCTTCGGGAGTACACTCCCCGCACCCATGGAGGACGCCCATCTACCACAGTAACCGGTTTAGCAGCACCAAGTACCTCATCCGTTTTCAACTATCGAGTAGTCCTCCTGTGAAGAAGCAGCAGAGGAGCATCTTGGCTAGCCACCCTTTTCTTCTTACTCTTTCCCAGAGATTCTCCAAACATGGCATCTATCTCCGTGTCAGTATTGTATCTAGCCAGGGAATAATTTTCCAGAGGTAGACTAGCCTCTGCAGCCCTTTTGTTCTTTGCTAACATCTTACCGTCGATAACAAAAACTTCAGCACCTTTGGTCCTCAATCACTTTAACCCGGCCTCTTGGAACAGGGTGCTCACTCGATCTTGGTCGATGACCAGATTGTTGATTCTATCAAAGAACCCTTTCCTGATCTTGTACAACTCTTCTTTAACCTCAAAGTTCTTATCGACCTCCTTCAAAGTTGTACATACATAAACAATATAATTATAATAAATTCATAATAATAGCTGCTTACAACATCGATTATTCAGTTACCTAACCACAAACCTAAGTGAAAGGTCTTCATCTTTAAGGGCTCCCCGAGGTCTTTCTTGTCGAACTCATAGTTCTCAGAGACAAGTAAACGTTCGTTGATGTATCGCCCACCAGTTGAAGCCATATCATAAAACAACTGTCTTTTAAGAAACCTCGCCAAGTAACGGTAACCTAACTTTTGCCAGTTCATCTTAAGCGTGTAGTACACACATAAATCATCAACCGTTATCAAATCCTCCCCCCTGGCCTTTATTGCCCCACATACCCTAAACAGGTCATATACATTTTGATTGAACTGACCAGGTGCTACATCGAAAAAATTCATCAACTTTTTTTAATCATCTAAAAGGAAAAGCTTCAATCCTTTCTTAATATGCTCTCGATGAACCAAAATCCCATCCAAGGGTATCTCTTGATCAATCATATCGTATTGATACTCCTCTAACCTTATATCTCTAGGAATATTGTACTTCTTAAAACTCAATATTTCTTTTATCTCCAAATCCTCTCCATAACAGGCCCGCTCCCCTTCCACCACATCCTCTTCCTCACCCCCACTACCTTTCTGATTACTCACATGTTGCTCGTGATCCATGTCTGTGTTCGTGGCCTCCTCGTTAGACACCTCGGCAACCCTATGTTCCACCCTAAACTGGTCGACACCAGCTAAACTGGCACTACTCGAACCCACCCTATATTTACTTTCCAATTGTTACGCACAGATAGACACATCAATCATCAGAGTCTCTACATCTTGGAGATCCTCATATATCTCTTTATCATCAATTTGATTTGTTTCAGCCATTTTTAAGAACCTGCAAATTAGATTCCATATTTTTACCATAATTAGTATCTATCATATCTGAAATATATATATATGTTCATAGGTTCATATGCTTATATTCATATTGTTATTGAAATTACTCTCCAGCACATCATTCTCATAATATTATACTTACATTATACTATCGATACTTACAGCTACATCCTACTAATTTCAGTTCTCGATGAATTTTAATTTATTTCTTTATTTAAGTAATAACATCGATAACTACATTAAATTAAATTTTGGTCAAATTTCAGGAGTTCGATAGTTCTTGAGGATGATTTATCTGTTTCCTGCCAAAACCACTCTCATTCAAATTTTCCATACCGCCTTCTCTGGCGCACAATCCAACCAAATCACAACTCACAAACAATATTACTAACAATCTCG
Organism: Kingdonia uniflora; assembly: GCA_014058105.1. Classification (NCBI taxonomy): domain Eukaryota; kingdom Viridiplantae; phylum Streptophyta; class Magnoliopsida; order Ranunculales; family Circaeasteraceae; genus Kingdonia; species Kingdonia uniflora. Next base: position 131,239 of record JACGCM010001484.1, read on the forward strand.
CATAACTAAAACCCATTCTGTACAGTCGTGCCATAATCACAGCGACACCAACTAATCCATCTCTCCAGTCCTCACCGCCCATCTATCACATCTCTCTCACAATAATACCTCTATAAACCTCTACAACTCCATTCCCATCCTAAAACCCTTCATTACCATCCCTATCACAATATAGCATTCAAACCCTAACACAGATATCTTTTTCTACTTCCAAATCCATCAACATTAAATCAAATTCCTTCTACCAATACTTTAACATACATATCCCTACAGATTTATGTCAACCATAATCGTGAAACAACACAAAATAAAACACAATCCAAAATCACCAACCTTGTTTGTGCGCTGCTTCAGTATCCCTTTCTTTGGCTCGCTTTGCTCTCACAATCAATACACTAATCTCTTCCTTCCCAATTGTAGACAACAAATCCAGCAACGAGCACAAGCAATTCGTACTGGTAATTTATTTTTCTAAGGTTGCAAAGTACGAACAGTCGCCCACCTCTGAACTATAGACCCCAGGTGATTGTTCATCGTACCGCTTCGCGGCCGTTCAACTCCTCGAATATAATGTCTTACGCATCTTTTCTCGATGTCTTTGACCCTTCGCCTTCTCTGCATCAACAAACCCCTACTTCTTGCTCCAATCCTTCCATATCTCAAAGAATTTCTTCTGCTATATTTATACTCAACAAAGCACATCCTATCTTGTCTCAAAGATGATGTACATCATCTTCCTTATACTACAAAGTTTTGCCTAATGGAACACACCTTGCCATAAAACACTCTTCCCATTTTAATATAATATCTACAAATCCCTATAACTAGGGCACACATTCGACAAATATTTATATTCAAAATTGTATTCAACATATCCATAGCAATTGCTAATGCTTTTCACATCCCAAAAATTTTCACAAGTACATAATTGTTTGGCAATTCATTCATAACATCGACAATTCATCCAGACAACAAGTTTCATTCGCATTTCATTAAACCAATACATTTTGATCAGTATAATTCCATACATCTACAAAAAACAAAAAACATTTATAATCCCCTAGCTGCCGCATCATCTTCTCTCTTAACAAGCATCTTCGCCCGAGTCCACATAAAGCTCACACGCTCAGGAGGACTTCAATATTATAATTGACAATGAAATTTGAAATCCTCCTCAGCATCCTTTGCCTCTACATCTCTCATACCTTCATAATTCGGTTCCACATGATCTTCCAAGTGCACGTTAGCAACCCAGAATCCAAAGTACCGATTGAACAATATCTAATACTTCGCCTGCACTTGGTTGTAGGCCTCGTTCCGTACCTGCAATTTCGTCTTCACCATTTCTTCCTGCAAACATAATTCTCCAACCAACAACCGAGGATACATATAGCACTCCAAAGTCAAAGTCAAGCAACCAACTTTTAATTCACGTCGAAACTATAGATTTTCAACAGTAACATCAATCAACCTCAAAACCTATTCCTAGACCCACTCGACTAACTATACTTCAAGTTGTTTAGACAAATAGTACTCACTTTGCTCATATTTTACTCTGACGAAAATAAATAATAAAAAAACATATATAATCGGCAAAAACACAAACAAACACGAACAAAAGTCCAAGAAATTATCTTTATTTAATAGACAAACTGTTACATATTACATTCGATAAACTATATCCTTCGATTACATTGCATCAAACTACACTACTATCTTTATATTCAACTTGAAGGACTAATTACTTTGTGCTTCTTTTCACCAGAATCTGGCATTCTTTCTGGCACCAGGAGCAACAATCCTAAGCAGCTCAATGAATCTCAAGTCATTGAACTTCTAAGAGATGCCTCAATAGATAAAAGGTAGAAAAAAATTTGCAAACACTTCTTTCATTCGGCAAGATCCCTGGACACCCAACCATCCAACCCATCCTTGCGTTCACAACAAACAATAATGCTTTCTCCCATAAACTGATACACTCTATTAGCTTCAACACCACATGATGGCACAATTGGTTCCGACAGATACAAATATTCTCTAACTCTACCTTCCCCCACCATCCACACCGTGACAAAATCAACTGACAAATTACACAAAACTAGTTTGGGACAGTGCTTTACCTCAAGTAGTTCACCGTCTTCATCCTCAGATAATGCGTTATGCCATACTTAGGGTGGAATCCTTATACTCCACCACCGTAATACCCTCCTTAAGCACATCTATTTATATCCAACTTGAATCTGTCAGGTCCAATGTACTGCATTAATTGCTCCTCGGGAAAGAGATGACCAGATACAGTTCACTTTGACCTCGAAAATGACAAATTGATGACTCGTGAAAATATTTGGCAATCTCTTTGGCTTATAATTTCTTCTCGATACAACCACAAGTACTTGTGGAAAGATTGAGGCGATTGTAGTAGCATATTCCCTAGATTCGACAAGAGTAAGACAACACAGTGTAATCGAAGACAGCCATACATGATTGAAGACAGATAACATAGTATTCGAGAAGGTACCTCAAGACCTCGACCTACCAAAAGTAGTTGTTGTGTCTGGTCAAAGAAAGAGTTGTTAGAGATCCACAAAGTTTGCCCACTCCCCCCGGAATAGGAGACTATTTTTGTCTCTTTGTAAACTGCATGTATCTACTATAAATACAGACAGAGAATAGATGATTCAGAACCCAAGAATACACAACTCTATTATTCTTACTTCCTGCCCCTACTATCACTCTAAAAACTTATAATAACTAGCATCTTACTAGATTTTACATCAAAATCTTCCTTTAGGTCGTAGTTTTTCTCAGCCTTGAGTTTTCTACGTAAAATCTTATTTATTTAGCCTCTTATTGTATTTTCCTTACAAATAGTATTGGTGAAGATTCCCCTTCTGGAAAACACGCCACTACAGTACTATCGTGGATGGAATCAAAAAATGCTTGACAGAGAAAAAGGGAAATTGGGTTCAAGAATTACCACACGTACTATGGGCGTATCGTACAATACCTCGAGTATTAACTGGATGTACGCCGTTCTTCCCGGCTTATGGTATATAAGCAATCATCCCCACTCGGTATCATCACCCAATACGCGACCATACCATGACAGATAAAGAAAATGAATTCCAGTTGGTATGCAACATAAATTGGATTAAGGAGACTATAGACAGAGCAATCATGAATTTGGGAAGATACTACCAAACTCTAGCCCGCTCTTACAACAAGCGCGTTCGTCACAAAGAATTCAAAATCAAATATCTTGTCCTAAAGGAAATTCCCAAACACAGAAAAGAAGTGAATGCTGGGAAACTGTCTAAAAATTAGGAAGGTCCTTTTGTCATTGTTGGAAAAAGTGGTATCGCAGATAACAACTTATCATAGTGTACTTTCCTACAAATCAATCTATCATCTTGTATGATGGTCTTGCATCAATAAAAGATTTATGTTTGATCCCCATACGTCTGAGCACTTTCTACTATTTTATACAATACTTTATCAAACACATTCATCATACGCCAATCATACACCAATAAAATAGTTGTATTCGATTGCCCTACATTATAACACTTTTCTAATATATCCAACAAGTACTTCTATATACAGATTACAGATCGTTTGTTGCTTTTGCCAAACTGATCGTCTATACATTACAGATCATTTGTTGCTTTTGTCAAACTGATAATCTAAACATTTCATATCGCTTGTTGCTTTGGCCAAGCTGATTATTCATTTATATTACAGATCATTTGTTGCTTCGACCAAACCGATCATCCATTCATTACAGATCATTTGTTGTTTTGGCCAAACAGATCATTAATTTATATTACAAATTAAACCAAGCACCTATTACATTACAGATCATTTGTTGCTTCTGCCAAACAGATAACATATCACATTGCGAATCATTTAGTGCTTTAGGCAAACGAATCGTATAGTAGATGGCTGATTCTGCCAAACCGATCTTCTATGCTCCTCTATGTTCGTTGCCTCAGCAACCATCTACTATACGATAGCCTTGGGGATCACCCTATACAACAGATATTCAACTTATACAGTATCGTTGGTTTATCGAAAGGTTAGTATAAATCATTATTCTAGACAGTCCTATTTTTATACACTTTATCTACTATACTCATTAGTATACATAACACCCTCTCACAATCGTTACTCCTCACTAGAACTATCACTCGAGTCATCACCTATATTAAAAGGTCCCACAACGTCACGTACATAACCCTTGTACAACCGTTGACGCATAAACTCTGGCATTCTTCCCATAACGATTTAATTTCCATCTTTAACCATACTCCGCTTTAGAGCTCCAATTTTAGCTACCATGGGACCCATATACTCAAACCGTATTACCTCCATATCATACAGTGTACCTTTGCCAACTAAACCATCATACACCAGTTTACTTTCTACTTCCAATCTCCTGAACTCTGATACAAAGAATGCAATCACCGCTATCATATCTCTCTCGTACACGTCACCTGCCTCAGTCTTCACCTATTTAGACAAAATAAGCTCACTAAGTTTACTTTGAGCTTCCTTCAACGAAGTTTTCAAGTGATCGCAATGCTTCTCTACTCGTCGTTTCTCAACCAGCACATCAGAATTTCGAGACTCCAACACTGTCATAAACTCATCCATCTGATAAATCAAAGATATTGACCCATCAATTCCTGCTTCATGATCCTTCCATTCTATCCTCCTTTCATCAAGATGTATCTCTGCCTATAATAGGTCAGCATCTATCTTCGTATTTGCGTCACGTAATTTTGCACTCTCTTCCAGGTTCTCCAAGGTATTTAACTTCAACACCTGTATAGTATGTTTTAGAGTCACTACTTTGTTCCAAGCCACATTTATGTTTTTGTTCTATTTATTATGGGCCTGTTCCATCTTCTTTATCAAAACATCAGCAACTAGCCACAACACTTCATACTTAGAACCGCGAACTCGCGTATCAGCTATCTCTGTTTCAAGCACATTTACTTAGAATTGTAAGTCTTTAACATTTTTATATTCCTCCTCTAATTCTGCCAACAGTTCTAAAATTTGAACTTGAGCAGATGTCAACTCCGCCCCCTGCTGGCTCACTTGCCACGAGCCACCTGTAAATCCAACCTCTTTCTTTTTTATAATTTCTTTTAACTCTTCTATCTTTCTCAGTCCGCTGGCTAGATCTACCTTTTGCTTCTGTAGCTCCTCAGACAAACGAGCTTCTATGTTTCCTTCTCGTACTATCTCTACCTTCACTCTTTCTTCCAATCCAACAGTACTTTTTAGTGCCCCTTTACACGAACTTAGCTCAACGTTCAATTGTCCATTTTGGTCACGTAATATGTCACACTGACTTTGAATAACTATCAGCTTTACCTGTAATAACAGTTTACATTTATAATAGTTCAATTATACCAACAAATTACATATTACAGTTAACAAGTTTAAATCAAGAACATGGTATCTGAGTAATATTTATACATCATTTTATTTAGCATCACAGAGAACATATCTCATTTATGATCAACAACAGTATACAAAGATCTAACAATTATGCAAGGCCGGTAAAAGAAAAATGAGAATACCCTATTTTCGATTCTTCAAGAAATGAGAAGATTGCCCTTTATCCCTCGAAATCTTTATATTCGTTACTCGCCCATCTACCGGAGTGGTAAAAGTCACCACCTCCTGCTGATGTTGTTTATGCTGCAATCAGAATATCAGGCTTTCAACCTCCTCCTCACCCTCTTCTGATGACAGTTCCCTCGGCCTCGGAATGGATTTGTCACCAACAATTTCCCTATCACCATTGATAAACCACTTATTCCCAACCTTGGCATTCTCTACATCAACACCCTTTCCACATTTTGTCACGAACTTCCTAAATTTGTGCTCTACCCTAGCTAGTTCTCCCCCATAAAATTTAATAACACTGTCTATATGGCGATCATGTTCTGTTCGGGCAGCAACTTTTGCTCGTGAAGGATATTGATACCCCTTCAATGTCATATGCGCCTTGTGCACCTGCTGGCACGTTTATGTCTGTAATAAACCTAAAGCCATCAAATCAACTTTAACCTTCATTTGAACAGACACTTCTTTCAACAATCGTGCTACTAAAGACATTTTTTGCTCCACATGTTATAATATCTCATCTTGTAACCCCTTTAATTCACTCTATAATCGCTTTTAGACTTCTATTTGCTCTTATCTTATACTAAAAATTACAATTCTTATGGCCCTCCGATCCTACATAATGCCAAAAGCATCAAATAAAGGTTCTCCATCACCCCATACAGCAGACATGCCAGCTCGAGCAGAATACTTTCTCGCCTCTAAACTATAACGATTACGTGCTTCTTGGGTCTGAAACTACACCTCTCTCATTCAAAAGCTCTACATAAGCTTCTTTTAACCCTCGTTCACTATCTACTTTGACCTCGAAATACAATGTCAGAGCTAGTAACATACTTTGACATCTAGCCTTATCACTCAGGTCGTTAAAATAGGTCAACTCTTTTGGTTTACACACTAATTCCCCCCTTTCCCCTTCCTTTTTTAACACCTCATCCCATTCAATTTTTATCTTAGCATATCTACAGTGGAGATCATGTAACTCTTTAAAAGTTTTCTTTGAATTCAACTTAAATTACCTTCTCTCATATTCAGTTTTATTAAGTACCTATTAAATACGAGCCACAAAATCCTTTGTTCTACTCAACGACCTCTCAAGTTCATAATTTGTTTTTCTCAGTCGCTCTATCTCTTATACAGAGTACAAATATTTTGTTATAATACAGATATCAAAAATGAACATGTTTCAAATCATCACTCCAACTTCAACAAATACAGAGTACAATCATAATGATATCACACGAACTGTACCAAATAAAAAATAGAATACCACAGAAGGTTATTAATTTCTACCTCAGATGGGGTCCAATGTTTGCCCAACTGAATGATCTGGATCAACATGTTCAGAAGGAGGATCAAATATGTTTTCAGCTACTCGGAAAGGCTCAGTACTTTCTGGTGGAAGCTCCAACACTTTCTCAGGAGAAACACCGGCATCAACCATCACTTCTTCCGGAACCTCTGAAGGGAAAAAATTTTCCTTCTACCTACTGACCCGGCCTTGATCTATATCAGCTGGACTCAATCCAAAATCATAATAAGATTGGATGAAGTGATCTTGTTCCACTTTAAGGGCCTCGACCAATTTTGATATCTCATCATCATGCTTCACCAGATCTGAATGTTTTTCTGCGAGCTTTGTAACCGCTTTAGCTTCTTTAGCTCTCTTCTCCAGCTTGAGCTCAGCTTTGAACTCCTTCACATGAGCAGATTGATCTTTAAACTTCTTCATTCGAGCAGATTAAACTTCAAACTTTGCTGCAAGAGCCCCAAACTTTTGGATCCTTTTTTCCTAACACTTTTTTGCCCCCTTCAGTAGCATTGAAAGCTGCCAGTACAAACATAGAGAGGCAAAGTCAGTACAACAATTTTCAATCTGAATACAAAGACAATTAAGGATTCTAAGAACGTACCATAAAAGTATGTTAGTAATACTCATCATCGAGCTGTTCTGGATCCATCCCAGCCATCATACTGTATTTCAGCTCCAGCTCTTTCATCTTAGCTATGACATAAGGATTAGTTCAAGAACTACCCTCTTCATAATGCCTTTTTTTCATCAAGCTCTTCCTGACCTCAGCAGGTGTAACCACACTCACTTCAAGTTCCTCCCCCACATTACCTAAAATAGACTTTATGATCTCTTGTGCAGTGGTTGCCACCCCAGTAACAAAGGAACTCTGCCGAGTTGGCCTCCCAAACCTCCAAGTATTTTGCTTGGTGGTCTAAGGTACAGGAGGCAAAAGACTAAGAACATCATCCACAGTCAAGTGAATTTTCCCTTCAGCCATAACTCTTTTCTTATGAGCTTGTTAAAATTTGAGTACTACAGAATTTACCCTTTTATTTGTACGGATACTGAGTTTACCAAGTACCTGCTTTAGCCCGTCTTGATCTAGAGCAACGCAGTCAAGCAGATTCGCCTTATCGGGCACAGATAAAGACTTGGGTTCTGCCAAAATAGGGAACACAGCATTAAGTAGAAAATCGAAGACAAGTTATTGGTTATTTAAAGATTGATCAATATTACTTACTCAGATTATAATATCTATGGTTCAGTTCGAGCGTTGGTTCATCTGAAACCAGCATACAGCTACCCTCTACTCACACAAGGTGGTTGTTCCATAGTTTACCAACAGATTTGAAATCAAATAATTTCGGCCTAGCTGAATCGCAATACAGATAACCACTACTTTGACCTTTGACATATTTCCATTTATCAAACTTCATTACATCTTAAGCTTCGAATTGCTTCGCAGTCTCTTCCTTCCTCCATTTTTCATTCAGTGCATTACATACCCTCATCATTTCATAAACATTCCTATTTAACTGGGTAGGGCAGCACTATAACACATTCATAACCCCTTTTAGAAAGAAAGTCAGAGGAATTTTAAGGCCATATACGACCTGATTCAAAAAACATAAAAATCCATCACTCGGGCCTGATAGCCCGAGACAATTATAATATGAGATATTAACCTCTTCATTAATCCCTCAATCCTTTTTCCACTTCTCCAAGCATAGGACTTGGTAGTATACAGCCTCCTCCCTTTTACCGGGGATATGGGACCTGAACCAGAGACCTTGCGCCTCCACATAGCTACCTTGTTCTCCCTACAATTTCTTTTTATATTTCAAGTATTATTTCCCAACATCTACCCCCTCTGGGTATATAACAAGGACTTTCTCTTTCTCTGATCTATCTTCCCTCTCTATCACCTCCTCAATTTTAATGGGTCTTTTACCCTCTGTGCTTATCTCTACACTGTTTACAGTTTCCTCCATCATACCACATTCGTCCCCCCCCCCCTCCCTAACGATGATATTTCCTCAGAACTGGGCGATACTACAAATTTACTAATGGGAATACTAGGTTTAGAACGCATATCGAACCAACATATACAAAAACATATTTTATCATTATCTCTACATTACATACAGACAAAATAAACCCACCTTCTACCTAGTTGACACGTTTATTTTACAAATTCCCAAAACATAAAAGAAAACAAAATTTAATCATTTTAAATTTTTCTCTCCTTCATCAAGCAAGCATTTTATCTCTCTACAGTCCTTTCATATATAAAAATTCTCCACCTCTAAGAACTCTCTCATATTTATTCAAAAAACTCAAAACCCCTACATTATCATATAGACATCAAATAGGTTACTGCACATATCTACACATATTAAATAGATTATTGTTGGGATATCATCAATCTAGAACAAAACTATAATAAAGCATGAACAGGAGAGAAATAGATAAACAGATTTATTGAATATCATAATTGTATTCTCTGTACATAGTACAGTGATATATATAGGTAACTCAGAAGGATTCCTTATTCTACTTTAACTCTTCCCATAACCCTATTGGGCCTATGGGTTTGCTAGGAATCTGTATAGGACACCCAAACCTTGTTGGGCTCCTAAGAAAGGTTTGGACCCAACTCCTAACACTCCCTATTGGGGTGTTCCATACTAGGATGACTTGCCTCATTAAAACCTCTGTCTAGTAAAACCCCTTGGGCAAAAAGTTGTGCAAGGAAAGATTACAATCATATGCCCTGTATAGGTTGTGGACGCGTATACGTTGCCTCATTAAAACCTCCAGCCAGTAAAACCTCCTAGGATAAAAGCTGCGTTGTTAGGAAAAAGAGTACAACACGCATATGTCCACGTCAGGCTAGGACTACTCCCCCTGACGTCGATCTCCTTGAGATAAAAAATCTTGTAAATTGCGCATGCCGATTCCATAAACTAATTTCTTGAATGTAGGATATGCAAGAGCCTTCGTGAATAGATCAGCTAGGTTGTCTGCTGAATGGACTTGAACAACGTCAATTTCATTCGCCTTCTACAACTCGTGTATGTGGAAAAACTTTGGTGAAATATGCTTCATCTTGTCACCTTTAATAAATCTGCCTTTGACTTGAACGATACAAGCTGCGTTGTCTTCATAAAGTGTCGTCAGTTTATCTAGGATAGAATTCAGACCGCAACTTTTGCAGATTTGGTTGATCATAGAACGCAACCAAAAATATTCTATGCCGGCTTCATGTAATGCAAGAATCTTCGCGTGGTTCGAGGATGTAGCAACCATCGTCTGCTTGACTGACCTCCATGAAATTACAGTATCTCCATACAAGAATACATAACCCGATTGTGATCGGCCTTTATGTGGATCTGACAAATATCTTGTATCGGCATATCCTATAACTTCCCATTTACCAAGTGGTGGATAGAACAGACCCCAGTCTTTCGTACCGATGAGATATCTCAGAATGTGTTTGATCCCATTCCAGTGCCTTTGTGTTGGTGCAGAACTATGGCGTGCCAAACAGTTTACTGTAAATGAGATGTCGGGTCGAGTATACCCTGCAAAGTATAGCAAAGTACCGATAGCTCCTAGATATGGCGTTTCAGGCCCTAGAAGTTTTTCCCCCTCGTCAGGGGGACGATAGATGTCCTTGTTCGTATCCATACCAAAACGTTTTATGATTCTACCAGTAAATGTTGCCTGATGTACGATTATGTCGCGATCAAGATGTTCGATCTGCAAACCGAGAATAAATTTGGTCTTCCCAAGGTCTTTCATTTTTAATTCCTTCCCAAGGTATTCGGCAGTATTCGCTATCTCCCCCGGAGTTCCGATAATATTCAAATCGTCTACATAAACTGTAATGATGGCGAAACCAGTATTCGTTTTCTTGATGAAAATGTATGGGCAAACAAGACTATTTGTAAAGCCCTTGGCCTTCAAATATTCAGTCAGCCTATTGTGCCACATGTGCCCTAACTGTTTCAGACCATACAATGACTCATCCAATTTTACTACGTAGGTACCCCGTGTGCCTGGCATTGTCACTTCCAGAAGCTTAAACCCATCTGGCAGCTTCATGTAGATCTCCATATCTAATTTCCCATATAGATATGCAGCAACTACATCCATAAGACGCATGTCTAGCTCGTTCTCAACGACTGGCAGACTGATCAAGTAGAAGAACGTTATAGCGTCCATGACTGGAGAGTAGGTTTCATCGAAATCAATGCCAGGTCTTTGAGAAAAGCCCTGAGTAACTAGTCTTGCTTTGTACCTTACTATGTCTCCGAGTTCATCACGTTTCCGTACGAATACCCATTTATAACCGACAATCCTCATGGCATCTTGCCTAAGGACTATTGGTCTAAACACTTTAAGTTTAGCTAATGAGCTAAGCTCCGTAATGATCGCAGACTCCCAATCTGTACGAATTCTACATTCGTCTGCAGTGAGTGGTTCTGGATCATCATCCACGATGGGAAGCGCAACAGCGAAAGTGAATACTTCGCCAACTACTACTTCTGAGCGATTCCACGTACTGCCATTAGAAATAAAGCTAATCAAGATCTTTCGATTATCATGTACATGTACCTCGCCGGGCTTGTTTCCTAATACTACACGTGGGTACGTAGTTACGATAGCCTTATTGGTGGGTGGTGCCATCCCCGATGGACTGACTATACCGTTAGTCTTTTCTTTTCCCGTACGATGTATCTTAAACCTCGGCTCAGCGTCCTTCTTTGCAGCGGGGTGTCCTCTCATGACGCGCAGCTTGGATTTATTAGTAGGTTGTACACCAGTTCCCTGAACATCCAGTCGTGCAGGCGCATTACTTGCAGGTATGTGCGCCTTGCTTACTTTAGCAGCATCATTGAATGAATCAGGTAATTCATTAGCGATCTGTTGTAAGTATAGAATCCGCTGCATCTCCTTGTCACCATAATTGGTTAAGGGATCTAAATGAGACAACGATGGTATGTTCCAACTAATCTTGGAAACATCCGCAGTATTGACTATCAATTCTCCCCCCAATGCTGGGAAAATCGCCTCATCAAAGTGACAATCAGCAAATCTTGCTGTAAATACATCGCTCGTAGTAGTTTCCAAGTATTGAATAATAGATGGTAAATCATAACCCACGTAAATGCCGAGACGACGTTGGGGTCCCATCTTTGTACGTTGTGGTGGTACAACAGGCACCTATACGAGCATCCAAATGTTCGCAGATGGGCGACACCGGGCTCGGACCCAGTTATTAGTTGCAATGGGGAATATTGATTATTGGTTGTTGGACAAATCCTAATCAGGGCGGCGGTATACAATATTCCATGGCCCCACGCAAAAGCCGGAAGCTGAGATCGTAATAACAGTGGTCGAGTAATTAACTGTAATCGCTTGATTAGATTCTCTACCATCCCATTCTCAATATGGACATGGGGTACTGGATGCTCGACATCTATCCTATTAGCCATACAATAATCAAAAAATGCCTTTTAAGTAAACTCGCCAGCACCGTCAAATCTCACAGATTTGATCGGGTGATCCGGGAAATGAGCCCGTAATAGTATAATCTGGGCAAGCAGTCGTGGAAACGCTATATTCCTAGACGATTAAAGACAAACGTCGGACCATCTCACAGATGTATCAATTAAGACCATATAAGATTTGAACGGACCACAATATAGATGGATAGGTCCACAGATATCTCTATGGATATGTTGGAGAAAGGCTAGAGACTCTAACTCCACTTTGGTCTTACTAAGTTGGACTATAACCTATCCCTGAGGGCAGGCGCTACATGGACATTCTTGCAAAATTCTAATCTTTTCGCCCTTCAGTGAATGTCCAGAGGTACTATTGATAATTTTCCTCATCATTCTCTGTCCAGGGTGTCCGAAACGATCATGCCAAATCTTAAATGTTTTCTCTTGTAAGGGAGAAAAATTTGTGATTGCATATGTTTCGACATGCAGAAAGGCAGTAGAATAAAGCCTTGAGGAATACATTGGACACCATTCCAATATAAGTTCTTGACCATTAGGCGAATAGGTAATGCATAGAATCTGATTCGCATCATCTCCTATCGTCAGGACTTGATAACCATTATCATGTATATCCCTAAAGCTAAATAAATTCTCGGGAGATTTACTAGAAAATAATGTGGTCTGGATACTCAGTATCGTACCGTTAGGGAGTAAAAGCGTGGCACTCCCTGAGCCTTCTATGATACTGGCTGACCCAGTAACAGTGTGAATGTCTCCGACATACGCGGTCAATTGCGAGAAATACTTTTTTATCGCGAAGGATCGAGTGCGTAGAACCACTGTCTACTAGACATGTGTCACGACTCATCCTATTATCAATTAGTGCCTTATAGGCAGAAAGATCCATGGGCGACTTGTATATATAGCAGATTAAAAACTTTATATGCAAATGAACGAATAGAGAAAAAAAATCATCATGGAATAGAACAAAATAAAATATCATGTATGTCACGAGCACAGTACTGAAAGATAAATGATAAGTTCCAAAAAAAATCAAAAATACTGACAAAGAAAAGTAAAGTAAATCTATACTAGGAATAGAAACTATTAGTGCTCTCTCTAATGTGACATTCCATGTTTATTGGGGAATCGTGATGGATTACTCCGTATGCAGAATCATGAAGGCATCAGTGTCACCAAAGAACTTTGACACTCCAAATGCCACAGGGGTAGAGTTGGTGTCAACAACTGTACGATGGGTCTGGACTTTGTTAGCTTTAGCCACCCTTGGTGCCTGGCAGCCTCGTGCCCAATGTCCTTTGCCACCGCAGTTAAAGCAAATAGATCCCTGATCTGGCTTCATGTCCTTCTTTATATTTCCTGGTGTTCTAGATTGCTGTAATCTGTTACATCTCTGAGGGCCAAAGGGTTTCTGAAGCCCTCCCTTTTAGGTGTTCTGGTATCCTCCTCTACCCTTTCCATTTCTGCGTCCCTGACGTGCAGAGTTATTTCCCTGAAACTGAACATTATTAGAAGTAGGCAATGGCACACTCCCAGAGGGCCGCATACCATGATTCTTTATCAGAAGTTCATTGTTCTGCTTAGAGAGGAGCAGTGCCTGAATCAAGGCTTCATGAGTCTTCATGTTCTCGCGTCGATATTACCGCTGAAGCGTAATATTACTAGCATGGAAAATAGATAGAATCTTCTCTACCATTTTAGCATCAGTGACCTTCCTCTCATACAACTCAAGTGTAGAAGTGATTTTATGGACTACGGAGTTATACCCAGGGACTGTCTTAAAATCTTGGAACCTAAGGTTGTTCTATTGGTGCATGGCCTTGGGGAGCATTATAGTCTTCTGTTGACCATAACGCCCCTTGAGACTTGCCCATAGGTCAGCCGGCTCAACCTTGTTGAGGTATTCGGTCTTGAGGTCATCCTGAATATGATGACGGAAGATAAACAAAGCCCTTTCTTTATCCACAGGTTCTTCCTTGTTGCCAATGATGATGGTCTTCTACAGATCGAGAGACTTCAAGAACATGTCAGCGTCAATGCACCAAGTAAGGTAATTAGTACCAGCAAGCAACAATGGTGCGAATTCAACATTTTTAAGCTTCGCAGACATCTGTAATGCAAAAGAGATATCGTAATGAGATACAAAACATATCAATTGCATGGAAGACAAATCATTGTATTAAGAATAAAGCTAAAAATGATTCTGAATCATATTAAAGGTGAACCCCATTCATATTCTAAAATACATGAAATTCCTTGAAAGGGATCAAATCCCAAATTATACCTGTAAAATGATGATCGGAATCTTAGTGTGCAGTGAAATAGAATCCTAGTCAAGAGTGTTATTTAAAACTATAAGATGTGTGCGCCCTGTAGTCAGAGAACTAGGGTGTTCTAAGCCATCAATTTCAATAAAAGGTTGTATATTCTAGCCAAATGACCCTGTTTTCTATGAATATGAGGGGTATTAGATGCTGAGCTGACGAGTGGTTCCATCCTGAAGTCAGCTGAATTCACAAGATAGGTTGATTAGGCATGTCTTTGAACTAACAGTTTATGGTACTATAGGTTGTTATTAATGTCTATATACCTCTAAATGTTATGCTTATTACATCTAATTACACCTAGATACGAAAAATTGGTTCATTAGACACCAAGTTTTTAGAAATAAGACTAAGTCAATTCCCAATTGAGCTCTAGTTAATTGTCCGTGACAATGAACTGTGATTTAGATATGACTCACAATCGTATGCTAAATTAGTCTTAGTTTCGTATTATCTGTGATCCCTGATTATGACAATTAGTATTCAAGGGGCATACCAGTAATATCTATTAGCTATCGTAAAGATAATTAAATAGGAATTACACAAAGTACTTATATCACATATAAGTGAGCCAATGCTCCTAGACGAGGCATCGATTCCCAAAAAAAATTAAAAAATATTTTGCATAAAAAAAATAAAAAATAGATCCCCCATGGGGTAGGTCCAATCAATAGGAATCTTTCAAAAAAATTGGGCTCAATTTGACCAAAAATTGGGCTTTTTACACCCGTTTTAGTATCTGGACCAGTTTTGAACCGGTCTGGGTCAAGGTCTGGACCGAGTTGACATGGTCTGAACCGGTCTAACTTGGTCACATGTACCCCGCACATGCACCACACGTGCCGCATACACTTGCCACACACGTGGTACACACACGCACGTCACACACGTGCACTACCACGTGCCACACACGTACATTGTCACGTGTTACACGCGTACACTGATCCGAAACGGCAAGGAATATTCCAGTCACCTGGAATAATATTCTGGCTACCGTCTAGCCAAATTTTCCTGCGAAAATTCTAGCAAGAGTCCGGTGGCTGGTCTCCGGCGACTGCCACGTGTCATTCGTGTTACGGCATGCCTCACGTGCCACACACGTGCCCTGCCACGTCAACGTGCCACGTGTCCTCAACATGCGCCACAGATGACGTCACTATGGATAAGGATGACATCATAAAAAATTAAAAAAATATATGACGTCAGCGACAAAAAAAATATACCATTTTTTGCTGTGAAACTGCCTAGTTTCCACGAGTTATTCCTGGTGATTGGGGGATCTCCCAGAGACGTGACATATATCGTTGGAAATCTCTCGGAGTAGGCTATCCAGCCGAAGTAGTCTCGCCTCAATCCGATCTCCACAGTGAAAGATATGCATGATCGAAAACAGTTATTTATCAAGGGTAAAAAAAATACTAAAAACCCTAATTTTTAATCCAAAAAAAATAGGGAAAAAATAGGTTTTCGAAACATGCGGATCTATGATATATTATAAATCATAATATAGGTATAAAAAAAATGTAAAATACCTCTTCTCCTAATCGCTTTGTTTCTGTAAAATCTTTTATTGGACGGAAAGATTTGTTATTCTCGTTCCTAGAGCTTGCGTGCTGATAATGTGTTGGGATATGATCAATCTAGAACAGAACTATAGTAAAGCATGAACAGGAGAGAAATAGATAAAGAGATTTATTGAATATCATAACTGTGTTCTCTGTACATAGTACAATGATATATATAGGTAACCCAAAAGGATCCCTTATTCTACTCTAACTCTTCCCATAACCCTATTGGGCCTATGGGTTTGCTAAGAGTATGTATAGGGCACCCCAAACCCTGTTGGGCTCCTAAGAAGGGTTTGGACCCAACTCCTAACAATTACTATAAATATCATAAAGATTACTAAACAAATCAAACAGACAGAGCTTTATATTACCAACCTATACTTGAAGAACAATAGTCTTTTGCTTTGCCCGAACGTCTTGCCGAGATTGAGCGCTCCCGTCGCTTCCCTGACATTTTTTATCACCTGATGAAGATTTCCTTCTCAAATCATACTCAGAGCTCAAAAGTTTCCTCTCCACAGAAATAAGATTAACACAATTTTTTTTCTCTCTCTGAAACTGTAGATAATTTATGAGAGGGAGAAAGGTACATTTTTATACTCTCCCTCAGTTTGTGAAACGATGGCTCCTTCAGACACGTGTCTGTCACCTCTACTATCTTTACAGGTACGTCTTTTCAGTTAAAGGCATCATCTTGACTTCTATGATAACGTCTACCGTCATCACATTTGTCCCTATTGTCTGCCATTAAACAATTCTACACCTCTTCCTCAAACACAGTACAAATGACCAATCACCTTACTTTTATACTCTACCAAGATCGTACAACTTTCCTAAAACATATTTATAATCAAAATTCAAAGATATCTATATAGTTGTAAAAATCCTACATCTGCCTCCCACAATATCCGTACACAAAGAGTAAAACAGAATACTTTATTTTTATTCAATCAGATCGAAACACCACATTATTTTATTCTCTCAAAATTCCTCACCTTACATTTATTTGAGTTCCAACATAGAATATAGCAAACAGAATACTTCGTACGAGCTCTCATACTTCGAGCTTATCGAGCTCACCAGTTACATCTAAAGTAACCTCGAAGGTATGCCTCTCTACACATAATTATCTCTCTATTTACTGCCATTGCATCCTCTTAAACGATCTCGTCACACGCGAGCTGTCGAACAGTCAGTTTTCGCACCGTGGTACTCAGCAACGACCTCTTAAACATATCACACTAGAAAAAGCGATCATACTCTACACACTTACCTTCATAATCTAATTCGACTAGATTCAATGGCCACTCCGGAAGTACAGCATCATAAGGCAATCGATGGAAACATCGCTCACAAAGTTCAACAACCTTAATATAGAAACGACCATCTGCTGCCTGCTAAGTACGCTAAGAACAAGTCCTCACCATACTTAAACACACTACATTCAGATCAAGATTATCCCTACAAATGATACAAATCACAATAACAAGGAATTACTACTTATAGCCATGAGGAAGATCTCCGCAAATCCAGATCACCCGACAGATTTTGCTGAGAAAAATATTTTGAGAAAAATTTTGGGACAGTAGAATATCCACATCAAATGGAGAATATTGTGGCAAGTCATTCTTTCCATAGTATGAAATATCTCCTTAGATTGTATACGAGCAAATATAAAATTGGCACCATACAAGATAAAGCAAATCCAACAGTAGCACATACAAATCAATATCAACACTTTCTTACAATTCGAAACACCCTGTCATCCAGTTCTAGTACACAGGTCGAAGAACACCATATACATTTCCATCCACCAAGCCATCTCGCAGAAAGTATCTACTTCCTATCACCACATTTTCAATGCTCATTTATCACTACCATCAACTACAATACAAACTAAATTCCTAACAACTCAATTTTCCCCATCATACCATATACTAAACACCTATTTCCAGACTACTATTTTACAATAGAAGACTACATAAACAAGTTCAACACAAAGTGTCAAAAGACGAGAATGAATATATTTTCATTAGTTCGAAACTTCCTCTTATAGAATACTTTACAGATAACATGTTATAAATAAATCTAATAGATTAATTTACACGGTTACAGCTTAAATTTCTATTCAATACTCCACAGGGATGATGATGAAAAACTTAAGCAATTTCCAGACTCTGATCCCATGCTGCAAGGTCCAGGGAACAGTTAAAACTAAAAATCACAGATAAAAGATCTTCTTCTTGGCCAATATCTATGGTCCATGGAAAAAAATGATTACTCCATCATCGCCACCCCTTCCACCATAACCCCCACCCCACATGCTAGAGACAGAAGGAAGACCCTATTTTTTATAAATGACCCATTCACTAGCAGGATACCGGCGAAACTCCCTCGGACGAACGCCTGCCGCCTCATCTTCAGCTGTAATAGCCTCTTCCGCCAGCAAATGAAGCCCATTTCGGCGCTCTGCCTCAGTTGTCAGCAGATAGTGAAACTGTGCCATCTTATAATAATCATCCCTCGCTTCTATCACTTCTTCATATGACATGTGGTGATAGGTAGGCGACACGGGAATCGGTGTCGACAAATACAAAGGTTGGTATCCAAAGTACCGGATACGTAATTCCCCCATTTTTCTACAAATCCTAGACTCCCGAGATTGGTTCCTGATAGTCATTATACTCTCAACAGTCAAGTTCTTCTCAACAGTCAAGAATAGAGAAGAAAAGAATCAGAGACGAAGACTTGGTTCATCACTTTCACCTCCGAATGCCTTTTATAATATGATGAGCATTTAAAGTAGACTCTTCAAATTCCCAACGTCAAAAGAATTTCCCATGCAAACAACATTGACTAAAACCATTGGTTCAAGGAAACCCAACAGACACCAACAGATACTCATGAATATACATTGGAAATGATTCCAAATTTGAACTAAAGTATTAATGACACTTTTCAACCAACATCACTCACCTGTAAGGTTTCTCGTACAGTTGGCTGAGAGGGGGCAGTTGTAGTGGCTTATTCCGCATCTCAAACTCATGCTTTATCTTTGAACCACATACAAACTTTCGATCTCACCAACAGAGCACGTGGCACAAAAGAAATCAAGATAGCAACATCAGGAAGCAAATACAGCATGAATTTCTCAAGCAATATCACTCGTCCATGAGGCTCCTCGTGGTCTTGGTTGAGAGTCGCCTTGTAATAGCTTATTTCGTATCTCGAACTCAAGATTCATCATCGACCTCATCAACATACAGGAAGCACTACTAAATACATGTTCAATATTTCTTAGTTTAAGTCATCACTTTTGACCTCCACAGCAATAATTTGATTTACGCAAATGTACAGTCATTAATAGAGCCATTGTACAGTAACAGAGGTCAGGACATTACATCATCTGGTCAAATAATATATTATATCTACTTTATAACGTCCACCATTAAAAATCTTAATGGTTATCAAACGGTCATATTATAAAACATATATATAAGACCAGAGAACTACATATTACGGACGGGCAATTCTATACAGAAGAATCTTTACTCTAAAATTCCACATACTCAGAGCACTCATTGTAATAAGTTAGCAACCTCAATAAGATCATCTTCTCTTTCTCAAAATCTTCAAGAGAGGTCGTGGTTTTTAACATATTCAAAGGTTTTCCACGCTAAATTATCTTGTTGATTATTATTTACTGTTCTTGAGCGTTCTAGACACATTTGGTGTAAAGGCTAAGTCTAAATCCCGGAATTAGGCCATTACAAGAACTACTTAC
Organism: Kingdonia uniflora; assembly: GCA_014058105.1. Lineage (NCBI taxonomy): Eukaryota > Viridiplantae > Streptophyta > Magnoliopsida > Ranunculales > Circaeasteraceae > Kingdonia > Kingdonia uniflora. Next base: position 151,383 of record JACGCM010001484.1, read on the forward strand.
AAAATTGAAGATAAATTTACTTTTAGTTCTTGTTAAGCTAAATAGATAGCCGAACATTCAAGCAAATTATTGTCTATAAAGAACATATTGGTTATAGAAGATGTAGATTTACTCCTAACATCTGCCACAAAAGATTCTTAGAAAAGTAAAAACTTGTCAATTTTCATAACCCAATAAATTATTGTTACCTAAACGCAAAGGAAAAACATGGGATATTAATCCATGGAGGCATGGAAACTCTTTCTCTTAAAATTATGCTCCATGACTAAATATAAGCCTTGATATCCATAATTGACGTGGGGAAAATTGTTGACTATCTAAGATTACCTTTTCTTTGTCATATATTAGAACAGGATATTTTAATGAAGTGAACAACAGTCTTTGTTCAGGGCACCTATTGTATGAACATCACTAAGAACGTACCAGAAAATCTATTTGGATGTCAATGTGTCTGTGTACCTTACCCAGTATGCTGAACCGGAAAAAGTTATACACTCACCCTAATTTCATTGTTATGAAGAACAGGAGAAACATTAAATATATGAAACATGTTAAAAAAACTACATATAAGAAATTCTGAATAGACCGAAGAAGATAAGATATATAGTGAATAAGAAGTAACAACTTAAACTAAAAGAATAAATAATAAAAAGTAAATTGCAAGATGAAAGGGATAATTGAAATTAAAAGTTAAGGTAATGAAACCCAAAAATAAGTCTATTCGATTTGCTTACCTTTAGTTATTATCTTCCCGCATTCATCCATGGCTTAGGCTCCAATAAAACTCAAGCAAAGCGTAAACTCTAGAAGAAGAAATAATTCTTGATTATTGGATTAATACTTCATATATTCACAAAATTAATAAAATCATAAACTAGAAAAAAAAATAATGAGATAAAAATTGAAGAGGATGATGAGAAGAAGGTACCAACACAAAAATATTTCAATGATAGAAATGGAAAGTAGAGACGGATGAGGGCGACAATGATGTAATTATCTTTGTCCATAATCAGTACGATTCAACATTTCTTATACTATAAAATTAAGATTGCCTACTACCCCTAACAATTAAATAATGAATGTGTTAAGATACACACAGATAAATAATTTTAACTCAAAAAAATATGGAGTTGGGAACATTAAAGCTGGCATAGCTAGCAAGTACAGAGAAAAAAAGGATAATCACAAATAAAAGTTCAAAGCTCTTATTCTTCGAATTCTAGAAAAAAAAAAGGATAATCACAAATAATAGTTCAAAGCTTTTATTCCTCGAATTTGATAAAGACATACAAAGATAGAAATTGCCGAACCACTCAAGTGAAGAGCAATTTAATATGCGATGAATCTCATAGCATACTCCATTTGTTATAGAAAAACCCAAATTAGCAAATTGTAGGGAGTTTTTGTCTATGTAGAGAGGGGGAGAGAGAGCACTAACCTACGAAAAAGTTGTAGAGAATTGAAGCAAACAATTGGAACATTTGTAGATTGCAATAGATTTAGGAAAAATGATCAAAGTCAAAATTAAAAGATGTGTGAATACCTGAAAGAGATCATGCGAAAATTGAAGAGGTATACTCGATTCAAAGCGTTTTGTTGAAATCTACTGAATACTTCTAAACCTTTTCATTGTAGAAGGAAGAAAGAGAGATTTTTTTAGAAGAGGATCATCAGGCCATAATTTGCATTATGGGAGGGAATTAAGGCGTTGGGAAGTTTTTTTATGGAGGTGGAGAGAAAGAGATGGGGTTCTTCATAACTGATTCTCTATTTTCCTTATGGGGAAGAAACGCTTGATTCGAATTATTAACTATTAAATAAGACTTCTCTAAGGTTATAATAGTAAGAAAATAATGAATAAATGAAGAAAAACGTAAGTTCTTCAGTGTTAAATGACAAAATTGTGTGTGTGTGTGTGGTGGGGGGGGGGGGGGGGGGGGGGGGGGGGGGGGGGAGGGGGCAATCCATAAGGAAAAGTGTTTGCGATATTAAATTTTTGTAAAAGATGTGCTAGATTTATAAAATGATGAATATAACACCGTGATATAATCTTAGAGTTTAATTTCACCAACAACTTATAGACATAGTCTTCATAATATATACAGAAGAAAAAAAATTACATTTATAACAAAAGCTAGTATCAAAAATATAACAAACTTTTATATCAATACAAATTCGGAAATTGAATTTCTTAGAAGTACACCCATTATATAGTATCAAAAATTATCAACCTTAATAAATACATGTTTATTACCATTTCTTCTTTCCTTCTATCGAACTTTTGGCAAGTAACCACTTTCGAGTTCTCGATTTCTTATTGTCCCATGTTTATGCCCACTCAAAAGAATTTCTCCACACTAAAGTAGATCTGCATTGATAACACTCATCAAAAATCTTTCAGATTATCATATGATAACATTTGGTTGACATAAATATATTGACATACCTATGATAAAATTTAGATTCTTATGCTAATATTCATATCACATTAGATTTAAAGAGTACTTTGAAATTGATAGCTCATATTACTGATAATCATACTAAAGTTAGATTTCTAACTTCGGTTCTATTTAGCTCAAATGAAGAAAATAAGGATATGATGCAACCAAATCAATCTTGTCAGATTTAGTATCATGGTTTCCAGATTTTGTATCAGATTTCATGCAAGTTCAATAAATGATGCACACCATAACTAAGGCCGATCATGTAAAATCAGTTCCGTAATCAAGATTTTCATTTGAGTGTCCCATATAATCAAAAATTGCTCAAAATTATGTGGCTAGTAATCACTAATGTTCCCTAAACTTTAAAGGAGGTGTACAACTGGATAATCAAGCATGTTTCATAAATATCCAACTCTAAAAGGCTGTGTTTATCAATGTCACCACAATTACCTAAGAAAGATAATAGAATATATGCTTATTAATGTAGAATTAACTGTTTCACTATTAAAAATGAGAAGTAATCTATTTAGAACCTAGTACCGGAACTATTTCATTGTAAGATCAAGAAGTCTCCTGAAAATAACATCAAGAACAAATGAATGTGTGGAACATAAAGAGGCGAAAGTAAGAAATGAATCTAATATAGGAAGGCTAAGGTTATCCTTTAGGCAATAGAGAGGGGACCAATTAACACTAAACTGGAAGCTAGAGTTTCATATATTAGTAACCATGGACTTCATTTAAAAAAATAGATTATTAATTGTTTATTTCGCAAGAAGGAGTGACAGATACTTTGCATAGACAAAGGGGAGGCTTTTTTCAGTTTTAGGCGTTAATCAGTTTGGAAACTGAAAGGGCCAAGTTAATATGCTTTGAATTCAACTCATTGGATGAGTATTTAGAACCTTTTTAGCCCCCAATTAAATGACATGTAGCTTTTTTTGTGATGCCAATATCAGCACTCAAAGTTCCAGAACAAAGAAAATAGAAGTGGAATATCTGATATGCATTTTACACTTGCCTGAGATTTTTAAAAAAATAATGCATCATGAATTCTAGTAGATCATGTAAAAATTCTAGTAAAAAATAGAAAATTTATACAGTGATATAATGAAGGGAGCGGAAGTGCAGTGAGAGTAAAAGGAAAATGATACAATAAAAAAATATAACAAATCAACACATAGCATAAGATAGAGAAAGGAGAAGGAAATCTTACAGTGGGGAATGTAGGGGAAATATGTACCATATGATAAAAGTCTTTTTCACCTGAAACATTGGGAAAAGATGTATAATAAGAAAATCCTACTTGTATAGCCGTATATGATTTCAATTGCACCTTCGATACCTTTGCACTTTCCTGGCCTGGATTCTGAGATTGCACCTTCGATACCTTCGTACTTTCCTGCCCTGGATTCCGAGACTATCTTCATACTCTAGAACCCCGAAACCCAGAGAAGTAAAGATACATGGGAGAGAGAGAAAGTACTTGCATCCGAGGATTAACATATAATTGTTATGGTTCTGTAAATAAAAATACACAAACAATAAGTTAGATGAAAAATATATTACATTTGGAGTACGAAAAGAAAAGAAACGTGAAATGGGAATAATAGTATCGTCAGGAGACTGTCTCTATTTTCCATTCTTCATTCCCCAAAATAATTTAAAATCTCCATTAGAAAAGAAATAGAAAATCATGAATTATAATCCCAACCAAAATTAGATATCCATGAAAGTTTATGATTCATGGAAATGGTTTCGTACAATTGAAACCCAAGCAATCAAATCTACAACGCTGCTTAAACTTAGGTCTCCTGACTCCTGCAATCAATTTCATATATGGGAGGAGATGTTCTTCACATTCAACTTATTTGAAATTTTATATTTCAGATTGCAAATAAGCTACTAAAGTTCATCAATAACACACAAAAAAAGAGTGGAAGATAGAGAGCATACCCACCGATTCTCATAGAAAGAAGTGACGGCAATTTCCTGCAAGGTAGAAGGAGAGTTGCAGTAGTGTAATTAGATCACTTTATAAAAGAATGACGTTAAAGATCATATAGGTTAAATTAAAACATGAGCCCATTGGGTTTTGATTAGTACCATATTTCACGGAGATAAGGATGCTAGTGAGATTCAACTTTCATTGTAGTCTACATAATTGAAATAAATAAACTACATTAGAAACCTAATTTTGAGCACGAACCAGCCACATACGGAGTAGGAAAGATTAAAACTAATAGTATCTAAATTGTTGAAATATGGATTTTAGAAAGAAATATAAGAAAAAGGAATTCAAACATACCCGATTTCATATTGATAAGGATTCAAAATAAGGGTTGACCCACTGATTGGGATAGCAAGATGAAAACGATGTGAGACACAGACAGATGCATTCGAGCATCAGGGGTTTCCACTTTCGATAGAATTGAAAGAAAGGTAGAGGTTCTCTCTACTTAAGTTAAAATTAAAGAATAAATTCTGAGGTTTTTAGAATTAATGTAGAGAAGATGGTTAGAACTAATGGGAAGAATAATATCCATTAATTAGGATTAAGTTTTGACAAATGGGAAGAGAAAAGGTTTTGAGAAAGAGGCCATTAATTAGCATTAAGAGAAGGGGTTTAGAGAAACGGCTTAGAAACCTCTTTTTCTCTAATAAATTCACCTTAATTACATTGTGAGTAAAGACTTAATAATGAAATTATACTACCACACAGGGAAAACATCGCCACATGAGACAACCACCGCCACGCAGGACAAACGAAGCAATGCAGGACAATCGCCGCCACGTAGGACAATCATTGAGATTTATAATATACTAGCAGTCGGGCACCTACAATAATTTAAAAAATTGTTATATATGTTGGCAATTTTAAGATTAATCCAATAAGCTCATTATAGAGTCGATGCTGATAACGAGTTATGAACAAAAACTATCATAACTATTTAATCACACAATCACAGATAGAGAAAGCAAATGTAGGTTTTCCTTTAGTTAACTAAGGTTACAAAATACAGAGTCATTATAGGGTTATAAATAGAAGAATTCAACTCTCTAGGTGGTTAACCGAAACCTAGTTCAGGTTGGAATAGACCGAATGGTTGTTCATTTTTTATTTTTGGGGTGTTGATGTTGTTGGCACCCCATGGCCTTGTTGTGATTTCTTGACAACGATTAGGGCCTATGGAAGTTGGTCTAGTCCAAATATTGTCCTCCTGCATTGCAAAGCTTTTGGAGAATGACAACCATGCAAAATACTGAACAAAGGTCATTATCTTCATTCAAATGACTCCCTGCAAAATACTGAGTGACTTGAATAAAAAATTAATTAACTATATTATTTTACTGATAACAGAGTATGGAGAGAGCACAAAGAAACCAAGAAATACCTGCTCAATGAATGATAAAGCACTATCAGATTCGCAGTTTCCCTTCTTAAAAGAGCCCCCGGTTCCTTGTGGGTCTCCAAAACTTGCGAAATTGACAGCTTGTGAATGTTTTCAAAACATTCATTGGCGCAATTAAGACATCTTCAACACCCATCAAGTAAACTTTGCACATATATAATACCCAAAACATAATAAATGCATAATAGCAACATTCCAACTGGATTCTTTTAGAGCATCTTCAACAGAACAGTATGCAGTTTCGGTTTACCATACCCGTATTCCAGAATCGCATACTGTTATGGTCCAACAGCAAATTATATTTTTTTTTGGGAGCTTAACAGTTCAGCGCCTAACACAAAAAAAGTCAAATGATTTGTATTTTTAGTTGGGCGCTTAACGATTCAGCGCTTAGAGTCTGGTAATCCTTCCCCAAAACAGAAGTAATTAAAAGTTGTTGGGCGCTGAACAGTTCAGCGCTTAGACAGCTGTAATTAAAAATTGTTGGGCATTGAACGGTTCAACGCCTAGGCGGTATGCAGATACTCCTCGCCAAGTTCAGGATTCGCATACTATAGAGGGGTATGGGGGTGAGTATGTTGAACCCCATACTCCTGTTGGAAAGGATTTTTGCAAGAGTATGCTAAAAGCGTAACACCATACCACTCTGTTGGAGATGCTCTTCATATATTATAATAGCTTAAAAATTTGTACAAAAGTTGCTGATAATTGAGAACCACCACTTGTATTCTAAATTCTCTGTTTTCTTTATCTCCTAACACATAAAGATCATCAACCAAGGATCATTCAAAACTTTGTCCCATATATATGCATTTTTTAATAGAAGGCAACCCAATTGAACCAAAATTTGAGGCCTAAGATTTTCCAACTTAAAGCGAGTTTTTCGAAATGACTTCACCAAATTTCACAAACCATTGTGCATCATTCGAACTGTTGTCATTCTGGCTTTGTTGTAGCTGCCTTTCTTCTTTCTTTGTGACAAACTGAGTGTAATTAACTGGCAATGGAACTGTGCCAAGCTTTTTAGGAGCAGCAGTCACCAAGGATACCAACCTCTTGCATGTTGGGTCTCTCTGAAGGATGCCTCTTGGTGCAAAGTAGGGCCAGTTGAAAAGTCTTTTTAATGAGACTGAGATCCATGCAAGTAACAGATACTTCTGGATCAACTGCCTCCATGACTGTGTTATCATCTGCCTTAGACAATACCTGAAATAACAATAACAAGTAGATAAAGTAAGATTTTTAAGCTTAAAAAAAAAAGTAAGATTTTTAAACATCATATGGATATCTTTGACTTTGATCGCCACCATTATTCGAAATTAGACCTAGCCCTGAAGATCTAAACATGGGGTTGAAGTCTAAATTCAATCATGTAATGGGGCACAATGTCAAACGCATTAGTGTTTCTGAACTTGTAATATTCAACTTTTAAGAGGTTCGGTGGCAAACCATTTGGAGCAAGTTGGACTCATTGTCAACAGTTTTCTTTCCAGTGAGCAGCTCGAGAAGAACTATACCAAAGCTATAAACATCAGATTTCTCGGTGAGGCGGGAAGTACGGGCATATTCTGGATCAATATAGCCAATTGTCCCCAAGACACTTGTGTTGGGATGAGTTTTCAAAGGCGAAATACACTTGGCAATCCCAAAATCAGAGAGACGTGTTTCAAAGTTGTCATCCACGAGTATGCTCGATGTTTTAACATCTCTGTGAATAATGCGAGGATTGCAGTCATGGTGAAGGTAAGCCAGACCTTGGGCAGCGCCAACTGTTATCCTTAATTGTGTATTCCAATCAAGTTTTACTTTCTTCGCTGGCCCTGTTAAGAAACAAGATATCATGAACTTGATCAGAAGAAGAGGGAGGAAGGGAGAGAAGAATGAGAGAACTGAACCAAGTTACTAACCATGGAGAAGATCCCACAATGAGCCATTTGGCATGTAGTCATAGAAAAGAAGGTTTCCATTGGGTGAAAGAGAAAAACCAAGCAGGCTAACAAGATTTCTATGCCGAATGCTCCCGACAGTATCATATTCACTCTGAAACTCTCGCAGATTGTGTGGATACTGAGTGTATAAACGCTTAATTGCGATAGCTTTTGAGTTCTTAAGTACACACTTGTACACAGTGCTTGAAGCACCGTAACCAACTATATATTTCTCGCTCAAATTCTCACTAATTCTCATAATATCTTCGCAAGTGTAACCCTTCACGTCGATTTGGAGAACTGCTAGTTTGGGAGGACCTGTAGAGATGAAGATAGCTTATCTATACAAGTAATAAATCCATAAAGTTAACACGCATAGAGTTAAATAGAACTATACTTGCCTTGAGTTTTGTTCAAACCCTTCGTATAATTCTTTGGTGTGTTTGATCTGTAAATAGCAACTATGGCCAATGTTATACAGACAACTGCAGTCCTTGAGATTATTGCTGCTTACGAATAGAATAAGTCATAAATTGACAATATTAGTAAAGGTACATGGATGTCGGGAACACATGAATATTGCTTGTTGTGCTGAGTATAGATTGGATACCTTTTGGTTCTGTGGCATACGTTCTACATAGTGAGCCCAACCAGTCCCCACATAATAAAAGATTTCCCACAAAACTGGAAGACAAAGTATGGAATTACGAACATTACAACATCAATTAACTATCTATTTGAAAGAATAAAAAACAAATTCATACAGCATTACCTTTCTGGTGAAAACCTTGAAAAGATCTTGTAGGAGGAACGACTCCAGAAAGATTGTTGAAGGAGAGGTCCCTGAATGCAAATAAGGAAAAGAGCTAAAACAAACTATTTTAATGGGAATAAATATATATACAACTTCTAAAATTACAAGAGAAACTCACAAGGTGATAAGACTAAAACAATCGCTTAATTCAATCGGAATTGGTCCATGAATATTGTTGTTTTTTAGAATCCTTCAACAACAAGAAAAACGTTATCTAGGACATTTAGTGAGAAAATCCAGGTAAATATGAAAATCTGGGTAAAAGGGATGTTGACTTGCAAAGAGTTTATATTTTGCAAATGCCCTAGTTCTTCAGGGATCTTGCTAAAGAGTTCGTTGAAGGATAAGTCACTACGAAAGCAAAAAAAAATTGAACTACTGTTAGCAGTTAAGCTTTTCATTAACAGATGTGATCGGGAATATTGTAGATTTCCTTAATCAACTCACATAATCTGAATACTTCTGAGATTGCCAAACTCTGCTGACAGAGGTCCATTAAGCTGATTCCTGGTCAAGTTCCTACAATGAATATAAAAATGAGATACTAAACATTGATGCTCAGTAGACAAAGTAAGAAATTAAATAATAAAGAATGTCACACGTACAATCTCAGAAGGTACTCCAGATCACCCATAGAAGCTGTAATTGTTCAAGAAAATTCATTGCTAGAAAGATCCCTTACAGATTTCAGAGAAACTAAGATAAGTTTTTGTCAAGGAAAAAATAGGAAAGGAAATTGTTGAGTTGCGAAATTACAGCGTGTCGAGATTGATAATTCGGCCCAATTCAACTGGGATCCTGCCCTTAAAATAGTTTGACGATAAGTTCCTGGAAATTAAGAGAAGCCGTTGGCACTTAATTAGAAAATGAGACATATTATAGATGGCATTATGGTAATTTTCGACAAAAAAGAAAGAAGTACAGATTGTACATAAACTCACAGATATGTCAGACTCCCCAAACTTTGGAAGGTAGAAGGGATCGAACCATTTAATCGATTACCAAACACATTCCTAAGCAAAAATAACTTCATCAAATTAACAACTAACGAAAATATCACAACAATGCTAATGAAGAAGTAGGAAATCATACAATTGGTTCAGTGTCATACAATTGGTTCAGTGTTGTGCAAGAGCTAATATCTTGTGGAATGGGTCCTTCGAAATAGTTATGTGCTTTAGCGGGATAGTTTATAGGAGTAGTGGCTGTTACAAAAAGTAGCAACAATTCGAATACAATCTGCTCACCGATAAGCTCAAAGGTCCCAGACAACAATGCCAAAGAAAAACTTATACCTGGATACGAAACATAATATTTCCCCCAAAATGAACCCCAAATTCATGTGCAACCCATCAAAATATACCCACAATCAAGCTTCATGTTCAGCTACAGAAGAGAACTAAGATAATCTAGATGACATGACAACCTCCAAAAAAAACTCAAGGCTGATAAACTAAATTCATGATTAACCCATCATAATATACCCACAATCAAGCTCTATTTCAGCAAGATAAGAAATTAATACAACCTATATGACAATCCAAAGAACCCCATCAAAATGTACCTAATGCAATCACAAATAAATCACACAATAAAATACAATCACAAATAAATCACAATCAAATACACAGAGATAGAGAGAGAGGAAGTATCTGACCTTGAAAGATGTAAGTGGGAATTGCGAGGCAGTTCATCTCGGAGATGATCTAAAACAACAACAAATGGGAGTTAGAAAAAAAAAACATAAATTATACGAGTGAATTAAAGATAAACCCATATTTAGACTTCTAATTCTAATCTTGAATAGTGAATCCAACATACCTACAAAGACAAAGCTTGGGAATTTGCTACTTTAACAATTGGTTTTCTCTGTAAGTATTGTAAAGCGATCTTTTGGGCATGAAAACCACTTCAGCCATGGATGGCTGATTCAAGCTCCAACTTAACACCATTGATGAGGGAATGAGGGAGATGGTAGGTTTAGAGGGAGGTTTCGTTGGAGTGAGAGACCCGAAGAGAAATATGAGTAATTCTTCGAAAAATTGGGATTCGCAGCCGAATCGTTGAGAAATCAAAGATGAAGATTGAAATTTTGGTGATCAAAGACCTAAATCGAGATCTTTGCCTCACGATTTGGCATTTTAGGTTTACATAAATACTATACGAAAAGTTGTGGGTTGAACTTCCAAAAATACCCATTATTTCATCACGTAATTACGATTGAGATGCTTATTTTTCATGGATTTGGTATATACGAAATGGGGGTATTTTAAGATTAAAAAAAATTGGGAGAATAGACGAAATAACCCTCACGATCTAACGGCTGTTACGATTTTGTGTATTTAATTTTTTAACCTAAACCCTCAATTTTCCTCAACATGCAGAGGGTAGGGGGATTAACGGCCGAGACTACATGGTTATTCCAGTTCAATACTATGATTAGAGGGTATGCCAAGAATTGTGATCCAAATGCATCAATTCTCATGTATGTGGAGATGCAAGAAAGAGAAGTTGAACCAAATAACTTCACATATCCATCACTTCTCAAGGCATATTCTCATCTATCATCACTCAGAAGGAATGCAAATCCATGGGAATGTTGTGAAGTTTGGGTTTGATACTAACATCTTTGTGCAAAATAGTTTGATTAGTTTCTATGGGAAATGTGAAGAAACAAAGCTTTGTTATAAGGTTTTCGAGTTGATGGATCAAAAAGTGTTGCCTCTTGGAGTACACTTATTTCTTCTCATGCTAAGGTAGGTTTGTGGAGTGACTGCCTTGAAATATTTAGAGATATGTGTAGGGATGGGAAGTTTAGGGCAGATGAGAGCATTGTAGTTGGTGTCCTCTCTTCATGTGCCAATAAAGGTGACCTTAATCTAGGGAGGTGCACGCATGGGTCCTTGTTAAGGACATTCAATGGACTCAATATAGTAGTAGAGACCTCCTTGATAGACATGTATGTCAAATGTGGTTCTTTAAACAAAGGAAAATCTCTATTTGAAGAAATGGCAGTGAAGAACAAGCTAACTTACTCTGTCATGGTATCAGGGTTAGCCAATCATGGGCGCGCAGAGGAAGCTATAACAGTATTTTCGGATATGCTTGAAGAAGGATTTGAACCCGATGATATAACTTATGTGGGTGTTCTAAGAGCATGCAGTTACGCAGGACTCGTGAACAAGGGTCACCAATATTTTGATATGATGAGACTCGAGCATCGGATTGAGCCCACGGTTCAACATTATGGATGCATGATCATTATATCTAAATGAGATAAAATCCTGAAAATAATTAAAGTCATTCTTTTCCGTATAGTAACAACCTAATATCTGAAGTTGTGATCTTGAGTCAAGAAAAAAAGTACTATTGGAACCTACATAAATGGGGTAACAATTCTATGACTGAAAAACTGCATGCGGTTTCGCATGTGATGCAAAAAGGGTCTTCACAATAAGTGTATAACACGTCAACAACACATACATGATACGTCAGTGTACTTGCACTGGGTAGTGGAATCTGCCGGTCACGAATTGGCCGTTTGGTACATGTGTTGGTCCACAAAGTACAGGGTTGGGGGTTGCAACTTCTAAGCGAGTAGGTACAACAATAGGGTCACCTTAGATCCATTGTCTAAGGTTATAACTTGTAGCCTTATCCAGATGTAGAGGTAGAAATTGTAGAATATATACATCTGAACCTATCAGTCAAACTACGAAACATGTGATACCTCTCAAGGTAGGTCAGCTGGATATTCAGACTTTAGATCTCCTCCCTAGTCGCTCAATCTTTCCTCTCTGTGGTTGACAAAATACAATGTGTCGAAGAAGCACCGCCGCTATCTTATTGCTTGCATATATCTAGCATCTTCAAACCATACCTAATGATTTTTTACTTAAAAAAAGCTTAGTACCAGTAGGGGTTTCTGTTGTTGCCAGAAGATTGGCTGCTTTGCCATTGCCAATTGCCAAGGTACTTTTCCACAATGACACCGAAACATAATTGTTTGTGAGTTTCAATAAATCTCAACCTTATAATGTGGCTCTCTCGAACCATTATTTGGAGATACTTGCTAATGTGAATAATCAATTATAAATTGCTAATGCGAAATCCTATTCTAGACAGTGCTGATACTTAATACTAAAATAGCAAAGTAAATATCGATAGACACATGATTCATTGACAGTTGACACTAACCTGAACAATCAAATCATTCAAAAGTTTTTTTGTACGAATGGTGCTCATGGCTCACACGGAGGAGATCCTTTGCCGCTGTATCCTTCGTAGAACTAACTAAGTTATCCTGAGCTTGAAGAACCTTGATACGAGAAGCATTGAGTTGCATAGAGTACTCGCTGCATCAAAAGTAATTTAAATAAACTCTCAACTTCGTTTCTTAGTATTGTTCTAGTAGATCATAAGTATCTACAATTGCAACTTCTCCTGGATCAAAGTTTAAGTAAAAACATTCAAATTTGACCTACAGTTATGCTTCTCTTCCCTCTCATACTCTTGCCTGATCTTCTTCTTCTCAGCTTCAACCAATTGCAACTTCTCAATGTTGAATTCCTATATCAAATCAACACACTAATTAGGGTTTAGATCTATGAAGATTACATACAAATACACACATAGATTGGGATTACCTCTTCAGCAAAAACAGAGATCTCGTTGGCCTTCTCCTCCGCATCTTGGCAGATGAATCTCACCATCTGCTGGATCTGTTTCGAGACATCTGCGTCGTTCATCTTGGAATCGTGTGGGTGTGATTGAAAGAGAGAATTGTAGAGATGTTAATAGGTGAAACTGTGATCTCTCGCTCGGGAAGGAGACGGGAGAATGGGAGAGAGTTTTGGTGATTGAAGACCTAAATGAGAGGTTTGCCTTACGATTTGGCATTTTAGATTTGTATTTAGACTTCCTAAAATACCCTTTTCGTATATACGAAGACGAAAACGAAAAGTTGTGACTGAACTTCCAAAAATACCCATTATTTCAACATGTAATTACGATAGGGATTTGGTATATACGAAATGAGGGTATTTTAGTATTAAAAAACTTGGGAGAATAGATGAAATAACCCCCATGATCTAAAGGCTGTTACAATTTCGTGTATTTATGTTTTTAACCTAAACCCTCAATTTTCTTCGGCCGAGATTTATTCTCATGGCATAGCTATTCCTTTAGTAGTATAGATAATAAATTCTGAGGTTTTTAGAATTAATGTAGAAAAAATGGTTAGGACTAATGGGAAGAATAATATCCATTAATTAGCATTAAGTTTTGACAAATGGGAAGAGAAAAGATTTTGAGAAAGAGGCCATTAATTAGCATTAAGTTTTGACTAATGGGAAGAGAAAAGGTTTTGAGAGAAGGGGTTTAGAGAAACGGCTTAAAAACCTCTTTTTCTCTAATAAATTCACCTTAATTACTTTGTGAATAAACACTTAATAATGAAATTATACTGCCACATAGGACAAACATTGCCACATAAGACAATCACCGCCACGCAGGACAAACGAAGCAATGCGGGACAATCGCCGCCACGTAGGACAATCGTTGAGATTTATACGCGGGACAAACGCCGCCACGTAGGACAATCGCCGAGATTTATAATATAGATAGTACAAATTATACCCCATTGTGTTTTATATAATAGAAGATAAGAAGATAAGAAGAATTTAAAGAACATAATTAACATCTATAATGATGATTTATGTATTTTAGATGTAGAAATTGCAATTGTTTCAAGGAAAGCCCAATGTTCCCCGAATATTTGTGATATTGACGATTTTCCTAGTTATTGCTTCAATATCATTTCTAAAGTGGTAAAGATCCTTCCCCTCATTGAAGGTGCAAGCATATCTCCTAAGGAAGGCTTTGAGACCTTTCTTCTATTCCACTTTGTAGACGTAAATATCGACAACTAACTCAGCTTCGTAAGCAAAGTCCCTCATTTCACCAACAAAGTGGCGAACATATAGTTTTTCTTTACATATATTTGTTAAGAGTTTGGTCCAGCCCAAGGTGGGAACCTAACTGGGTTGGGGTGTCCTACTGGACTCCTAACAAGCCCATAGGCCTTTAGGGTTTATGGGAAGAAGAGTTGGAGTAGAGATAAATAACCTCATATTGTGTTATCCTTTGTATTACATAACAACACAGAACCTCTGAGATACACAGAGAGATAATATTCAGTAAAGATATCCCAACTTTTCTTTCATATTATTGATTGTGTTCAATAATAGAGTAATATCCATTATTATCCAACAATATTCATTTTTCTTTATGTGCAGTTGCTTGGAATTGAGAGATTCGAGAGCCCTTTAGAATTACTTGACCAGAGAGGAAAAGAAAGAATACCATATGCATGGAGATAAGAAAGGTATCAAGATGAAGTTTGCCCTTTTTTCTCTTGTCTATGTAATGTTTTCAGATCAAAGCAAATACAGTTTGCCCTTTTTTCTCATGTCTATGTAATGTTTTCAGATCAAAGCAAATACACTTCAGGACTGAGTGAAAGATGTACCAAGCGCAATAGCAGCTGTACTAGCTGTACTAATAGCTGCATTGTATGAGGATCTCAAATTTATAACCTTATTCACAACATTCAGACAGTCGCCTTGGCCCTCTATAATATCTTTGTACTGGACAGACATTAAGGATACAAGTACCGCTATTTCAAAATATGAACTCCGCATTCGAGATTGAGGACTGATAAGATTATTTCCATTTCTACTACAGACTAGTAAAACAAGAAAACTCAAGTCTGAAATTATTCAAGGCTCAAGCACATGTATATAACAGTTTCTGTAAAAAGTGGTCTAATTAGATTGAATTACGAAGAAATAAAAATCTGGAAAAGCAACTTTGCAGTAGGATTAGAAAATATCCGACCCTAAACCTATCCTCAATCTACAACACCAATATTAAAGTTGATGTCCAGCATTATCCAATGGCATAGGGCAGAAACAAATTAAGTAAAATCGAAGTTTCTACTTGGAACAAACCTTGTGTTTGGATTTAGAGTTTGATGCTAGCTTCCAAGTTAGACCGCTTTGAAGGTGTCACACTCCCCGGAACCCCATTGAAAGGTTGCATAGAGAAGCCCTTCTAAACGGCTCCGAGTTTGATTGGTTGCTTTAAAAAAAAATGGCGGAATTTGAACCCATACATCTGAGGGAAGATTTTATTTTTACTTACGGGTATGCCTTAGGCAGACGTCTGCTCAAACCATGAGTTAATGTGTGTATATGTTCGAAGACAATGGTCCATGAAGCTCTGCTACCGTCCTTCCCATCTCATCAACCCCAGATTTGTTCACTTTTCTTGAGAGTTTCAACAATATCATTTTGGTTGGAAGATGATAAATCTAAAGCAATTTAATAATATAGCTTATGAACAATAGGAGAGAGAAAAAAAGAGAGATTTATTGATTCATCATAATTGTGTTTTTTGTACATAGAGTGATATAGATATATATAGACAACCCTACAACAAAGGTTACCTAATCTACTCAAACTCTCCTCATAACCCTATCGGGCCTATGGGCTTGTTAGAAGTCCGTATAGGACACCCCAACCCTGTTGGGTCCATAGCTTGAGCTTAGACCCAACTCCTAACTCCCCCTTGGGGTATTCCATACTAGGACGACCTGCCTCGTTAAAACCTCTGCCTAGCAAAACCCCCTTGGGCAAAAAGTTGTGCAGAGAAAAAGTATAATCATATGCCCTGTATGGGTTGTGAACGCGTATACGTTGCCTCATCAAAACCTCCAGCCAGTAAAACCTCCTAGGATAAAAACTGTGCTATTAGGAAAAAGAGTACAAAACGCATATGTCCACATCAAGCTGGGACTACTCCCCCTGACGTCGATCTCCCTGAGATAATCAATCTTGTAAACTTCGCATGCTGATTCCATGAACTAATCTCTTGAACATAGGATATGCAAGAGCCTTCGTGAATAGATCAGCCAGGTTATCTTTATAATGGACTTGAACAACGTTGATCTCATTCGTCTTCTGCAACTCGTGTATGTGGAAAAACTTTGGTGAAATATGCTTCGTTTTATCACTTTTAATAAATTCACCCTTGACTTTAACGATACAAGCTGCATTGTCTTCATAAAGTATCATCGGTTTATCTTGGATAAAACTCAGACTGCAACTCCCGTTAATGTGGTTGATCATAAACCGCAACCAGAAGCATTCTCTGTCGGCTTCATGTAGTATAAGAATCTTTGCGTGGTTCGAGGATAAAATAACCATTGTCTGCTTCACTGATCTCCATGAAATTGCAGTATCTCCATATAATAATACATAACCCGATTGTGATCAGTCTTTATGTGGATCTGACAAATATCTTACATCGGCATATCCTATAATTTCTCGTTTGCCAAGTTGTGGATAGAACAGACCCCAATCTTTTGTGCCAATGAGATATATCAAAATATGCTTGATCTCATTCCAGTGCCTTTGAGTTGGTGCAGAACTATGACAAGCCAAACAGTTCACTGCGAATGAGTCATTGGGTCTAGTATACCCAACTAACTATAGCAAAGCACCTCCTAGCTATGACACCACGGCCCTAGGAGTTTCTCCCCCATTAAGATGGTAAAAGATGTCGTTGTCCACACCCAAGTACTAGACGCTCAATAAACGACTTAGCACCGTGTGTTACATCCATATCAAAATGTTAGATAACTCTATCGATATATATTGTTTGGTGTATGAGTGTCACTATCAAGATGTTCGATCTGCAAATCGAGACACTCTTGATTTCCCAAAGTCTTATATTTTGAATTCCTTCCCAAGGTACTCGACGGCTCTCGTGATCTCCTCCGGAGGTCTAATGATATCCAAATCATTTAGTACACTATAATGATGAGTGAAGCTAATATCTGTGTTTTAAATAAGAATGCATGGACAGATAAGGATATTTGCAAAGTTTTGGACTTTCAAATACTCAGTCAACTTACTATGTCTCATGGGCCCTGATTGCTTCAAGTCAACAATAATTTTTCCAGTTTTATTACGTACACACCTCGTGTGTCGGGTTTAATTGCTTCCAGAAGCTTATACCTTCCCAAGTAGCTTCATGTAGACATCTGTATCTAGTTTTCCATATAAATACACAGTATTTACATTAGATGCATGTTTAGCTTGTCGCCGACAATTTGACAAACTGATAAGTACTGAAACGTTATAGCGTCCATAACCGGGTAATAGGTCACACTGCAATCGATACCAGATCTCTTAAGAATTTTCTGGGCAACTAGTCTTGCCTTGCCTTGACCAAATTATCTCTTCGAGTTAATCGTGTTTTCGTACCTCTCCCATTTATAATCGACAGGCTCAATGGTATCACTTCGTATTATGTGCAAACTGAGCTCCACTTGGATTTCTGATACCTACTTTTGTTAATGTACAACAACACACAGTCGTTTACAATAAGTGGTTTTGAATCATCATCCTAGATGAGGAGCACAACAGCGAATATGAATACCTTGTCAATAGGTAGTTTCATCCTCGATAAACCGACTACACCATTAGTCATATTTGTCCCTTATTTTACAGTTCCTCGGCTCATAATATTTTCTTCCAACGATGCTCCGCATTAAGTGCGAGCCTCAGATTCGTGTGCGGTACTAATTCCCCTGGAACGTTCTGCTGCGGTAATAGTTCCCCCGGAATGTTCTACTGCGTAGGTATATTACTTACAGGTACATACACTTACAGTACTGCAATAGTGTCTATGAATGTATCTAGCAATTAATTTACGACCTATTGGAGGTTTGTAATCCGTTGAACCTTATTATCACCTAACTTATGTATAAGGATCTAGATGAGACAACGATGGTATTTTCTAAGACCTCTTAGAAACATCCGCAGCATTGACTGTCATATCTCCCCCCCAATGCTGAGAATATTGTCTCATCAAAGTGACAATAATTTGTCCTACAAAATATACGTTGTCAGTGGGTCCAAATATCCAGTGATAAATGTGAATCATAACCCACATAATATCAGGCCAACGTTGAGGGTCCCATCTTCATACATTGTGGTGCGATAGACACATGTACGGAACATCCAAATGCTCCTCGATGGGCGACACCGGGCTCCGACCCAGTTACTAGTCACTTTTGGGAAAAAATAATTTGATGATTTGCTAAAGGATAAACCCTAATCAGTGGGAGAAAAAATGTATATCCCATACACTAGCTGGAAGCTGTGATCATAATAACAGTGGCCTAGCAATTATCTTAAATCGTTTGATTAGGTTTTCTGCCAATCCCGAGATGGGTATGGTATGGGGTACTCACGATGCTCAATCATCTATCCCATTTAGCGGTAAAGTAATCATCAAAAGCCTATGAGCCCAACTCCCAAACCCCCGTCAAGTCCCATCGATCAACTTTGATTAGTTAATCCAGAAACTGAGCCTACGATCGAATGATCCAAGTGAGAAGTCGTGTTAACGTTGCATTCCTAGAACCATCTCCTAGATGTGTCTGTTATGACCATAAATATTCAAGTGTGCCACTATGTGGATGGAAAGGTCCACATGGGTCTCCATGGATACGTTTGGAGCAAAGGCTGGAGATCCTACTTCACCTTGGTCATACTATGATGAAATAATAGACTTTCCTAGAAAACTATCATTACACGTACACTCTCAGGATCTTCTCTCCTTGTAAGGAAAGTTGATATGTAATCCCTATAATCCTCTTCATTTTTCAAGCCCTGATAGTGTATTGAAAATCGTTCCAAATAGTGTGGTCTAACCTTGAGACATGGAGTAAATGCACAGAACCTTGTCTGTCATTTTCTCCGATAGTCATTATGTAATAAGCATTATCATGTATCTCCCTAAATGCAGTAAAATCTGGCTAGATTTACTAGTTCATAAACTGAACTAGATACCCTGTATCGTACCGTTAGAGAATAATAGTGTGACGTACTTAGTACGTTCTATCATGTTGGTCGTGCTAATTATATTCGTATCATCTCTGATGCACAAGGTTAGATAAAAAATATATGCATATCTCAAAAGAATCGAGTGCGTGGTACTAAATGTCTCTTAGACATATACCGTCACTCATCCGATTATCGGTCATGCTAAATGAGCAGAGAGATCCATAGGCAGGTTGTATGTAGTAGATCAACTATCATACATAGAATTTAACTACTTCCCAAGCAATAAATTCGAATAATCACAATTTATTAGAACAAAATAAATCTCATGTATTTCACGAGCACTTTATTGAAATATAAATTATATATTCCCATCAAATTCAAAAATACTGATAACAAAAAGTAAATCAAGTCTATCCAGAAAAGAAACTACTAGTATTCTCTCTAATATGACATCACATGTCTACTAAGATATCATTACGGATTACTCCATATATTGATCCATGACGGCATTCGTGTCGCCGAAGAAGTTTGACGCTGCAACCTCCACAAGGGCGGAGTTAGTGTCAACAACTGCCTGGTGGGTTCAGACTCTGTCACCAGTAGCCACCCATGGTGCAAGGCATTCTCGTGCCCAGTGTCCTGTGCCACCGCAGTTAAAGCAAGTATATCCCTGATCAGTCTTCTTTTCCTTCTTCGCATTGCCTAGTGTCCAGGATTTCTTAAATCATTTACCTCTCCTAGGGCCAAAGGTTTTTTGGTTCCCACCCTTCCTGTATCCCTGATAGCCTCCCCTGCCCCATTTATATCTTCGTCCCCGACATGCAGAGTTGTTTCCCTAAAATTGAACATTGTTTAACGCAGGCAACGGCGCACTCCCAGAAGACCGCATAGCATGATTCTTCATCAGAAGTTCATCGTTCTACTCTGAGAGGAGCAGTGTCTGAATTAAGACTGTATGAGTCTTCAAGTTCTCTCACCGATATTGCCTTTGAATCACAATATTGATAGCATGGAAGGTTGATAGAGTCTTCTCTATTATTTTAACACTAGTGACTTTCTTCTCACACAGCTCAAGTGTAGAAGTAATTTTATGAACTGCTGAGTTGTAATCAACAACCGTCCTAAAATCTTGGAACCTAAGGGTGTTTTATTGGTGCATCGCTTTTAGGAGCATAATGGTCCTTTGATGACCATAACGCCCCTGCAAGCTTGCCCATAAGTCAGCTGGCACAACCTTGTTGAAGTATTCAGTCTTCAAGTCATCCTGAATATGATGACGGAGGATAAACAAAGCTTTTGCTTTGTCCATGGGATCTTCTTTGTTGTCAATGACGATGGTCTTCTGCAGACCAAGTGACTTCAAGAATAAGTCTGCGTCAATGCACCAAGTGAGGTAATTGGCTCCAGTGAGCAGCAATGGTGGAAATTCAACATTTTCTGAGTTTCACAGACATCTGTAATACAAGATATAGATTGTAATTAAAGACAATTTATTGATAAACATATCAATTGTATTAAAGACATATCATAGTACTTAGAATAAAGCTAAAAAATGATTCTCAATCATATTATAGGTGAACTATGTTCATATTCTAGAACTCATGAAATTCTTTTATAATAATTAAATCCCAAATTTTATCCTGTAAAAATGAGGATCTTAATCTTATGTGTGCGTTATAATATAATCTTAGCCAAGATTGCTTTCAAAACCACTAGATGTATGTTATCCTTATTCTGAGAACTTGGGTGTTCTAAACCCTCTAGTTCTATAAAGGTAGGTATATTCTAGCCAAATGACCTTATTTGCTACAAATATGAGAGCTATTAGATGTTTAGCTGACAAGTGATCCCATCCCAAAGTGAGCTGAGTTCACAAGATAGGTTGATTATGCATGTCTTTGAACTAACATTCGAGGGTACTATAGTTTGATATTAATGCATATATACATCTAAATGTTATTATGTAATATCTACTTGCACCTAGGGCTGGCAATATGGGCCAAAGCCCGCGGCCCGGCCCGGTAAAAAGCTCGCCCAGCCCGGCCCGTTTACTGTTCATAACCCGCTTGGCCCGGCCCGATTAATTGTATGGGCGGGCTGCAGGACACCTTTTATAGCTGTGGGCCGGCCCGTGGCCCGGCCCGAATCTAACCCAAGCCCAGCCCGAACATAAGTTAGATCCGTTGGAGAGAAATAAAAGCCGTTGGAGATGTTTCTATAAAAAGAAACCAATCATCTTTGTTCTCAGTTACAACTTTTGAATCTCCACAAGCTCTTTAATTCTCTCTATCTGATTCTTTCTTAAAGACTCTTGAATCTTCAATATTGATTCTTGATCCTCAGACAATCAGACTCTTGAATCCTCACTCTTGATTGAGGTAAAGTTTTGGTTTCCTCACTCTATCTGATTATTTATGTAAAATTAATACTTAAGTTTTAGTTTCATTTTTTACTATCTATTTTTGCTGTTCTGTTGCTCTGCCTCTGATTGATTT
Organism: Kingdonia uniflora; assembly: GCA_014058105.1. Taxonomy (NCBI): domain Eukaryota; kingdom Viridiplantae; phylum Streptophyta; class Magnoliopsida; order Ranunculales; family Circaeasteraceae; genus Kingdonia; species Kingdonia uniflora. Next base: position 173,393 of record JACGCM010001484.1, read on the forward strand.
ATATTCATTTTTTGTTTTCTCTCTTTCTCTTCTTCAAAACAAAATCAGAGGAGAGCAGATTTGCTCTCTCTCTCTATTTTTGATGTTGCTTTATTGACTGATTTGCTCTATTGACTGATCTGCCAAACTGATTTGCTCTCTCTCTCTCCCTCTTCTTCAAAACCAAATTAGAGGAGAGCTCAAGATGAAACCAAATCAGAGGAGTGTTCTCTCTCTCTCTTTCTTCTTCAGAACCAAATTAGGGTTTCATTCATTTGCTGATCTGCTGATATCTCTTCAAATCTTCACTTGAGATTTGAAGATTATGGGTTACGATTTGACAATATCGATTGCAGACAGTTGTGACATTATCTGATGAAGTTGTAGGATTTTTTTGTGTGTTTGCAGCGGACTTTCTTATTGGTTTTGGAGATCATTATTCATATCTACAGTTGGGATTGGTGTTTGCAAATCATTTTTGGTGTTTGCATATTTGAATCAGATTGGTGATTGCAGTTGGGATCTTTTTGGTGTTTGCAAATCATTTTTTTGTGTGTTTGCATATCTTAATCTCAATCAGATTGGTGTTTGCAAATCATTTGTTTTGGTGTTTGCAAATCATTTGTTTGGTGTTTGCAGATCATTTGTTTTGGGATTAATTTTTGGTGTTCGCAGATCATTTGTTTTGGTGTTTGCAGTTGGGATTTTGAGATTTTGTTTGGTGTTTGCAGATCATTATTCATATTTGCAGATCACAAAATCAGTTTGCAAATCACAAAATTAGTTTGCAAATCACAAAATCAGTTTGCAGGTCATATTCTGTTTCATTATCTTATTTTGTTTTATGATTTTTTAGGTGTTTGATTTTTGTCTCTCTCTCAAGTTCCTTCCGATTGATATGGCTAATTCTGGTAGACATTGATAAATTCATATCTGCAGCAGACTTTCTGATTGTTAAATTGGTTTGATTGTTCCTAATTATACATGTATACGATCTTATTGAGTTATTGTTTGTTTGAGCATTTCAGAATGGGGCCGCGAAAAAGATTTCTCACCATCAGCGACATAAATGACGAAAGTCCCCAGATAAGGTATACTGAAAATGATCCACATCGTACACCAACATATTCTGATACGGAAGATGAATTACCAACCCAACCTCCGTGCCCTCAAGATCCGAGCCCCCAAGATCCGAGCCACGAAATTTCTAGCTCCTCAAGTAAAATATCAAAAAGGTCACTAAAACTTAGATCAGAGGTTTGGGATTGGTTTACGAGGTATGAGGCTTTGCATCCCGATCAGGTAAAATTCCCAGGTAAGATGACTATTTTGGCTGATTGTAAATTTTGTCCCAAAAAAGGATACAGTGCCTCTGGAGGTAGTGGCACTTCTCACCTTAAAAGACATATGGAGGATTGTAAGCTAAATCAAGATCCCTCACAAACACAATTAGGCAGGTCTCCTACAGGTAATCTTACAAGTTTTCGCTTTAATAAAGAAGTTGCTCGTAAGGAATTAGTTAGATATATAGTAGTTGACGAGCAACCCTTTAGCTTATGCGAAAATGACTCATTTAAAAGGAGGGAAAAGATGACATATGGAGCATTATTTCAACCACCTAGTAGGAATATCGTTAAAGCTGATATTTTTAAATTTTACAAAAGTGAACTAGAAAAATTAAAAAATCTTTTGCAAAATACTCCTGGTAAAATATCTCTTACGAGTGATTTGTGGAGCACTCCTTCAAAATTAAGATTTTGTTGTGTTACTGCACACTTCTTAGACTCTACCTGGGCAATACAAAAAAGAATTATTTGGTTTAGGTTACTTGAAATCCCCCACGACGGTTTAACTATAGCTAGTTCTGTTTTTGACGCAATAAACGAATATGAAATTTCAAATAATATATTTTCTATATCCTTAGATAATGTTAGTTCAAATGATCGTGCAAGTAATGAATTAAGTAATTGGTTACCTATTCAGCATAGCGGTCAATATTTTCATGTGAGATGTTGTTGTCACATTCTTAATCTCATGGTAAAAGATGGATTAGATGTATGCAAAGATGCCTTAGAAAATGTAAGACAAACTACAATTTATTTGCACAGTTTGCAAAAGCGTTATCAAGATTTTACGAAAATATGTCAAGCTTTAAGTATAAAATCGAGAAAACCACCAATAGATGTTAAACATAGGTGGAACTCTACATATTTAATGTTAAACGCGATAATTTCTTTACAACAACCAATTACACAATATCAAATGGCAAAAAGCCTTAATCACACTATTAGCGATGATGATTGGGTAGCAACAAAACTACTACGAGATTTTCTTAAAGTTTTTTACGATGCAACACTATGTTTTTCCATGTTACATCTTGTGAAGTTATTACGCATTTAGTTAACATTTGTGAGGTATTTATTAAACATAAACATAGTACACATTTTCGAGAAATTTGTGGCGAGATGTACGACAAATATAAAAAATATTGGGAACATGTTCCGTTGGTTTGGGTCGTAGGTACAATATTAAACCCTCAAAATAAGTTTGTTGTATTATAAATTTTTTATAAAGAAGTCATTTGCCCTTGTACATATAGTTCTGAAATTGAAGTTGCTAGACATGTTATAACTACACTTTTTAAGGATTATGAGGATATAGTTCTGAAATTGAAGTTGCTAGACATGTTATAACTACACTTTTTAAGGATTATGAGGCGAGTGGTAAGTTTAACGCATCATTAACGTATGTCGAATCAAACTTATCTCAACCACAAACTATGGCAGAAAAAATAAGGGAGAGCACTCGTCGAGGAGCCCATAGTGGAGGAGGATCAAACGAGTTGAGTCGTTACCTCGAATCTGATACAATAGATGACGTGGATTTTGATGTTTTGAAGTGGTGGAAAGTCAATGAAATTAAGTTCCCCATTCTAGCTGCTATCGCCCGCGATATTCTTGCAATTCTTGTATCTACAGTAGCATCAGAGGCAGCTTTTAGCGGTGCAAGGCGGTTGATAACAGATTATAGGAGTTGTAATGACCTGTTTTCTAGTAGGTCGAAAACACGTCTTACACCAGTGTTAAGAACATATATTATGCAAGTACGAGAGTAAATGACACAGTATCTAGCGTGAAAAACCTTTCAATAGGTTAAAAAGCACGACCTCTAGTGAGGATTTTGAAAAGAGAGAGAGTGTTGTATTACGATTGACTAGTTATTACAAAGAGAAAGTGGAGTGATTACAAAAAATGCAAGTGTAATCTTCTCTAAGTATGTCATGCGTAAGAACTAGCCATCGATCTCTTTAACGTCCCTTTCCAGGTAGCTACTTATAGGACTTATAATACAACCGCTGGGTACATTTAATGATGAACGTTATGGTCATCTGAACTTGATGAGCTTTGATGAGATTTCCTGTAACGTCCTGATATTTGATAAACGTTATGATCGTCTGAACTTGATGAGCTTTGATGAGATTTCCTGTAACGTCTTGATATTTGATAATTGCTGATTTGTAACGACCTTCTTAATTGCACTTCAGACAGTTTGGAGAAGATACGATCTATTGTGGAGTTCGCATGTATGCGAGCTATTTGATGAATAGAGGAGTATCTTCTGCAGTGTGAGTTTAGAAAATGCTTCAAAGTCTCCGAACTGTTCTTAGGTCTTGGATTGTTGTTGATCCGAGCTATATCAGTTCGGATACCGTACTGAGTACGGGGTTTAGAAATAAGTCTATTACAGGAGTAGCTTAGCGCCTGATACAATCGAAGCGACCATGTGTTTAAGAGATTAGTATTTAGCAGAAGACAAAAATCAAGATAAGTTGCTCCAAGGATCAGAAGAAGAGTTAGAACTAGAATAGTTTTTTGTTTTTTTATTATTATTTAAAGATTAGTTTTTATTATATGTGACAAGGCCAAATGAGCACTTCATTTTGAGTATTTAAACTTTTGTAGAGAGGTAAGGTTTTATGTCCCCCTCTCAAATTTTCACAAAAATTAATAAACAAGGGTTCTTTTTTTAACTAATTAATTCGGCCCAAACTCCGCCCAAACCCAGCCCGAATTCGGCCCATATAATCCGGCCCAAACCCAGCCCAAACTCGGCCCGGAAAGCCCGCAGCCCGAACCCAGCCCAATATGGCCCGTATATTCCACGGGCGGGATTCGGGCTAAGTCTCTTAGAAGCTAACCCGGCCCGGCCCGGCCCGAACTTTATTTGGCCCGCGATGGCCCAGCCCGCCCGAACTACCAACTCTACTTGCACCTAAATACGAAAAATTGGTTCATCAGACACCAAGTTTTAAAAAATAAGACTAAGTCAATTCTCAATTGAGCTCTGGTTATTTGTCATTGACAATTAACTGTAATTTAGATATGACTCACAGTCGTATGCTAAATTAGTCTTGGTTTTGTATTATCAGTAATCCCTGATCAAGATAATTAGTATCCTAGCGGCATACCAGTAATGTCATATAAGATATCGTAAGATACTAGATACTTAAATATGTATTACACTATTTACTTATATCACATATAAGTAAGCCAATGCTTCTATACGAGGCACCTATTCCCAAAAAAATTAAAAAAATATTTTAATAAATTTTTTTTAAAATAGATCCCCCACGGGGTAGGTCCAGTCAATGGGAATTTTTTAAAAAAAATTGGGCTCAATTTGACAAAAAATTGGGCTATTTATAGCCGTTTTAGTGTCTGGACCGGTCTGACTGAGTCTGGGTCAAGGCCTGGACCGGGTTGACTGGTCTGAATCGGTCTGACTCGGTCTGCCACGTACTACGCACGCACGGTCACACGTGCCACACGCACGGGATGCACACGTGCCTCGCACGTGTCTGCCACGTCACCTCTCCGATGACTGCTTCGGTGATCAACGGGGAATATTCCGGTAACCGCCCGGCGAATATTCTGGCAAAAAAATCGGCAAACTTCCGACGCCCGGCCGGCCTCCGGCGACTGCCACGTGCCACACATACAGGCATACCGCACGTGCCACACATGTCATGCCACATCGCACGTGCCACACATGTGCCATGCCATGTCAGCGTGCTACGTATCCTCGACACGTGTCATTGTTGACGTCATAGTAGTATATGACGTCATCGACCAAAAAAACGCCGTTTTTGGCCGAGAAATTGCCCAATTTCAACGTGTTATTCCCGGTGATTGGGACATCTCCCAGAGACGTGTCATATATCGTTGGAAAGCTATCGGAGTAAGCTATCCAACCGAAGTGGTCTCACCTCTATCCGATGTCCACAAAGAAAAATATATGAGTTTGAAAACAATTTTTTATCAATGGTAAAAATCATCAAAAACCCTAATTTTTAATCCGAAAAAAATGGAGAAAAATAGGTTTTTGAATCATAATAATCTATCATATAGTATAGATCTAAGAGATAGGTAGGTATACAAAAAATCGTAAAACACCTCTTCTCCTGATTGCTTGATTTCCGTGAAAACTCTGATTAAAGGGTTATTGCCGCTCTCCTCGTTCCTAGAGCGTGTTGTTGATAACGTGTTGGTAGATGATAAATCTAGAACAATCTAATAATATAACTTAAGAATACTAGGAGAGAGAGAAAGAGAGATTTATTGATTCATCATAATTATGTTCTCTGTGATATATATATAGACAACCCTACAACAAAGGTTACTTAATCTACTCAAACTCTCATCATAACCCTATCGGGCTATGGGCTTGTTAGGAGCCCGTATAGGGCACCCTAACCTTGTTGGGTTCCTAGCTTAGACTTGACCCAACTCCGAACAATTTTGAATTTCAAGCAACAAACCATTTCCATTTTGGTGCCACTACATTAGCATTTGCATTAGCATCTCCTAAATTAAAATCTCAAAATAACCTTTAAATAATTTTCTGGACAGAAAAACCAAGAAGCCGTCTAAAATTTCAGATGTTTTTCTTAATCCCTTTTCAATGGACTCAGAACCAAGAGGTACTGAGATCAATTCCCGTCACAGGTAGCTTCCAACTCAACAAAGAAAGAGCATTTTAACTCGTGAAATTCATAAATGTAAATATAGTTTTTTTCTTTCCTGTTATCATATATCTTTACTTACAGCTGATGACTTATAATCTTACCTTAATTAAGATTAGAAAGGCTGTGCACTGAGATTTGTTATTGGCGTCGAACTGCCACCTGCCAAAGTCCTTATTTTTTATATACAGTATCTGATATTTGTATGCCTTCATTCCTTTGGCCCAAATTTCTTCCATCTTCTAACCTTTTTCTTTACATGATTAAAGCCGAGTATTTTACCTTCAGAATAATCATGTCATCGCGTCCTCTCTCGCTGGTATAGCCCTAGAGACAAGGGATTATAAAAGTGAGAAGGAGAATTTGGACAAAGGTCACTGCACGATCAGACCCTGATTACACGTTATACAGTGGTAACTCCATAATCTCGCAGCAGAAACTTATATTTGTTCAAAAATCATAACTGGTCGTACTCAGAGTAGAATTACAATCTTATATTTATCTGAAACTCACAATGTCTGAAACTCACAACTCCGGAGTAGAATTATAGTCTTGTTTGTCTGAAACTCATAACAGATCATGCCCGGACTAGAACTGTACTTTACCCGTATTCTTTTGCTACTCATTCTCTCTCTCCATTATCTTCAAAATTGTTCCTATGGAATTATCAGTGAAACTATCATTTTGATTACTCCTTTTTACACCTACAATCTTCCAAATGCAGCACTGCTCCACAACCTTAATCTTTGCCAGGATGGCCAATTCGCCTTTGTTCTATCTTACACATAACTGCAATCAAACTATCTTGAGACATACAGCAAAAAAAAATTAGGACTGACAGTACGGACTCCAATGAATTGTGGCTTAATTTAGAAGGTTATAAGGAGATTACTCTTTCAATTTACTCTTAAGTGATAATAGTTCTATGATGTATATTAAAATAGACTGGAAGATTAAATTTAACGCATAATATATTTAAGGGCAATATTTCAGATGTAGGTCGTCAGCTACAAAAAGAGCCGAGCGATTATTGTCAAAGAAAGATAAGCTCTCTTCAATTTGAACAGCATTTGCCATCATGATATTTCTAAACGAACACCGAAATTATTCTAGATTAGGACATTGGGACTAATGCAAAGTTCTTTCACAGAAACCATTCGTATTTACTTCAAATTTAAAACATATAGTTATAGAAATTAGTATCTAACAATGAGATAGCAGGAGTCATCGGGTCAAGAAGAGAAAAATCCCCAGTTACAATCTCACTCACATTCTCAGTGAAAAACAATCTCTTACAGAACAAGAACAAAATGTAGAAGCAACAGCAAGGTAGGAAACAATATCAACCAAAACTTTACAGGTTCAATTATTTTTTCCAATTCCTACAAAACGTATACATTACCATTAAAGGATAGGGGTAGGAAGAAAAAAAAAACCGAAAACAAATCCAACATATAAATCGAGTTGACATCAAATACAGGCAGGTGCTTGGTTTCATTTTCTAAACTACACAGATACTTCACAGCCATTTCTAGGGATTTTGTCATTTGATGTTGAGGAAAGCCTTGTGCACTTTCCTCCGTGTGATGCCCTACAACTTCACCATTTGAAGATGAGAAAACATTTTGTAAAGTAACCGATGGTTTGACATATCTTCTAGGGCATCGTCATAATGGTAAGTAACATCTCCATCACTAGAGCTTTTCTTTACGGGATGGTGAGCGAGCTAAACCCGTGTGCAGGAATCTGAACCTAATCCTCATACTGTTTCAGCTTACAATTTATACAGATAAAAATAGCCACTTCGTCTCTATCCTAGCCCAAAAAGTGGTATGTGCCGCTATTTTACAAGGGAACAAAGAAAAATGGGTATGGAGATTCCACGCAGGTATTATGCAACAGGGTTTTCAAAGGAAAATCATCTAGATCAAATAGGGCATTGATAGAGAAGTCATCTCGATCCAAACCAACTACTAAGCTCATAGAAAAAGGTTGGGGAGATGACAGTGGCCTGGCAGGAGAAAGCACTTTCCCAGGGCGTAGAATGTCACATTTTGCCAACCTGAATATTGACATTAGTGACTCAATTAGCCATTTCAAAGGCAGGTTCTTACTTATGCATTACTCGCGTGTCCAGCTCTGGAAGCGTCACTTTCTGTCACACTTGCATGTATGCTGCAAACGTTACTAAGCCACAGGATGGAGCTCTCCATAAGATCATACTTGCATGTATTAGGCATGCTGCCAGCGTTCATCCTGAGCAACAGGATGGAACTCTCGATATCATACTCAAATTTGTGATTTCCATCACGTAAGATGAACCTTTTACTGCTTGAAAACAACGAAGACATGGAGAGAGACATGAATTTATGCTTGTAATGTTTAAGAAAAAGAAGGGTAAAAGAAATTTCAGAAAAAATAAAGTTTTATTTTACACTCATTTAAAGAAGAAGATCGACTTGAAAAGTCTGTTATACAGCAATACTGTGTAGCAGTGTTTGAGGATGGAGACAAGATGAAGAAGGGACTGAGAGCTGGATGTAGAGTGCCTTCGGAGAAGAGGAGGTTAACCCTATAGAAACAAGAAGAGGGTGTAAACTTAGACAGACGAACTCTAAATGATTGTTGATTAAACCTAGTATGACACTTTCAACACACAATGGACAGACTAACTACAGTTGCAAAGAGAAGAGGCAAAATAAGAAAAGGTAACAAAAACTATACCACCCCCACACACATTTCTGCAAGTTTTAGTTATGTGTATAATACAAATTTGTGTCCTCAGTAGCATATGCATTGCATAGATAAACCCCTAAAGCATTACTGTCATACCGTAAGATAACTCTGCCAATAGACCTTAAACAAACTAACTTTTCATACATACATTCGTCAAGACCGTGTCCCAAATCCATTTAGCCTATACAAGAATATAAGTGGAGACATGTATATATGAAAATAAGAAAAGAAATGATTGCTAGGAGCTACCACACATATTTTACCCCATTTTCTCTTTTACTGTTGAATCCAGAGATATCAACTAGACACAGAAATTCACCTCATACATCTTTTTGATCTTTTGATCATTGAACCAAAGATTTTCGAACAGGTACCCAATGATCAGTACAAAGCGACTGTACCCAACATCAAAAGCTTTATCACCATTAGTAATCAAAAGTTGCATTTCACAAGATGCAAGTCCATCAAAACAATAACCACCAAATCTTGTCAACAAACTTCAAAACTCTCCAGTCCCACGGGTTTAAGAACTATAGAAGAAATGATCACTTGAGGCACCAAAATGTATAAGGTCTGCCAATGAACGTGTTAACCAAATATACCTCAACTGTAAGTATAATATCGCAGCAGAAACACCCATCATTGATATACTAGACATCTAGAACATCATCCATAATCCATGATCGATCATAGAACCTTCCTTCTCAAAGGCATTCAAACTTTCAAAGTGTGTCTTGTAGCTTAACTGCATAACAGTGAAGTGCCACGTCCACAATCCATGATAGATTATAGAAACTTCCTTTTCAAAGGCATTCAATTCAAGCTTTCAATTGTGTCTTGCAGATAAACTGCACAATGCGCCAAAGATATGACATTGATGTATCAAGTGTGATAAACCTCTATAACAGATCACATGATACCCATAGATCACGGCACAAGGTTGGTATTATATACATATACATAAATAATGCAAGCACAACATCAACTAGTACTCCCCATTTAAGTCTAAAAACCATTAAGATATTCAAAAGATAATCATCCAACTCCACAACATACTCCAAAATAGAATTGCATGTTTACGATAATGAACAGTAACAAGAATTGGTCTCTGTATCCAGACTGATTCCTCCAATAAGCACATCTATAAGAAGATTCTCCACTTACATCTAAATTCATCGCAATCAAGCTTCAAAGTGATGGGACATTGCTGTATACCTTCCAAAACAAAAGTGAGTCATACACATACGAAGAAAATATCCACACACAATCTTCACACCCACCATGCATGACTTCACATAATTCCTTTCTTCAGCCACAAATACTTCTCTTCAATCCATCGAGAAATGACCCCCCACATTAATATCTAGAACGGAACCTAAACTAGACACAGTAGACTTAAATACTTAACCAACCTAAAGGTAATTGCAGAATCGTAAAAGGGAGAAACAAACTAATTTGTTGCTTTGTCACATAGCTATCTTACTGCTCCATCATTCTTCAAGAACGTGTGACAAATCTGCAAATATAGTTATAGAATAGGTAAATTAATGCCTAAAACTAGTAATAAAAATGTGACAATTCTAGAAAAACTATGACAACAAAGCATTTGACCTTACCAAAAGTTTAGCCTAGTAGTAATAGCCACCTCCATATGAGCGGTCACCACCCCCATACCTTGATGAGTATGAACTACCGGCATACTGTTACATAAGAAGGAAAAAATTAGTACGAGGAAATAGATAAAAATAAAAGATAAAAAAATATGATCTTCGTACAAAAGGATTGGCACTTACATCTGAACCATAATAGTCTCGTGAATATAAACCATCGTGAGGCCCATAGGCATCTATCAATCAATGAAATAAGATAGAAAAGTGAGTTCACTAGATGTTTGTACAATTACATCACCAAGAAAAGTATATCAAACCTCGATAACGAGCTTCACGGGAAAGTGCAGCCGTATCGGGATTTTCAAAACGTGGACGGATTCTGCTAGGCTCCAAATATCCAGGTTCGTAGTCCTGAAGCCCATACATGAAAGCACAGTTATTATAACTGATACCAAAGAAAAAGAAGAATGGAAAAAGATAATGGCATCTCTACCTACCAGCATGGAAAATGGTCGTTTTGTACCGTGTCCAGAATCATTATACATATAAGGGTCATGAACAAAATGTCTACCATCAAAAGGTTGGTGAAACTCTTCTTCGGCCATAAATGGTGGTCTCCTAGGCTGGATGGATTTCCCACCGCCTTGCAAAGGGACACCAGGCCTGGGCCTACTACGATCAGGTCTAGACGTGGGTGCAGTTTGAGGTGAAAACTTGTCATCATACCCCCTTCTTCCTCCTGCTTTGGTGAAAAAGAAATGAGGGATCGAATTAAACACAAAATTCTTAAAGCTATTAGAGTAAAAATAGTTTAAGTGGTAAATCATAGTTTGCCATTAATGATTACCTTCAAAAGCAAATCTTCCACTTTGACCAGCATGTGAGAAGAAGCCTCTGCCACGTTGGGAATTACGGTTGAACTGTTGCCCACCTCGTCCAAATTCTCTACCTGTCAAACAATAAGTACCGATTAAGCGTGAAATATTTTTGGGGGACTTAATACATAAGTATGTAACATGGACATGACGTATCTTAGAAATAATCATGTCTCAGACACGTGTCCAACTCTATTTACAGGGTACTTTTCTTTTTTTCGCCATGCACCAGACACCGCTATGCGTGCCCGTGTCAATGTTGTATATGATAAAACAAACTTTAGATCCTGTTTGGCATAGCTTAAGGTCCCGATGAGCTTTTTTCTAGTAGATCCTTTGCCAAAGAACTTTTTAATCTTAAGAGGCTTGGATGGTGATTGCTAATACTAGACCAAAGAGTTAATATCTGACCAAAATAATACATACTTAATTCTGAAGTAGCAAAATAAATTTGGACAGGCCGGACTAATATTTAAAGAGCGATTACCAAGAGCCACTAAAAATTCTACTTACTGGATTTTGATAAAATCAACTTTGAAACGTATATTATTTAATACGACAAATGCTCCAGACTTTCAGTATATATGTACTAGAAAGTGACAAAGCGCTATAAGGCGGTTTGATTTGTACACTTTTTAAAATGTGACAAGCGAGTCTTCAAGAGAATAAATTACCAAATCTAGAAGAATTTCCGCCAACAGCACGACCAATTCGAAACCCACCACGCATGCCACCCTTCACAGCTTGAGTCTTGGGTAGAGGACTTGAAAGTCTCACTCTCACTCTTGCCTATAAAAATCAACAATTTTTCGATGTTATAATGGAAGAACTAGATCTATTATGTAAAAGATAAACGAGACAAACTATGATTGTAGCAACAAGAAAAGAGGCAGAACTATGATTGTAGCAAAAAGAAATGGACAATACCTTTGACTTTCCTTCGCCCAATTCCGTGTTATTTAAGGCCTCAGTGCACGCGATAGCAGCTTCGTGTGTAGAGAAATCAACAAACCCAAAATCCTTCCGCTTAGCAGAAGGTTTGTTTCTTGCTAGTGAAATGCGTTCAATTTTCCCAAACCGTTTGAAATGCTCAGTAACACGTTCTTCATCCCAATGTGGTGGAAGTCCATCCACAAATACAGTCTTCACCTGGGCCATAATCTCAGGGTCTGGTTCACGTAATGGTTCTGCAAAAGCTACTTTGACAGTTCTTTCAGCATGGCCGAAAATAACATCTGGCTTCTGAAGCCTCTTGTATGCATTCATTGCATCAGCATGGCAGGAGAACTCGACAAAGGCAAAACCACGACTTAGATCTTCACGTCGAGCATCTGAAACAAGAGTCATGTTCTCGACGCCTTCAACTCCAAATTCCTTCATCCTCTGCTTTATCTACAAAGCCACACAAAAAAGCAATAAATAAAAAATGAAACAATCAAACCAGACAATACATGTTGAGGCTCCCTTGCTTCAAACATCAACTCATACATGGATATATCAAAGGTTCAAGGGACTTGGATAGATCATTTTTGAGGAAAAAATCAAACAGCTATACATCATTACATATCTATTATAAGGAAAACATTTTCAATACATCAGACATAAACAATGTATTTTTATGAAAAAGTATATCACATTTAAATAATAAATAACAAGATATCAAACCAGAATATTGTATACACCTTGATATATTCATAAGATATCGACTATATAGGCCAACCCCTAATGAAATTTCTGTATTTTGCAAAAAATTGAAGCAAAAGCATATATCAGACGATATCTCTATGCCATATCCGAATTTGGATTGACTGCTATATCAGTAGAATTTGGTATTTAACTATTGACTAAATAAGAATCTTACAGCTTCTTTTGTCCAGGAATTGCAGATATTGCCCACAAAAAGTGTATCATTGTCATCGCTGGTAGAAACCCCACATCGTTTTCCACGTATCTGCCAATAAAATCTATTAGAACTAAACTCCTTGAGATTTAAAATCTCTGAAACATATAGAGAAAAAAAGGTTCTTAGTTCTTACAATGGGAGTTTTCAACTCCGATAAAGCCCGTTTAGCATGCTCCTTGTCGGCAAACTTAACAAAAGCATACCCTCTGTTTTTTTTTGTCAACGGGTTCCTGTGCAATCGAACCTCGATAACTTCTCCGACCTTTTCAAACACCTCCTTAATATCATCCTCAACAGTTTCACGATCCAACCCGCCAACAAATATCTCTTTCTCTTTCTTTATCTTCCTCTCTTTAGCAAATATTTCCCTCTGTTCCTCTTCGTGACCAGCTTCATCTTCGGGCTCTGATGCATCTTCTTCAGCACACTCTTCATTTCCTGGCTCTTCAAACCCTTCTTGTTCATTAAAATCCTTTAACCCCTCAGCAGGACCCCCATGCTCTTCCTTCTCAAGTTGAGTCTCTTCAGCATCGTCTGCATTTTCCTCGGGGTCTTCTTCTACATTAACCTGAACCTCCTCCCCTGAGTCTTTAAAAACGTTAACGACAGTCGCATCAGGGATCTCTGCGTCAACAATAGGCTCTGTCTCTATAGAGATTTCTTCATTCACATTCTCTTTCACCACAATAATTGGTTCTTCCGTCTTGACAGATTCTGAAGCTTCTGCAATAGGTTTTTCCTTAATAGGAGATTCCTTCGACTTTACAACAGCAGCTTTTCCCTTGTTTGGAGATTCCTTCACCTTTACAACAACAGATTCTTTCTCCTTTGCTAGTACGTCAACATCTGCAACGGTGGGTTCTTTCTCTTTTGGTGATTCTCCAACCTTTGTTTTTGCTGACACAGCTATTTTGGGAGTTTTCTTTGCTGAAGAAGCTTTGGTTCCAGTTGGAGTTTTTTTAACTGCGGGTTTAGCTTTTCCAGGTGTTTTCTTCACAGCAGGTTTAACCGTTTTCGTTTCTGGAGTTGCTTTTACTTCTGGCGTGGTTTTTACTTCAGGAGTCACTTCCAGAGTAACTTTTACTTCAGGTGTCTCTGCTTTTACTTCTGGAGTGGCTCTTACTTGAGGGGTCACTTCAGCGGTAACATTCACTTCAGGGATCACTTCTAGGGTTGCTTTTATCTCCGGGGTTGTTTTTGTTTCTGCTGTTAGCACCTTTGGTATAGCCTGAACATTCTCAACAGGTGCAGTTGCTTCTTCAACTACCATTCATTCATGGAATAAAACAGAAGTTCAGAAAGAAGGAAAGAAAACACATCAAACACGTCTCAAACCAATTGATAGATATTCCTAACTAGAAATAATATTAACTTTAAGTCGGAGTTCTCTTGACCAGTTTTCAATAGTCTTGGCGTAAATCAAACATATCTTGCTTAAAACTAAGGGCATGTTTAGATAGCCCGCAAAACAAAGGCCCGATAAAAGTAGCTACTCGGTAATTACATAAACAGTATTTTCATGGCAGTCGGTACACCCAGGGAACTCTTTAACACCATGTTTCCAAAGTACGTATCGATTGTAAACCACTGAATTTCAAACCCCAATTCTTCAGTAGTATTGGGTTTGCAAATTTGGGGATTTTACGACATTAATCCCAAATAAATTTGATAATATCGATCTACTTTTGCAAATTACATACCAAAAGCTCCCTCTCTAAATTACAATAACGCAGAAAACTACAGATCAAAATTAACAAATTAGGGTTTAGTTACAGATACCTTTCGCCACGGGCTTCGCAACCGTCTTCGAAGTCGTCGCCACGGCTTTTGCAGTCGGACTTGCCTTCACCTGTTTAGGCTTAGGTTTAGGTTTAGGTTTAGGCTTCGCCGTATCGGAGGGTTTAGGAGGAGTTTTCTTCACTGGGACCTTCTTGGTTGTCCCAACTTTGGGGGTTTCTGTAGGTTTAGCTTTCATGATTCTGGGATTGAAAAAACAAAGATTGGGATTTTAGGGTTAGGGTCAGGAGAAGGATCGTAGAATTGGGAATGATTTTAGGGTGAGAATTTGGTTTGCAAAAACCCTAATTATGTGAATGAGGGAGGTGAAGCGCAGAGATGGGAAGATTGTAGAGTGAGAGAGGTAATGTGGAATGAGAGGTGAGAATTACGGTGAGTATTAGCAACACTGTTGTATGTACTGATGAATACTTTCTGATATGAAGATACATGGTATATGTCAGGATGGCCGAGCGGTCTAAGGCGCCAGACTCAAGTTCTGGTCCTCTCACGAGGGCGTGGGTTCAAATCCCACTTCTGACATTTTAATTATATTTTTGGCGAAATTCAAGATGTAAAATGAGTCAAAACTTACGACATCAGGATGAATGGATGATCAACAAACAATTTCTCATGAAAAAAACATCATACAAACTTCAAGCTTCCATAGAACGATTGATGCCTGTGTCAAGTTTTGTAAGAAGTGAAATCTCCCTTACGACTTTTTTCAACAAATTATGGATTACCAAGTACTGACCAAAAAGTAATCCTGAACCTCTCATTTTACTTTAATTCGTACATAAACCAAATATTTCTTACTGTTCTTCGAATTCTAATCACATGGACAATCATATTTCCCCTCCTAATCCCACCCTTGATATTGATAACACATCTACTCCTAGTTCATCTTCTTCTCACCAAAGTAAAGATCTCCTAGGTTTAACCCCTGAAAGGCTTTTGCCTTCATCACATATTCATCCATATGACCCTCAGGATGATGATGATTTCATTGACTTGATTTTGAGTTTAGTCAGGATGATAAATGTAGTAGCCTACTCGCAGCCTTCGACAGTCGAAGCCCACTTCACAGAGATTCCCTGAATCCAAAGCTTCGACACCAGGCAAAGCCTCGAGGACGGATTAACACATCGCAATAGACATTCTTCGACCATATCTACACATGGTCAAAGTGTGACAAGACATACAGCCAGCTCACCAGACAAGCCGTCGTAATGATTGGCCTTTACAGCTACAGTGACAGACCGACCACTGCGCCACAGTGCCGAAGTACAGAGACACATCAGACAGCTGTCACAGTGACAGTACAGACAGGACCGACGCCCATATCCCGCCGGGATTTCCTGACAGTAATCATGTAATCCAGACCCACACTTGGTGACTCAGCTTCCTATGACTCTATAAATAGGGAAGAGGGGAAACCAAGAGGAGGTTAGAAAAATCATCTCCAGCCCGTTACATTTTACCTTCAACCTCCCAGTACACATTGTATTCGAACCCTCTAATTACTCTTCAGTAACATAATCTTTCTTAAAAATCCTCATCAGAGGTCGCAGAGAGTTACATTCGGGCCTCTACGCAAGTATTTGTCTTTAGTTAGTTCTTACTTTAGACCAATCGCTTGTATCCCTTTTATAGAAGATTGATTCATGTTGTAAGAACCAACTTCACCTCTAAACGAAGTTAGATCCCTACAATTGGCGACGTCTGTGCTTCCCACCCTACCAATCCTTTTTTCCTTTTCTCCCCCCTTTATTTTTCAACAATCTACTGCTCCTCTTCAAATGACACCTACACGCTGTTCCAACTCAACCCAGGTGGGCAACTCCATTGACGGTGTAGCTGCCCAAATAGCTCTATTATCTCAACAAGTCACTCAGGTAGAGGAGCGCCACCAGAACCAACTAAGCCAGAAACGTGAAAGCCACCGCTTGGCGATGGAAACTGAACAGAATCGTCGCTTGGACGATGAAAACAGACATAATAGAGCAATCGATAAGCTGCGCAATACCGTCAGAGAACTACAGAGATTACAGCCCTTGGAACCTGCTCGCCCATCCCAAGCACCAGACCCATCGCGCGTATCTGCCTGCGCGCCCGCCTAGGACCCTCACCAAACCTCGAGATACCCCCAGTTCACACCGATGCCGAAGGTTTTCCCCGTACTATTCCCCCAACCGGCTTTATCCTCCTCGGGATTCACCCCACAAAAGACTTTTCTGACTCAACCCTTCGCTCCTCCAGACACCCAAACGTCGTCCTGCTCGAGAACGGCTCGGGGAACGCAGTGCTGATTTTATACCACATGCTCGACCTCACAACCTTTGACTTCACCAATCTCCCCCTCATCCTGCATATGTTACACAATAGGACTTCGACCACAAAGTACAACCATTCATTCGCGTTAGCGCAAGCTCAGCCAAACACTCCTGGAGCCGCCTCAATAACCCGATTTGCCCTAAACTTTTGGCTATTGAAATACCCTCTAACTTTCGTGTTCCCAAACTAAACAAATACCGTAACACAGACCCTAAATCCCATATCCTCGAATTCTAAAATTCCCTGAGTCTCTACTCCACGGCTAACTACCAGTTATGTCACCTTTTTCCAATGAGCCTTACTGACAACCCCCTTCGATGGTACCACAAGCAGCTATCACAACTTTTCATTGCCTAGTTTGCCTTCAACAAAGATAGAGAGGTCAGAGTTGATGCCCTATTCAATTTCAAAAAATCTGACAGTGAGACTCTCGAAGCCTTCACCAGGAGATTTCTCGACGAATCCCGGAAAATAGAGAACCTTGATTGCTCAAATGCTATTCTGGCATATTCAAATGCTCTGTCTGATCACAACCGAGTAAAAGAACACCTAGTCCTCCACAAACCAAAAACACTCAAAGAGATGCTCTTGAAGGTCAATGGCTATATCGATCTCGAGCACCTTCAGGAGTCCCACAAACAGAGCCAGCCTTTGCAAATAACAAACTTTAATAAACCTCGGCAACACCCTCACTCTGTTCCCACACCCCAGATCGCTCCTGTCTCACAGGAGACTGAGAGCCTCAAATGCCCAACATTAATAACAGCATCGAAGCTCGCAAGAACCGACCAAGGCCTATTTTGCCTACACTAACTCCCCCCCCTCAGCACCCTTCTACCAAACATACAAGCAGATCCCATTTGGCGCGTCCCTCTTCCCATCAAAGTCAAACCAGGCGAATCTTACCGCGTCAATCACAAATGCAACTGTTACCAAACCAATAAATGATTTACCCTTCAACGCTCTCTCGAATTTATCTTCAGAGCAGGACGTTTGCACCAGTATATTGCTGATCTTCAAAGCTACCTCGATGGGTCTTACCTCAAATCTCTATACACTCCTACTACTGACCCAGCTGAGGTGCACATCTACAAAATCAATCTTATCGAAGTCAACAACATAGACAGTTGACATTCTAAGAGAAAACGAAAGCACATCGAAGAATGTTACAAGCTCACCTATCACGAAAAATTCCCTACCCTTCTGCCAGAATCAAGCCGTTACCCTCGTCTCAAAGGTATTTCTTTTATCGACTGTGATACTTCACACGTTTGTTTCCCTCATTCCGATCCATTAGTCATCATCATTAAGATTGAGAACCTCATCCTCCATACAATGCTCATAGGCACAGGGAGCGCAGCTGATGTCCCCTTTCTCCAAACAATCCAAACCATGAAGAAAACAGACCTCATAACTGCTGCCAATATCGAACTAAAAGGCTTTAATGGATCAACCGAAGTCGTTGTTGGCCGTATCAGCCTACCTGTCACCACAGCCCCCATTACCCTTCAAACCAACTTCATCGTCATTGACAAGAAGACCGAATACCTTGGTATACTCGAACGATATTGGCTTTACACCATGCGAGCCATAACTTTGACCTACCATCAGACCCTTCGATTCAGCAATCACGAGAGGACTTGGAATTTGAAAGGCTCTCAATTCCTTGCCCCCTCATGCGAGCACCCAGAGATCGACCAAGCTCGAAAACTTGTCAGCCGCCCATAACAATCACAATATCTTTCTTTCCCTTTGACTTTGACAGATACCACCTCACCCATCGAACCCACTATTTATATCGAACTCGACGGTCCTGGTCGGGGTACATTTATCATAACCTTCCTCAATGAGCCAGAACGCCTTGAACATTCAGAGGTCCTTCGAGCAAACAAAGATATCTTTGCCTGGATATTTCAGGAGATGCCTGGTGTCGACCCTAACCTGGCATGCCATCACCTCGATCTCACCCCCTATTCCTCAGCAGTCAAACAAAAGAAGCGTAACTTGGTACTACGACTTCGAGAAGCAGTGAACCTTGAAGTGGGCTAGCTCATAACCGCAGCTTTATCAGAGAAGTGAAGTACGCAGACTGAATATCAAACATTATGGCGGTCCCGAAGAAGAATGGAAAGATCAGAATCTGCGTCGACTTTACAGACCTCAACAAGCACACATCAAAGGACAGTTTCCCCCTCCCAACTATCTCAGTACTCCTCGATACCACTGCCGGACACAAGCACCTATCCATGATAAACGCAGCTTTGGGTTACAATCAGGTACCCCTCCTCCCCGAAGATCAACTTAAAACTTCCTTTATAACTGAACAAGGCCTTTACTGTTTCAATGTTATGCCATTCGGCCTTAAAAATGCCAGAGCCACCTACCAACGCCTTGTCACAACCATGTTTAAACTTTTGCTTGGCAAGTCTGTCGAAGTCTATATCGACGACATGTTATGCAAAAGCCTTCAGAAAAATACCCATATCCAATACCTAACAGAAATCTTCTCAATACTTCTCACGTATAATATGAAACTCAACCCAGACAAGTGCCAATTTGGCATGTCATCCAGAAAAATTTGGGTCACCTAATCAGTAAACGCGGGATTGAGATTGATCCCACCCACATTCGAGCCCTCATAGACATGCCTTCGCTTCGAACTAAAAGAGACGTCCAAAAAGTGGCTGGCAGATTAGCAGCCCTCAATCGTTTCATTTCTAAATCTTCAGATCGATGTGTTTGGCGCTTTTTCCTTTTACGAGATCAGGGCATCCACAAAGTAAAAAAGAAAAAAACAATCCAAAGATCAGCTGGACCCCTGAGTGCGAACAAGCCTTTCTCGAACTCAAAACTTATCTTGGCCGTCCACCCATTATTAACACCCCTATGGAAGGCGAAATACTCTATTTATACCTTGCTACCACATAAACTTCTATCAGTGCAATGCTCATTCGACTTGATTCCAATATCGAAAAACCTGTATATTTCATCAGCAAAATTCTAACCCCTGCAGAAACTCGATATTCAAAACTTGAGCGTTTGCTCCTCACACTTGTCTATTCAACCCGTAAGCCCAAACCATATTTTCAGGCTCACCCCATCCGTGTTATTACAAGTTACCCCCTTCGAGAAGTACTCAGTGAAAAAGAAAAACCCAGATGAGTGCAACAGTGGTCTGTATACTTTGACGAACACGACATTACCTTCGAGAAACAAATATCCCAAAAAGGCCAAACAGTAGCAGACTTTCTAGCTGATTTCCCGGTCGAAGATATTGCTGGGAAGAACACGAAGATGACCTATCAGAAGACTAACCTAAAATAATAGATCCCTGGGACCCTCTCACCGGCTGACATTTATTCACAGATAGATCCGTCGGACATAATGGCTCAGGAATTGGTATTGTCTTGGTAACACCCACTAATGACCGTATAGAGAAAAGCTGTCAAACTTACCTTCGAATATTCTAATAATGAAGCAGAGTATGAAGCCTTGATCCACGGCCTCGACCTCGCACTCGACCTCGGCATTCCCAAACTTGCAGTTTTCACGGATTCCCAACTTGTTCAGAGACATTATACAGGAGAAAACCAAGCTAACGGTCGCATGGCTGACTACGCTCTTTTTGTGCGACAGCGCATGAACCGGTTCCCTTAAAAATCCACAATCACTGATTACCCTCGAGGAGAAAATAGACATGCACATGCCCTCGCCTACATAGCAGCTATGCTCGGACAATCAGAATCTTAGACCCTCCATATTGAAGTACTCGAACGCCCAAGTATTGACCAGATGGAAATCAATGTCATCATTACTGGGGGTGAGAGTCACGATTCAGATGATTGGCAAACACCGTTTCTTCATTACCTTAACAATGCCACCCTCCCAGATGATCCCAAAGCCAAAGGTTCGCTGCTAGAAAACTGCCGCAGATACATTATCCACAAAGATGAACAACATCGCAAATCCCCAAATGGCGTCCTCCTTCGATGCATATCCCAAGCCGAAGCCTCTCAAATCTTAGCCGAACTTCACGAAGGAACCTGCGGTGCTCACACTGTTGGTCGCTCTATGGCCCTTCGAACTGTCACCCAAGGATTGTTTTAGCCCGATATGAAAAAATAAGCTTCAGAATATGTAAAACATTGTGACAAATGCCAGTGCCACACTCATGACATCCATTTCCCCTCTCAAGACCTCCATTTCAGTCAAGTTTCCTGGCCATTCAAAAGATGGGCCATCGATCTCATTGGTCCCTTCCCAAAAGCCTTGGGTAGCAGAAAAAATATCTTCCTCGTAACCGATTACATCACCAAATGGGTAGAAGCTGTACCACTATGCCAAACCAGAGAAGAAGAAGTTATCAAATTTTTATGGGAAAACATCATCACTCGCTTCGGCTGCCCCCACATGATTTAATGCGACAATGGTCCTTAATTCGTTGGCAGCAAAGTTAAAAACTTCCTCAAAAAACACAACATCATTCTTTCACCCTCCACACCTTACTACCTCCAAGGCAACGGTCAAGTCGAAGCAATTAACAAAACCATTATCGATGGTCTTAAGAAGAGAGTCTATGCAAAGAAAGGACGATGGGTTCAAGAGTTACAACATACCCTCTAGGCCTATCGAATAACCCCAAGAAAATCTACGGGATTTATCCCCTTCCTCCTAACATATGGAACCGAAGCTATATTACCAACTCAATTCAAAGTACCCACTCGAGACCCTAACCTCCCAGACGAAGATAATGAGTTTGAACTCACATGCAACATGTTATGGATCGATGAAACCAGAGACCGAGTTATCGCCAATCTTGGCCGCTACCACACGTCACTTTAGAAATCCTACAATAAAAGAGTTTGACCACGGAGTTTCAACATTGGAGATCTAGTACTTCGACGTGTCAACCAATCTTCGAAACCTTGGAATGCCGGCAAGTTAACCGAATCTTGGGAAAGACCTTATGTCGTCTACGATAAAATAGACAAGGGTTATTATTACTTAATGACGGAATACGAAGAGCCTTTACCAAACCCCTGGAATACAATACAGCTGGTCTCCTATAACAAGCCATGTCTCCAACCATGTACAACTGATGTAATCCATAACATTCAATAAACAAGTTTTTCCACCCTTACTTCGTCTCCTGTTTTATTTTGAATTTCTGGGTTTAACTTAGGTATCATGTCAACCTTCGACCCGACTGGTACTTGAGGGTAATCTCGAGATATTTTAAGCTCCCAATTTTGAGCAAACTCGAGGGGCAAGGATGGTCCAAATACCAGACCCTCAGGGATGCATTGGGGGCGATCAGATATGCTTCACTGTGGCTAAGGCCTCCGAAGTCATGTCCATTTTCTTGTTTCTTCTAAGTATCATGTCAACCCTTCGACCCGACTGATACTTGGAGGCGACCTTGAAATGCTTAAATTTCCAATTTTGAGCAAACTCGAGGGGCAAGGATGGTCGCAAGACTGGACCCTCGGGGATGCATTGGGGGCGATTAGATATACATCGCTGTGGCTAAGGCCTTCGAAGTCTAGTCCTTTTCTTGGTTAATCTCGGGTATCATGTCCACCCTCACCCCGACTGATATCTAGGGGCGACCTTGAAATGTTCAAATCTCCAATTTTGAGCAAACTCGAGGGGCACAGATGGTTGAAAGACCGGACCCTCGGGGATGCATTGGGGGCGATCAGATATACTTCGTCTTGGCAATGAAACCGTCGAAGTCCAGTCCTTTCTTGGTTTACCCCGGGTATCATGTCCACCCTCGCCTCGACTGATACTTGGGGGCGACCTTGAACTGCTCAAGTTTCTAACATTCGAGCAAACTCGAAGGGCACGAATGGTCGAAAGATCGGACCCTCGGGAATGCAATGGAGGCGATAAGATATTGCTTCGTTGTATGTTATATCATACTAATCAGGACGTTTGCACCAGTATATTGGGTCGAAACCCAGGCACATTAGGCCTCCTTACCCTCGATGATAACCTCTAAACCCCAAACACAAAATGTCCTTCCTAGACTCTCAAAAGGGAAAAACAAAGTAAAGTGGGCAGAGATCAAGTGACTTATCTGTGGTTAGCAGTACTACCCTCGAACCAGCAAGATCAAAACAGCAGATGCAATAATCACTCCCAAGTTCGAAATGGCATACGTTCTCTTCTCCTCACACTCATTGATTTTCATAGTAAACCGTACAGTAATTACTCTCCTCACACTTATATATCTTTCGAAAAACCAAAAACCACATTGATTTTCTAACCACTATCATTACCACAACCCCACTACCCTGGCTTTTCGGCTACAATATGTTTTGACCTATGAACCCCTCGTATCTCCCATGTGCGAACAACATCCTCACTTCAAACTGCCTACAAAAGCTGAAGTTTCTCGAACCTTCTTTCCCCCCACTCGAAACTAAACAATCAAATCCAAACAGTCACATCATAATATTTTCTGTAATACGAGTAAAACATTATCATTACTTTTTGTACACTGCCCCAGGCGCACGTACCAGTCTAGCAGACCAGCTGTCTGGGTTGTCAGAACGGCTATTCAAATCAAGCATAACCTTCAACACAATCCTCGAACACGAGTACTTGACCATTCTACGTCTCGAACAAATCTTCAACAGATAGCCTCAAATTCACTTATCTAATATATCAACCTTCAACATACAACACATCCTTCAGTTCAAAACCTCGCGCCACCCTTATTTCAGCAGAATACCATTTTTTTTTCATTAAACAAATAATTTCGACCCTTCAACCGAATACAATCATAAACTACAACCATTCAAAAAATTATGCTTACAGATAATTTTTTTAGCTTCGACACACTGCATCTTTCACTTCGAGCAATTCATTTTTATCGTCAAACAACACAAACAATATATTATGACAGTTGCATAATCAATTCAACGATTCAAGATACTATGTCCAGAATTCAGATTATATTACTACTGCTCACAATTCAACAAAGCAAGTTATTCCAAGAAACCATTTTCATTCAGAAAGGAAGAAAACATTATAAGCCTTGTGCAGAGAAAGTAAAAAAGAAACAAAGCAAAGGAAAACAGCAACACGAAAACATATGACAGAGGACCCTAGTTATTAGCGGGATGCTCCTCTTCAGCCACGGCCGCTGCATCTTCATCCTCTTGGTCCACTATATCCTCTGCGAAGCCTTCGAGAAGAGACAGCCGATGGCCGGGTAACGGCCCCATCATCTGTATTATTCCCTACCAGTATGCGAAGGGCATGCCAAAGATTGGTGCCCCAGGTTCCACCTCAAAAAGGTCTAGCATTTCAGCATCAATATCCTTCTCTATACCAAATCTCCGTTGAAGACCCAACAAGGCCTCCTGGATTCTCCTGGCTCTCACTGCCGCTTGATTTTCCTGAACGGGTACATTTTCAGCCATGTTGATCAAAACAAATTAAAGAGGCGGATAAAGAAATTCCCTCCACCCTACCCCCTTTTATACCCACAAACACACTACAACTTTCCCTCTTCCCTAACCGAATTAATGACAACCTTCAATTTCAAATTTTGAAAAGTTAACAAACAACCCTTCCAACTTCCTAGGCTTATCTGATTCATCGGTACCTGCATTCAAACTTCATTCCCGAGGTCTTCTAGTCGAGCATACCACCAACATCGAGCACTCGGCCATTATAACCATCGATCACCACAACAGCATCTCATCATACTTTCGACATAATTACTTCAGAACATCAAAACTCAGATCAGTATAGCATTCGATCATAATTACCTTCAAGCATATCATTATACCTCACGTCTATAAGAGTATTCATCTACATTCGTCTACATTATCAATCAGACACAGTAATACAAGTGTGTAGAAAATATTATGTCCATTCCAAATATCCGATCAAACAAACATAATACATTTCTACTACCACCCCAAACAAAAAACACCACACATAAAATAAAGACATACAAAGATACAAATATTCACCACATCAACCAGTAGCCCTACTTCCGGAAGGTCCAGCTCCGTTTGCTGTATTTTGCTCCTCGATGATCTCTTCTGCACAAATAATACTTTCGGCCAGAGCCATCAAGAAGAGATAGCGCCTTTCAGTAGTCGTAAAATGAAACCTCAGCTGTTCCCACAAATAGGCATAAGGATCACCATTGATGAACTCCTTAGGTCCTACCTCCACAAGGTCGGGCATGTCCCAGTTCAGATTGTGTTGCCGAAAAAACTTCATATGCAGTTCTGCCATCTTCCGCCCCACACGACGATCGCGGACGAACCCCATCCTCTTCTGGTAACTCGTGTTTGGCGTGGTATCCATTCAAATGTTCAGAATCATGAGAAAGAGCAGAAAACTATTATAAATGGAAAAGGATACAATATTCCTATACAATAACCCATACTTATAGCCTTTACTTTATTTATTACCCTATAACTACCCACACCTCTTAATTACCCTCTTTTATTACTTACCCAAAAACCAGCAGTCAAACCGCTCAGATTCCAAGACCGAACAGTTTTCTCAGCAAATACCTTTCCACCTAGCTTTGAGACCTTCATTGAGAGGTGGCGAATATAGTAGCCTACTCGCAGCCTTCGACAGTCGAAGCCCACTTCACAGCCTACTCGAATGTATCGAAGCCTACTCAATCCCTAAAATAGACTTCTCAGAGATCCCTTAAAGCCAAAGATTCAACACCAGGCAAAGCCTCGAGGACGGATTAACACATCGCAATAGACATTCTTTGACCATATCTACACATGGTCGAAGTATGACAAGACAGACAGCCAGCTCACCAGACAAGCTGTCGTAATAATTGGCCTTTACAACTACAGTGACAGGCTGACCACTGCGCCACAGTACTGAAGTGCAGAGACACATCAGACAGCTGTCACAGTGACAGTACAGACATGACCGACGCCCATATCCCGCTGGGATTTCCTGACAGTAATCATGTAATCCAGACCCACACTTGGTGACTCAGCTTCCTATGACTCTATAAATAGGGAAGAGGGGAAACCAAGAGGAGGTTAGAAAAATCATCTCCAGCCCGTTACATTTTACCTTCAACCTCCCAGTACACATTGTATTCGAACCCTCTAATTACTCTTCAGTAACATAATCTTTCTTAAAAATCCTCATCAGAGGTCGCAGAGAGTTACATTCGGGACTCTACACAAGTATTTGTCTTTAGTTAGTTCTTACTTTAGACCAATCGCTTGTATCCCTTTGATAGAAGATTGATTCACGTTATAAGAACCAACTTTACCTCTAAACAAAGTTAAGTCCCTACAATAAATACTTGCGGGATTACAATATGTTTATGAAGCTCATATCCTCGTTTCGGTATGATACTACTACAATTATGACGGAATTACAACGGATTTGGGAATTGCCTTATGGATTATATGTTGGATTTTCCATCTATACCGGCACTACTCTTCTGATTCGCGAGCACACATATTAATAGGCCGTATAGGTGTTATTGGTTGTCCCCAAACTTTACACCAAGTTAAGGTAGGTGGGACCTAGTGTTACTCTTTATTAGGGTTTGAGGGTATAATGGGAAGACCACTTTAACCTTATCAAGTTAAATATAAATAAAGTTCCTCTTGGAGGCTATAACACAAAAAACCATCCCATTGAGGTCTGCAACCAATCTAAGGGAAGACTCCACTCAAGAAAATGTGGTTTTCAAAGAGCATGAGAAGAGGTTAGTATTAATCTATTTTCTATATCCTATTGTTAATCATAACAATTGTATGTATTTCTAACAATTGGTGTCAGAGCTAGGATACAAAATACTGTAATTAATTATAGATGTTAAGAGAGAAAGAAACGAATTTGAAAATTGCTGTCAGATTTTTTCTGATCTGTACTTTAATGATTTGTTTAAGGTTGTTTATTTTTGAGAGACCAACTATTCTTCTCTTTGTTAATCGAGTCTCTCTCTCTCTCTGTACAAATTTTATTAACTTACTTCCCATATTGAGGTTTCCCTCTCTCTCCCCTAATTACACCGAATCGGAAGGTTTTTGGTGATATTCATCGAGTCTCTTACTTAGTCTCTCTCTCTCTCTCTCACTGTCTCTCACAACATTATATCAACACTCACATTTTAATAGGGTTCTTATTTTCTCTCCCAAAATCAGATTTGCTTTTTTCGGTGAAATTAGAATTGATCTTCCAAATCAGATTTGATCTTGTTGGTCCTTCTGCTGGACTCATGAGTTCTACTAAAGGATTTGATTATTGGACTTGCGATTTGAGAAAAGGTGTACTCAAATTGTTTTTAACATCAGATCCTTCTTGTCGATATTGGTTCAATGTTATTTGATTGTTGGGTTTGCGATTTGAGAAGAGATTGGTTTTCATAAAAATCACCATGAAGCTTCCCCAGTTTCAGTCATCATGATCAGTTATTCCAACCGAGCAACAAATTGATTAATGGTTTCGAATCTGTTATCTGATTTCTTCGATGAAGATAATATTTCCCTTATTTTATTTTATTTTAAGAATACAGATTTAGGAGTTATTCATAAATCTGATTTGCAAAGAGATTAGGAACTTGCATGTGGGTTTTCCAATTTGGGTTATGCTTGGAAGGTGATGCCTTGTTCTAAGTTTTTTCTTCAATGTCTCAATTCCTTTTGTTCTTTTTTCCTAAATTTGTTACGGTGGTATTGTTTAATGGTTATTGAACTGATTGTGGGAGTTCAGTGGCAGTTGTGATTGGTTTTAGAGAGTATTATTTCAGATTTATAATCTATAAATGGGTTTAAGACTTTGGTTTATTGGTATTTTTCAAGAAAAGTCAGTTTCAGAGGGAAATCCAACTTGTTTATGGGTTTTTTATGTTGAGTAGAGATCGCAGGAGGATTGTTTATCGAATATTACTATTGATGATCCATTTTATGGTTTGATCTTAATTTATACTTTTTGTGTTTATGATCATGTTAATCATTGTTGATATACAGTTTTTCATTTGGCATAATTTTAGGAGTAGAGAATGAGTTCTTCTTCTTCTCTCTTTCCCATAATATGTTTCTTTAATCCTAAAAACATCGAAATTCGTGTTTTGCATATACCGTAGTCTTTATTATTTTCATCTGTGGTTTAATTGTTAATATATATTGGCTAGGTGGACACTATCATGAGTAAAAGTTATCAAAGAAACTCTAGTATAAGAATATCCAATGTGTGTTAACCTTGTTAAGGGATTACGATAAATAACTAGTGATTAATTAAGTAATGAATCATTAATATTTATTATTAATTGGATAATAATATATGGCTTCAACTATACATATCATTCATGATATAGGGTTTTAATGCCCAAGGATCTCCAATGGGGTTTTAAGTGAGATCAAGTAGTCGTTAGGAAGACGGGATATAAAATAGGTAAATACACCTAAATGAGTTTTGTCCATGGAGTTGAACGTTTCTCTTAATGTTGAGACTCTCTCGTAAAGTCTCATTAAGACTATTTTACACTAATTAAACTTGAAATAATTAGACCACCCAAAGGAGGCTAAGAAACTTCTAATTAATTAGTGGGCCAAGATAGGCTACACGGTATGGGGAGATGAGGATAACCCTCAGCCCAAAGGTGAGGAAAGGTCTCGAGTTAAACTGTAAGTGGCCAGTCTAGTCTTGAGCGTGAGTGATTACCACTAGGGAGAAATGTATGTCAAATCACCACCCAAAGGAGGGATTCGATGATACATCGTTGTACCCGCAGAGCAAAAAAAAATCAATGCCTTAAATATTATATGCACTCTGACTCGACCATCCAAACCCCAGGTAGGATCGACATTAAAGACATCAGTTATCAATCTTTTAAAAGATCAAGTTAAATGTGAGTAAAATTATTTTTTTACACGTTCTTATATAAGTCATTGGTTTATGCAGCTATGGACCCTATGATCCAGAACCAATTGAATAATATTGAGACCTTGGCGAACTCTAACTACTCTAACTAGAAGCTAAAAATCCAGATTGCCCTAAGCTACCTTGATTTTGATTTTGTCCTCACTAAAGCTAAGTCCACGGATCTCACGGATACATATTATGATGCTGAGAAAGTGCTCTATGCTAAATGGATCAAAGCCAATAAAATGGCAAATCTCATAATTCGTTCTTTTATCGATCCTATTATGCGGGGCGGTATCGCTGAGAAAGATACCGCAAAGGAACTGTTAGATGTCATTAAGAAATAATTCGAGGGTTTCGTCAAGGGAATGCAGTACAGTAACTTATCTCAACTTTTATCGCCGAAGTATGACGGCAGTGGAAATGTGCGTTCACACATTCTAAAGATCTACATGTTAGTTCTTACCTTGAAAGAACTTGGTCTTACCGTTGATGATACATTGATGGTTCACTTAACAGTTTGGTATCTTCCACAAAAATTTGAGATGTTCCAAGTTCACTACTAAAATCAGGAGAAACTTGGGAAATGAATGAATTGATTGCAACATTGGTCTCTGAGAAAGAATGGCAAAAGAAAGGTAAAACAGAATTGGCTCATCTGAATACTTCTATGAATAGGTTGTTCGTTAATTCTCAAGGGAAAAAGAAGTTCAAGAGTCAAGGTTCTGCGAAGAAGAACAATTTTAAGTCTAGTTCAGGGCAGAGTTCTCATTCAGGAAATGAGAATAGGAAGCAGAATGCGACTCCATCAGCAACTAATTCATCAGCTATAAAATATTTCTTTTGCAAGAAGAAAGGCCATGTGAAGCAGAATAGTCATTCTTACAAAAAATGGTTAAATAAGAAATGAGGAGTTCGTCAGCAGGCGGCTGACACGGCCTGAGGAGCAGGTTTTCTTTGGGGATGCTTGACACTTTTCCATTGAGGTTGTTGGCATTTTTGGCTTGGTTTTAGACTCGGGTGCTACTTTAGATTTGATATGTACCTCTTATATTCCATCGATAAGAGGATATCTAGTTTCATTTTCTCGGTTGTACTCTTTCAGTTATTTATTTATTTTATTTTATGGCTTATATCGTCTATCTCTTGATCATTAATTTAGGCTTTACTATTATGTTTGTCTTCTAAGGCTAGTACTTCTTCTACTTCTAAATGCTCTAGTGTTCTGAGAAATCTTTAATGTTATGGCACAAACGACTAGGACATATTTCTAGGAAGAAGTTAGAGATTAAGGTTGTCCGATCAGATTGAAAAGGCGAGTATTATGGTAAGATCGATCAAGACAGTCAACATTAGGGACCATTCTATCAGTATTTAAAGGATCAGGGTATTATAGCCCAGTACACTACCCCTGGATCACCAGAGCAGAATGGTATTTGTGAACGCCGTAATCAAACTTATCAGAACATGGTTCGCAGTATGTTATATCATACTAATCAATTTACCAGTACTATTCAAGAGAGGTTATCTTTGACGAGGGCTCTGAAACTCAGAGTCTAACTGCTATTACGATCAGTGTTGCTATGCTTCTGCATTTATATGATATTGACATTGTGACGAGTAAGGTTTCAGACCACGTTATTCAGTTTTTTCCTCCACTCGATCTAGTTCAGCTTCTTATCGTCCCACCTCTAGCACAACCTCCTGCTTCTACTCGAGGATCCTCTAGAGAGAAGATCTCAACTATTTCTTCAGTTACCACTTTTATTCAGTTGAAGGTGATTTATTTGATTTTGAAGATCCAATATTTTTTAGTTTGGCTATGGCTGGTTATTTTACAGATCAGTGGAGTAATGCCATGACGGAGGAGATGGATTCTATGTCTTATAACTCTGTGTGGGAGTTGATGCCTTTACCTCAAGGATCTAAGGCAATTAAATGTAAATGAATCGTTGTATATACATCAATCAGAGTGGGAGACATTTTATATTTATGGTTTTGTATGTCAACGATATTTTACTCGCTAGCAGTGACGTCCGATTTCTTCAGCAGACGAAAGCCTATGACATGATATGTATGAGACCCGACATAAACATTTGTTGTTAGGATATTAGGAAGGTAGCATCATAACCCTTATATTATTCACTAACAGGTAGCCAAAAATGTTCTCTGTTATTTAATGAGGACAAAAGATAATTTATTGGTTTATAGAAGATCGGATGAGCTTAAGGTTTTGGGCTACTCTGACTCATATTTTGTTGGAGTCTCTTTAAGGATCGCTCTTTTACGTGGGAGTAGTTATTGGTTTAATTTATTTACTGCTACTGCACTAGGATTTTTTATCCATGTGGGAGTTATTCTCGATTATAATTTAGGTCGACATTCAGAATTGATTTTTAATTATTTAACTGCTATTATATTTGGATTCGTTATTATATGTGCATACATTCAGTTTAAATTATGTAATTGCAATAAAGTTTTAGATACGAGTGATTTTATCACATAACGGTTGTCTAAGTATCAAGTACCTATAAAGAATACTGAAAGGTTTCTCAAGTTTGCTTGGGCTGGATATAGGTAGGCTCCACATCCTTTGGCTTTCATTTCAGTATGAGCGATGGTCTTCGAATGACGGTTTGTCTAAATATTTAAATGACATGTCTCTAGTAAACACATATTGCAGGACACTAATGGAAATGTACCAACACATCATTAAGGTGTACATTTGCCATTCACACACTAAACTCCACAAGTAAATAAATTATACTTATTGGGGTTACTAGCCTGATGTCCACGATATGAATTAGGCATGTGCTCAAAGGCCTAACCAAAATTTATCCTTGAATCATGTTAGCCATCTTTATAGTCGTAGAGTGACAGTCAAGTTCGATGTAATATTGGCTTTGAAAAATTATCATGTGGTTTTAAAAATAAAGGATGACCATCCACTTTTCATAAAAAATCGTGAATCAGGCCAAAAACATTTTTACTTAAAATTGAGTTAGCGCCGGGTGAGAAATTATTGAATTTTCCATCTATACCGGCACAACTCTTCTGATTCACGAACACGCATGTTAATAGGCCGTATAGATGTTATTGGTTGTGCTCAATTGTTACACCAAGTTAAGGTAGGTGAGACCTAGTGTTACTTTTTATTAGGGTTTGAGGGTATAACGAGAAGACCACTTTAACCCTATCAGGCTAAATAGATATGAAGTCCCTCTTAGAGACTAAAACACAGAAAACCATCCCATTAAGGTCTACAGCCAATCCAAGGGAAAACTCCACTCAAGAACATGTGATTTTCATATAGTAGAAGAAGAGGTTAGTATTAATCTATTTTTCATATCCTATTATTGATCATAACAATTATATGTATTTCCAGCATTACATGCTGAAGTTTTAACTTGTGGGATTTTTAGAGTTATGTTACAGAACACAGAGGATGTTTTTCATGTTCTCCGTCAAAGACCTTGGTATTTATTTTGGGCACTTATTTCACTTCAATGTTGGTCCCCTCTTACGTTACCAAAGGATGTTAATTTTAATCTTATTCTTTTCTGGGTTCAAATTAAGGGCTTACCACCTGGCATAATTAATGAAAAATTTGCAAAGGCTTCGGCACAAAAGATTGGTACTTTCCTTCAATATGATTATGAACCCACTATGAATTCTAAAGGTCACAAAGTTTTACTCGTTCAAGTTCTTATTGATCTTACTCAAGAACTCGTTCAATCTAAATATACGAGGGCTTGTCAAGGTGTAAAATTTTATCTTCAATTTCAATATGAACGACTTAAAGGTTTTAGCTTTATCGTGGTAAAATTAGTCATCTTGAAAAATCTTGCAAGAAAGAAGCCATATTCCCTCAGGATTTCTATAATAGTTATATGGATCGTAAACGCTATTTTTTGATGTTATTGGTTCTAAAACGGATGTTATCAATCTTAGACAAATGCAACAACAATTGCTTCCTCGACTATATGGTTCGCCGCTTCCAACTCCAATTGCAGTGACGGTACTAGAGGTGCTGTCTTTTCCGACAAAACAGAAAAAATGAACCCCGCTGAACAACACCCACTTGTTAACTCTATCTTGAATAAAATTTCAGCACTGAATTATCTTGGCATCTCTCATGCAATTCAAAACTGGCAAATTTTATTTGACGTTTCTACCCCCACTGGAAAGGCGATAGGTTTGTGTACTACTTCTTCCTCATTAAGTGTCAATTGTTCGTTGGTTCTCCAACTTCAAACCCGTAGATGGATTGGGTCAATCCAAGGCCTATCTCTCTAAAACTGCCTCACTAGATTCTTTCTTCTCTCTACTCTTTTAATACTCAAAATCTTTATCATATTTTTAATAACACTTATTTAGATTTATCTACTAATGCTGTCAAGTGGGAATCCTGTGCACGTTCACATACTTTACATATGTCTTCGCCTACCTACTTTCAACTTCATAAAAGGGCTGATGTAGTATATACTTGAACAACCCCCCCCCCCCCTACACACACACACATACATTTCCAGTCCCCATATAAACTTAATGATGGTTTCTCCTAATCTTGTTTTGGAAATAGATTCCAATACTAGTTTACCCTTTACCCATGCTTATGGCTTATGTTCTTCAATAAAATCATCATAGCGTTGCAGGCTCTCCTCCCGAATCTACTTCAGCCAAACATATCAAACAAAATTTCTCAAATCACTTTATCCCATTAGGGTTACCGTACTATGCACGTTTTGATATTACTCTCTACCACCCTCCACTTGTTCACTCTATTCCTTCTTCTTTGACAAGTGTTACAAATTACCTATAGTTTAATCATCTGTCTTGTTTACTTTCTTTTGTAATCTTCCTTAAATATTTCATTTTCTTACTTTTCTATCACCATTTATCTTTATTTTCTCCCATCCGTTTCTCTGTGGATTCTCTAAGAGGCAGAGGTCGTCAGTCTCTGTATCATGCTCGGGGATGTCGTGCTTATGTTTACCGACCTTGTGGAAATGTTATTACTTAAAGGGGACGAACTCCCTCCCCAAATCCTGATTATCTTTATTTACCTATTGATGCTTTTAATCAAGGTAAAGGGTTGTTCCCAGCCCTCACTTCAAACCACACCAACATGCAAGACGAGGAAATGGAACAGAGCTCCCCTCCTCCAACTTCTAACCCTAACCTTACTCAACAACCTGCTTCTCAATCCGAGTCTTCTACAATGGCATCTAAACCCCGCCAATACAACCTCAAACTCAAGTGGTGCCTTTCTATCCTGCCACTCCCATGGCTATTACTGTAATTCCAATTTCAATTGTCTTGCCATATTTCATTTTATCCCACCACCAGGGTATTCTAAACCCCTACCTACCAATGGTCCTCCTAATTGGGTTTTTACTTTTGAAGAAATTATGCGACTGAGACCTTCATATACTTCTGCCCCTTCAGTTCCCATACCGGTTTCTCAACCTGTTTTCTCTGTCCCAATTCCATTGTTTCCTTTAATGGTTTTAGTTATGAGTATGACTCCTGTTGTTAACCTTATTGCACATCCAACTACTGATCAAGATGATGATCTTTCTCCTACTTGTGGTCGTCATTGCATGCGTGAATGAACATACATGGATATTGATGTTAATTTTGACTAATATACTATGATCCAAGCTCTTAAGAAAAAGTTTAAAATTGAGCTGGTATTTGTTAGTATTTCTTTTTATGTGCTCACATATATTAGTTACACGTTTTTCCCTTTTATGATCTTTTCTCTTGAATGTTATTTTATTTTTCTGTGCTTCGATCCATCTGATCTTCTCACTTACTTTGAATCATGTCTTGATTATAATTTACTGTTGCATTACAGCGGAGTTACTTTTTCTTTTTTTTACTCTTTATGACTTCTGCGTTTTTCAAGACAAGGGTAAATCTGTCTTTTCTTCTCTTTCTACGATCTTCTACTATTTCTTCTTTTTTAATTTACTCCGCGGGTTTTAATAAAAACAAACTTTACTTTTACCAGAGATTTGCTATATACCTTTTCCCCCACTTTACCCTTATCTCCCAACTACTTACACTGTCTTTGTTTTCTTTCTATGCTTTTATTCACTAAACCTCTCCTCTATTCTTTAATCTTTCTTATGGTTCCTTCTCATCAAGAACATCTTAAGATTTCTTACAAGCGTTAACGCTCTGATCAAGAGCTTATTAATCCAGTTGTGATACAGTCTTTTACCAACTGCATCAACCTTTGAGATCAGTGGTAGGACTTGCGAGGCTCGACTACGACATTTAGTTACTCAAGTTTAGTGGATGCTATGGAGAGACTGTAGAGACCCCATTTATGGACCACATCTCTTGTCAATCTTACTCCCCTCCCCAGGAACTTTGCCCCACCCTCCCCAGTTTTATTATGACGTTCCAGTTAATCTAACCAAAGACCTACTTTTCTAATACTGAAAACCACAAGTTACTCAGTTACCATCTCCTAATCATTCTTTACCCCTTTATATGGAATAACTGGACATTTTGTCCCTTCGAAGTCCTTTTTATTCTCTTTCCCAACCTTTTGTCTTTTCCTTCTTGTCTTTTCATGTTGAAAAACTTAAGGATTTTTAGTTTTCTTTGTTTTTGAATGGTAGAAACTAAGTTGTTTTTTTTTAAACATTGGGTATATAGGTTACATAACTCTAAGATCATAGTAAGATTTACTTATGAATTATAAATTGTGTGATTTAGGTTATCCCAATAGACCCCTTAAGGTGCTCTGGTGAAGAAGCCTTCCACTTGAGGTGTTGAGCTATTGGTGAAGAGGTATAACTTTGCGGTGTGACCTTGGTGAAGAGTTCACATATAGCTACGTATATAACCACTTCTATTTCATTTGTTATTATCAGTTTTTTCAGAGTTTCTTGAGTTATTTTTAAAGAGTAAACATACGCAAATCAAGGTTTTTTGGGCAGAGAAATAAAAGTGGTTTCTTCTCTCTGTGGTCTGATGTTGTATCCTAGGAGACAGGGGCCGGTATATTTGCCAAACAAGCTGTGCCAGAGGCGAATCTATCTTAAGGAATAGTTGCATGCACTAGACTCATTCATATTCCCCCGTACTAGTTTGTTGATCCTTTTCTCATATCATAAAACGATATTTGAT
Organism: Kingdonia uniflora; assembly: GCA_014058105.1. Lineage (NCBI taxonomy): Eukaryota > Viridiplantae > Streptophyta > Magnoliopsida > Ranunculales > Circaeasteraceae > Kingdonia > Kingdonia uniflora. Next base: position 209,663 of record JACGCM010001484.1, read on the forward strand.
ACTGCAGATTTTGAACATAAGCTAACACAATAAATTATATAATCCTCTCCCGCCATAAAATTATCTTTCTCGCTCGACAAGTTTTTCACTCTTTTTTTCAGCCTCAAATTACTACAGTAAATAAAAAACCACTGTCCTTTAGTAACTATTGTGCAACTCTAAAGGGCGGTTATAATACTGTCTTAAGATTGTTGGTAGCCTAGGTTCAAAATCTGCAGTATCAAATAAGTTAAGGAATCTAGAAGAGGATCAAAAAACTACGGATATGATCGAGGGTCTATGTGCATGCGCATACGTCTCTTAAGACAGATTTTGCCCTGCCACAGTGCTTCACGATATAATCAACCCCTATTCCCAGGATACACAATCCAGTCGCATAGAAAAGAAAAAGCATTTTATCTCCTGCCAAAGATACCATGATGCGTCATTTTCTCTCCTTGAAAATAATTATAATAGAAATTCTAAAATAATTTAAAAAAAAAATGAAAACGAAGTTGGGTTATATAAGAGTATGGTGACTCTTTACAATGGTCACAACCTCAAGTTAGTGTCTCCTTACCAAGAGGGTGCACACTCAAGTTTAGTGCATCTTACCAATAGCTACACCTCAAGTTACTGCATCTTTACCATGGCAACACTCAAGTTAGTGCCTCTTCAACAAGGGTCACAAACTCAGCTGTGTTTTTTTCACCAAAAGAGTCACACCTTAAGCTGTGTCTGTTGGAGACAACTCAAGTACACCATTACAACTCATAGCAAACTCTGTCCTTATAATTCTAGAGGTTGTGTAACCTTCATACCCAAGTGGTACAAAAAAAACCAATTTAGTCTACCATTCCAACCGAAAAGAAAAACCACAAACCCTTTAATTTTCCAATACGTTCCACCTCTAAGACACAAATTTTTCTTCACTTTATTGTCATAAAAGAAGTATAATTTTTTTCCTCTTCATTTTTGGATAATTCTCTCGCTTTACTGGATTTTCTCTTTGGCCTTAGAAACGTTTCATTCCTGTTAGGAGACAAAGCTAATTCTACAGTTGAAGCGACACTTTCTTTTTTACCTAACCCTTTATCTTCCAAGACCGTTTTAAAAGATTTCATTTGGAACTGCATATGGGAGGGAAATCCCTGATAGTTTTTTACTTAAATCCATATTAAGAAAGAAACTTCAGACATTCAATTGTATGAAACTGAAATTGGTTTGGGACTCAAGTTACTCTAATTACAAAGGAAGGTTACTAAGAACATTGTTTTAACCTTTCTCAACGTTCTTAGACTGGCTTTTGGCTTCATGTGGAAGGACTCTGTAACCTGAATATTATTTATTCCTGGTGAGATTATTATACAGCATTAATCCTTCTCCCTACCTCTACTGTATTCCAATTGCATGAAAAACCAACACCTCTTAAGGAGATGATCTAGTCTAGTGTATACACACTATCTCCTAAGACAAATTTCGCGCCCTGCCCAGCTGCTTTGCAAGATATAGGCCCCTGTCCCACGGATACACGATCATCCCGCAGAAAGAAGAAGACGTACTTTTCTTTCGCCAAACAAACTTTGATTGGCGTAGTTTTCTCTTTGTAAAATAACTCAAGAAAACTTGAAAAAATGAAATCAAAATGAAATTCAAAATTGATAATAGAGCATAGAGAACTTTTCACCAGATCACACCAAGTTAGTGCTCTTCACCAAGAGTACACACTTAAGGTCGTCGGTTGGAGGCACTAACTCATACCTCCAACCCAAAAAAATGAAGTCTGTAAAGGATCTCATGAACTCATGGCCCAGGACCTCAATGCCACATCATAGACTTATAAAATAGCAGGTTTCCCTAGGCTTAGCAAGCCATGGGTATCCCATGTACCCAAGCTATTTGAACCAACAGTGGGCCGCACATGTTGCACTGCGGTTAGGACCCACCAACTCTTCACACATTACAACGGTAAGTGCTTGTTTATTATTATAGGAGAGTTATGTTCCTTCTTATCCAATGTGGAATCCAAAACCAACTTAGTTTCACAATTCGAACTTCAACGAAAAACAATACCTTGTATTTCTTAAAAATCCCCCACTGTTGAATGGTAAGACAAACTCAGATAAACACGAGAAATCAGCAATAATGATCGCAATCGAAGAAAGTGTCTTGTGGACTTACTTCTCTAGTAAAAAACTATCAGTTTACACTTTTGTGAACATATGTCTTGAAACTGTCAACTGTGGTGAAAACTAAGACAAAGTCCTTCACACCTTACATTTCAACGTGCAATCGGCCGTCACAGTTGTGTTTAATTTGGCCTTGAACAAAAAAAAGTCCCTGATTCGTGAGTACTATTAGAAGAATTTGACCTAATAAAATTTCATGAAGCGTCCCATCTCAATTCACATAGGTATTGCCTATTAAGATACACTGTCGTTACCCCACTTGTAAATGATAGCCATAAGAATCATTAAAAGTTTAAGAACTTACCCTAACAAATTGTGACAGGTTTGCACTGTTCACATCATGGAATAGTAGGAGTTAAAATCTCTCAGTGCTCATATGAGAACTATAACTATTGTCCGTATTGAACTTAGATCATGGGATCTCAATTCACTGGTTAAGGTTCCGCTGAGGTGAGACTCGTTGGTAAGGCTTAAGCCATTACCCCGATGTGGAAAACTTGCTTTTTGACAACCTTTTGTAAATGGATACGCTAGGTTGTCAACTCTGGATTTCACAAAGTCACTGGATATAACTTCACTTGCAAGTAATTTCTTACGTATTATGTCTACGGCATATATTCGTGACTTACCGTTATGACATACTTCTTTTGCCCTTGGCAATCGCTGCTTGAATTATCCGCAATTAATCAAGCAGGTTACTGGCTTTGCCCACATTGATTATCCTCTAAAAAACTGTTGAAGCCGTCAGCTTCTCTCTCGCTAAATAGAGAGACAAACTCGATTCATAGTTAATCGAGCTTAAATGGTGTTTCGAGGATTTCCATGAGACGGCTTCACACCAAGTGTAAACACCGGATTCACTTGTAA